>JAAALK010000285.1:47131977-47560859 GCA_019279435.1 Zizania palustris | reverse complement strand
AAATGTGGGACTAACCCCAAAAGCTGCAGGCAACTCAAGCTTATATGCATTGTCATTTATCTTCTCAAGCACACGGAAAGGACCATCAGCACGGGGCATCAATTTAGACTTTCGTAAATCAGGAAAACGATCCTTGCGCAAGTGCAACCAAACAAGATCACCCGGTTCAAATGTTATCTCTTTTCTACCCTTACTACCATAAGCACGATATTTCTCATTCATTTCTCTATGTTTGCTTTAGTAGTTTCATGCATCTTAAGTAATAATTCAGCACGTGTAGTAGCATCAAAATTCAAGTTTCAGATGGTGGTAATGGTAGCAAATCAATAGGAGCACGTGGATTAAAACCATAGACCACTTGAACGGACTTACCTTAGTAGTGGAGTGTACTGACCTATTATATGCAAACTCAATATGAGGTAGACACTCTTCCCAAAGCTTCAAGTTGGTCTTCAAAACAGCCCTCAACATGGTGGACAATGTGCGGTTGACGACCTCCGTTTGTCCATCCGTTTGGGGGTGGCAAGTAGTAGAAACAGCAGCTTCGTCCCCAACTTATGCCACAACGTCCTCCAAAAATGACTTAAGAATTTGGCATCACGATCTGAAACGATGGTATTGGGAACTCCATGCAAGCGTACGACCTCTCTGAAAAACAAATCAGCAACATTTGTAGCATCGTCGCTCTTGTGACAAGGTATAAAATGCGCCATTTTAGAGAAACGATCTACCACCACAAAAATACTATCTCTCCCCCTCCTAGTTCTAGGTAACCCTAACACAAAATCCATAGAAATATCCTCCCAAGGTACACTAGGAACGGGCAGAGGCATATAAAGACCATGTGGGTTTAGTCGGGACTTAGCTTTATTGCAAGTAGCGCATCGTGCCACATAGCGCTCAACATCTCGTCTCATCTTAGGCCAATAGAAGTGGGTGGACAGCACATCTTCAGTTTTCTTTGATCCAAATGACCCATCAAACCACCACCATGTGCTTCCTGCAATAACAACAAGCGAAGAGAGCTAGCCGGCACACATAACTTGTTAGCACGAAAAAGGTATCCATTATTGAGCACATATTTGTTCCAAGCACGGTCATCGGTACAATTTGCAAAAGCATCTTTGAAGTCCAAATCAGTAGCATACATGTCCTTCAATGTTTCTAAACCAAAGATCTTATAATCAAGTTGAGAAAGCAAAGTATAACGTCTAGATAAAGCATCAGCAATCACATTATCTTTCCCTTTCTTATGCTTAATGATATATGGAAAAGTCTCAATAAATTCTACCCATTTAGCATGTCGTTTATTCAGATTTGCTTGACTACATATATGCTTCAATGCTTCATGATCGGAATGAATAATAAACTCCTTAGGCAAAAGATAATGTTGCCAAGTTTCAAGCACACGCACTAAGGCATATAATTCCTTATCATAGGTAGAATAATTCAACTGTGGGCCATGTAATTTCTCACTAAATAGGCCACGGGTTTACCTCCTTGCAGCAGCACACCTCCTAATCCAAACCCACTAGCATCACATTCTAACTCGAAAGGCTTACTGAAGTCGGGTAGCTGAAGTAGAGGTGCATGTGTAAGACGATCTTTGAGTGTGGCAAAAGCTTGTTCATGTGCTGGCTCCCACGCAAAAGTAATTCCCTTCTTGGTCACTCATGCAAAGGACCGGCTATGGTGCTGAAATCTTTCACAAAACGCCGGTAGAAACCTGCAAGACCAAGAAAACTACGTACCTGTGTGATAGTTTGGGGTTGCGGCCAGCTGTTGATTGCTTCTACCTTTGCCGCGTCGACCTCAATACCCTGTGAAGTGACAACATAGCCAAGAAACACAACTCGATCCATGCAAAACGTGCACTTCTCAAGGTTACCAAACATTCTAGCTTCACGGAGGGCAACAAAACAGCACGTAGGTGTTCAACATGTTCAGTGAGAGACTTGCTATAAACAAAGATATCATCAAAGTATACAACCACAAAGCGTTCTATAAAGTGCCGTAGGACTTCATTCATCAAGCGCATGAAGGTACTAGGTGCATTAGTAAGTCCAAAAGGCATGACAAGCCACTCATATAATCCAAACTTTGTTTTAAAAGCAGTTTTCCATTCATCACCTAGTTTCATGCGAATTTGGTGGTAGCCACTACGGAGATCGATCTTAGAAAAGATAATGGCACCACTAAGCTCATCAAGCATGTCATCCAATCTAGGAATAGGGTGTCGATATCGAATGGTGATATTATTAATAGCACGACAATCAACACACATGCGCCAACTACCATCTTTCTTAGGTACCAAAAGAACGGGTACTGCACAAGGACTAAGGCTTTCACGGACGTACCCACGATCAAGAAGGTCCTGTACTTGGCGCTCAATTTCTTTTGTCTCCTCCGGGTTGGTGCGGTACGCTGCACGATTAGGAAGAGACGCTCCCGGGACCAAATCAATTTGGTGCTCGATGCCGCGTATCGGTGGCAGCCCGGGTGGTATCTCAGCAGGAAAAACATCATTAAACTCCTGCAAAAGGTCAGTGACTGCAACAGGAACAGTGCTAGGAATGTTCGCAAGTGAAAACAACACGTTTGTGCAAATCAAGCCGTATAGCAAGGGAGTATCATCACAAATTTCAGCAAGGTCAGTTTTAGTTGCAAGCATGACATGTCCTTTCAGATTAATAACTTGTGATGAAGAAGGAGAAGCAATTTTATCTTTCTGTTGCCTCAAAAGCGTCTTAGCTACTTGCTGATTTTCAGAAAGTTGTTTGCCCTTTTGTGCATCCCTAGCATGTTTTTCTTGTTCAAATTTTACAATTTCAGCAGGAGTCATAGGAAGCAATGTAACTTTCTTTCCTTTATACATAAATGTGTACGTATTGCTCCTACCATGGTGTGTAGCATCAGTATCATACTCCCAAGGTCTACCAAGTAACAGAGAACATGCTTGCATTGGTACTACATCAAATCAGCAGCTCCGACGTATGTACCAATGGAGAATTTGATGTGAGCAGTTTGCGTTACCTTGACCTTACCACTATTGTTGAACCATTGCACATGGTAAGGGTGTGGATGCGCGCGTGTGGGAAGTTGAAGCTTCGTTACCATGTCGTGGCTCACCAAATTGTTGCAACTACCGCTGTCGATGATGACTCGTACACGACGGTTATTGACGCCGAAGAAGGTCTGAAACAGATTGTTCCGTTGTGCCCTGTCGTCCTGCTCCATGTGAGTGCTCAAGACGCGTTGTACAATAAGTGCTTCAAGGTCGGCAGTGGCATCCGACGCAATAACAGCGTCATCGTCGAATGTATCATCATCTCCTGCAATGTTAGCAGCCAGTGCATATTCATCTTCAACATCACTAGCACTTACATAGCCACCGTCTTCCGTAGCAATATAAGCCCGCTGACTAGGGCAGTCTTTCATCACATGGCCAAGTCCTTTGCATCTGTGACACTGGATCGCTGCAGAACGTGCAGTAGAGGCTGCCGAGGAGGTGGGCTTGGCTGGCGCCTTGGATGCTACAGTCTTGGAACTCTCAACCTGGGCTGTAGATGTAGAAGGTGCTGATGTAGCCGCCGGTCGAGAAGGGGGTGCAGGTGGTCGTTGCTGCTGCCCACTTGAGCGTGAAGTAGCACCACCAATGTTGGTCCTCATGCTGCGTTGTGGTTGTTGGCGACCCTGCAATTCTTTTTCTGCAAGCATAGCAAGGTGGAAAAGACGAGTGATAGTATTGTATTCTTTATAATCAATGATATCCTGAATTTCACGTCTTAAACCACCATAAAAACGGGCCATTTTATCCTCATTGTCCTCCTCAATTTCAGCACGCATGCAACCTATTTGCAATTCCTGATAATACTCCTCTACCAATTTATTTCCTTGGTTTAGGCGCTGCAATTTCTTTCTCAAATCACGTTTATATGAAGGAGGGACCCATCTACCACGCATTTGCCGTTTTAACATATCCCAAGTTTGTGGTTCATTTCCAACCTGAACTATTTCAGTCCACCAAAGAAGAGCATATCCAGTGAAGTCACTAGTAGCTAAACGCACGCGGTGGATAGCAGGAACCATGTGAGCATTAAATTTTTGTTCGACTGACATCTCCCAATCTAAATATGCATCTGGATCATAGGTGCCAGCAAAAGGAGGTACTGAAAATTTTACCTTAGAGTAGGGATCATTGTTCCTGTGGTTGTCATTGTTACCTCGTGGAGGGCGGTTGCGGTGGCCGCCCATACCTTGACGGTTGAACTGAAAGCGATGACGTGCAGCCTCGTCAGGGTCAATGGCATTGTTTCCGGCATAGGATAGGTCGTCTTCATCTTCAATATGATCGTCTTCCTCTTCAACATGTTCATCGTTGGCTCGTACAGCAGGCAATTGTGTTTCCAAGGCAGTCATCCGGTCTACTAGGTCAGTCACAGTACGTGCGAGACGTTCGATGGAATGTTGGGTCTGCCGCTGAGACTCTAGTAGAGCACGTCGTGAGACACATTCATTAAAATCAGATGGAGGGGTGCCGCTGTTATCTGCCATGTTAGTGAAAGACAAAACAACAAGGAATAATCCTGATGGAAAACAGCTCGGTGGGGTGTTGGGTGTGTGGTGGAAGCAATCCGTCAAGCACCTTACCCACGCTTGCAAGTGTTCTTACCACGCCGTAGTGAGGTCACCGGCCTACAGGTGATGAACCAAGTGGAGGGTGGTGTACAATTGCAAGAAATGAATCCTGTCCTGACCGAGAGAAAGGTGTAGCTTGGAAGGCAAAGTGAGTAGCAAGGATTAGCGATAATAATAACAGTTAAACCAAGTTCAATAAATGTTCCCAAGTACTCGTCAAAGTTGCTGGCCTTAGTGCTCCCAAGGTGAAAATTCAAGCAATAGAGGGAAACTATGTGCCCAAAAATCAAAAAGGAAGCAAAAACAGGTCAAAATCAGCTCTCTATAGATCGGACAAGGGATCGGACAAGAGATCGGACAAGTGATCGGACAAGGGTATGTGCACAATTTTTTTTTTCTGCTGCTGTTCGGATCGGACAAGAGTTCGGACAAAGGTTCAGACAAGAGATCGGACAAGCAACAAACAGCCAAAGACTTCCTCAGATCGGACAAGTGTTCGGACAGGAGTTCGGACAAGAGTTCGGACAAGCAAAATAACAGGACCGCTTCTCTTTTTTTTTATATTTTTTTTTCTCCTTTTTTTTCACTCTATTTTTTTTTGAAACAAGGATGACCAGAGGAGTAACCACAAAAATTGGCACCTGCAACTGAGGTGGGATGTGGCTCACAAAAATTCAAACAAGTTCGCTGTCCGGCGAGCAAAAACTTTCTCCAATTTTTTTCTTTATCTTCCCGATTTTTTTTGGCGATTTTGGTGAGGGCTACCCTCCAAATTGAGTCAGGAACACGCTCAAAAAATTTCAGATTTTTCTGCCAAACGAGCGAAAAGTTATGCCTGTTTTACCGAAGGGGGGTCACAAAGAGCAGATGTGGAAAAACAAATAGGGTTGCGGAAGGGGGGTTTTTCGGTGGGGAAATTTTTTTCTTGAGACACAAGAAAAACTACTACTCAAACGACACAGAGGGATGACTAAACCAGCAACAAGACTCGACCAAGAACACGAACTCAACAAAGTTAAAACTGAAATTAAAATCGCAAGGCACAAAGGGGTTCTCGGTGGGGAATTTTTTTGGTGCGGTTTTCTGGACTCTGGGTAAAACAAAAAGCAGATCGAGATTACCTAACAGGAAATCTGAGCTCTGATACCAGCTGATGGGGGAGTGGTCCCGATCTTCCGATAGGTAAAGGATAAACTTGGGTTGGTGGAGAATCTCGACGTTGGCGATCCAAGGCTCCGGTCCGGCGGATCAAAACCTTGCAATCGTTACACCACTGTCTCCGTTGGTTATCAACCACGCAGGACGTGATTGACCTCGCCACGAAGGCTAATTCCTGCAAGCGAACCCAAGAACACAAGCAAGAACAGGAAGGATACAAATCGAATGCCAAAACACAGACAAACGAGGATAAAGTGAGGTTTCACAAACGCCAATGCAGCAGCCAATCGGTCCGGTGCAAGAGGCGGGATCTAAACACAACAGTGTAGATGCAACAAAGCAAAACCTAACCCTAGAGGTGGCTGGCGTGAGAATATATAGGGCGGCGGCCTGTGGAAGGGGAACAGACTTGGGCTGTGGGCTAGAAGACGTACAGACTCAAATTATGGCCAACACGGCCCAGTTCTGTCACGCAGTACTGTTTTAAATACACAGGTCGACTCGAGACTCCAAATGATGTGAAACCAACGGCAAAAGATCCGTCTTCTCCTCAGCTTTCCAAAAAGTCCAAGAACTCGCCAATCGGACTTCGTATGAGGAAGTTATGCCCATTTTGGTGAATGGTGGTCGATGTAGTCCGAACCAGCGAATTCTTGACTTCAAATCATCCGTGCGGCTCCGTCTTCAACTCCAACTCTCCTATTCCATCTCCCATGTTCCTAAGCAACAAAATATCACTAGTATTCAGTAGCATCCCATCCAAACAAATATAATCAAAGTTGCTAAGGAACGAATTAACCTCATGGTTCAAGCGACGGGCACGGGCGCGTGTGATTGGTCCTTGTAGTTGAATTGTAAGTGGAGGCTCCATGTGTGTATCATGTGAAGTGATGTCCTCATCAGAATCCATAGCTGCTAAACATGTAGCTAAAAAGTTATTTGGATAAATTTTTAGACATAGTTGCTAATTTCGATGACATTGAAATTTCTCACGTGTCAAGCCAACTCAACTGCAAATGATTTGGCTTAGTGAGCATCTAGATATCAATTCAGGAGAGGGAAATTTTCCATATAGAAAAGGCCAATGCTTGAACCCACTGCCGAAGCCAGAGACTTCGGGCTAGTGCGAAGCCTGCTAGACAATTCGGGTCAGACCCCTCCGGCCACCGGAGGGTGTTGCATGCTAGAGACATCGTGCCAGAGCCCTTCTTCCGTTGAAGGGCCGTGCGCACCGAAGTCCTCTTGATAGAGCCGTCTGGATAGCAGAAGTCTTTGGGAACCAGACCCCTCCAGCGGGAGGCTTTGGTCTGATCGGCTCTGCACAGCCGATCCAGTCAGCCTTCGGCAGGGGCAAGAAAGGCCCAGGGGCACTCCGAAGTTAGCAATTTAGACGTTACTCTAGGAAAGGAGTTAACAAACCCTCTGGATGTCCGTGAGGATGATTGGAGAATCCCAATCATCCCATATTTAAGAAATCCCCGTCAAAGGGTTGATCAAAAAGTTCGGCGGCAAGCGTTTAATTTGTGTTGCTAGATGATGTACTATATCACCGAACTATTGATGGAGTACTTTTAAAGTGTTTAAATGATGAACAATCTAAAGTAGCTACGAGAGAAGTTCATGAAGGGCTTTGTGGCACTCATCAGTCAGCCCAGAAAATGAGTTGGATGCTCAAAAGAGCATGTTTCTACTAGACGACTATGACTGAGGATTGTTTTAGATACTATAGAGGGTGTGAAGTGTGTCAGAAGTTTGGTAATATTCAGCTAGCTCCTACTTCATCACTTAACCCTATTATCTAACCATGGCCATTTCGAGGTTGGGATTTAGACTTCATCGGTCAAATTTACCCTCCTTCAAAACAACATCGATTTGTATTGATGGAAACAGACTACTTTACCAAATGGACTAAAGCCGTGCCTCTTAAGAATATGACTCACAATGAGGTAACTGATTTTATCTTGAAGCATATTATACATAGATTCGATATTCCCCAAACTCTCACTACAGACCAGGGTACTTCATTTGTTGCTAAATAAGTGAGAGATTTTGGCGAATTTTATAGTATTAAGTTAATAAACTCTTCACCATATTATGCTCAGGAAAATGGTCAGGCCAAGTCTAATAATAAAACTGTGATTAAGCTCATTAAGAAGAAAATCGAAGAGTTCCCTAAAATGTTGCATGAAGTGCTTTCCGAAACGCTATGGGCTTGTAGAGTTGCAAAGCACGGTGGTACCAAAGTTAGTCCATATGAGTTAGTAAATGGGCAAGAGGTCGTTCTACCCATAGAAGTAGATTTTGGCTCTTTAAGATTTCTTAAGAAAGATGGCTTGTTGGTCGATGAATACGAAACTCTTTTGAAAGACAATTTATAAGAAGTGAACAATAAGAGATTAAGGGATTTATAAGCCATAGAGAAGGACAAAAGAAAAGTAGCTAGAGCCTACAATAAGAAAGTAAAACCAAAATTGTTTCAAGTTGGTTACTTTGTTTTGAAGACGATTCTGCCCTTAGGCACTAGGAGCCCCAAATTTGGCAATGGTTGCCTAGTTGGGAAGGTCCTTTTAAGATAGCTGAAATTGCTCCAGGTAATGCTATCTCTGCCCAAGCCCGGAGTTCTTCGACCTCGGTGACCTGGGCGTGGAGCGCGTCATCCTCGTTGGTGCGAACCCGGAGCGCGTCGACCTCCGCGACTTGAGCTCGTAGCAAGTTGACCTTAGCAACTTGAGCCCGGAGCCCATCAACCTTGGCAGCCTGGGCGCAAAGGACGATGACCTCTGCTTCCAGCACACAGAGCCGGTCCACTTCGGCAGCCTACCCTGGGCGGCCTCCTCGGCTGCTTCGACGCACTCATGAAGCCCCGTGGCCTCACGCTCATGACGGCTCTGTCGGTGGAGAGGGACACCAGTGACCCCTGCGCCAAGGCGACTAGCTGCACACGAAGGCGTGTAAAAATAAGACGGAGGAGAAAGGAAGAGCAAGAGGCTCAGTCGGTAGCGCCGGTAAGGATAACCTGGCTCGCTGCGCTCTCAATAGTGAAGCCGAGGTCGACCCCATCTGACTGGACGATCTCTGACACCAATTCGGTGTCCCTTAGGCTCAGGTAAGCCTGATGAAATGGCGTGTTCCTCATCACGAAATCTGGACCGTTTTCTAGAAATAGGACCAGGAGGGGCGCGCACGTGCGCGCGCGTCTAGGGTCCGTGATAGGAGGGACCTCGACTTGTGGGGCGGCACCCCTACGAACTCTGCTGGAGTTCACCTCTTCATCCGATCTCAGGACTTCCACTACCTTGACAGAGACCCTAACCCTCGCCTTGGCGGTGTCTCAAGGAGCCATGGGCAGCAAAGGGAGGCCCGAACCGAAGCACCTACCTAGGAGCAAGGTAAGTCATAAAATAACAGGCATATGAAACTCGCAGGATTAAGGGATGACCCGCACGAAGCCTCCTATCTCCGTTCCCACCTTCGGACAAGGGCTCTGAGGAGTGCATGGTTGCCGGGGACTGTGCCCTGAAAAAGAACTCGTCCATCGAGTTCATCGGAGAGCTACCTAGTGCGGCGGCCAATTCGGCCGCGACATTGGCGCTCCCCACCACTTCTGCTAGGGGGTCACCCAACCCCCCGAGATCTAGGTTGTCTCCCTCACGGCTCCCGCGGGAACTGGCAGGGACCTCTTCCGACGCTAATCCAGGAGGAGAGGTGGTTCGGGGAGCAACCCTCGCCCCGGCGTCACCTTCCTCCTGCTCCAACCTCGAAGGAGGGCGAGGCGGATCTCCCAAAGCTGGCGCCCCGGTGCCACTGTCACCCTATGCCTGGTGGCTCAGTAGGGAAGTACCAAGATCCGACACAAGGGAGTTTGGCTCTATTCCCGTTTCCCCACTAACGGACTCATCCTCCGAGGTGGATCTATTGAAAGGACCGGGGGAGAGACGCTTTGGGCCCTTCGAAATCTTCTTCAAGGGGTGCTTCGAGGGCCACGCAGCATCGAAATCTGGCCCCTTTTCTTCAAAGCCGGACCTAGGGAGTCCGCATCCAGAAGGCATGGAGGAGGAACCTTGAGCGCACCACATACGCGGTTGAACTGCTCCTAAGATCACACAAGCTCTATCCTCCGCTTGCGCTCAACCAGAGTGGGAGCCCCGATGATCTTGTCGGCAATGCGGGCAACCAGCTCCGGGGTCTTGAACATGCACGACCTTGCAAGTTAAGATGAGTACTTCGTATCTTCGCTAACCCCTTAAGTTGTGATCAACCTGTTACAGGGAAAATAGGGCAGCCCGAACCTAGTGAGCTAGAGAACGCCACCTAAGGCGACCCCTCCTGCGCGCTCTGAAGCAAGACTGGCCACGCCTCCTTCAGGGGTGGGATATCGAGGGCTACAGACTCCTCCTTCAAATCACACATGCTCATTCGGTGGGCGACGATCTGAAGGAACTGGATGAGGGCAGAGATCGAGCCAGCATCGACTTCGATATTCACCTCCTTCCGGAACCAGATATGGCACAGAGGTCCCACCAGTCCAGAGTTCAGCCCCACTTAAACATAGAACCAGTGGCGTATCCATTCCAAATACCACCGTTGTTTAATGGCCTTTGCAGAGAAAAAGTCATCATACTTCTTTCGGAGCTAGAAGTTGATGCTCCCGTACGCCAGCACCACATCCTCCTTCTTCTTCGGCTGACATCATGCTTCGTGCATCTTCGCAAACACTTTGGCCCGCCCTTCGCAACCTTTTGACCGCATGACCCACTCGAAGATAGCTAGGCGGGCCACTGCATTCGAGGATAGCTGAGGTAGCTCGAGGTGAAATGCATCGAGAACTACGGCCAGAAGCTCCGAAGTGAGGAACCCGAGCCCAGCGTCAAAGAAAGCCTCAAAGACGACTACTTCCCCTTCACGTGGCTCCGGGATGGTCTCCAGGCCAGGCTTTCTAGCTTCCATGCCGGGGCCAAGGCAGTGCTGGACCGCATGAGCTATCGAGTCGTCCATGCAAGCTGACTTCTCTAGCACCAAGGTCTGCTCCCGAAATATCTCTGAAGCCGGTTGGAGCTCCTGGGGATCACGGGACTTAGTTGGGTTGGGATCCATCACCGTCGCCACAGTCGCGGCCGCTTGACGCTACAAGAACCGTGGGTCGACCGCTAGGGGGAGGCCCCTTTCCCTCTCGGAGGGCGAAAAGCTGAGGAGGAATGAGGCTACAAGAGGGGTCGCAAGAGCAGCGGTCGTGTGTGGGGAGCACGCGAGACTCGCAAAATGATGGAGGGAATGAGTCGCGGCCGAGGGGGAGGACAAATATGTGTGAGCAGGCGCGAGGCTCATTAAATGCCTAGCCGGTCCAAGTTATCCCAAGAGTCAGCACGCGGCGCGGAAGGACTGCATTAAAGCTGCTTTCGGGCGTGGCGCCTAGGGTGGGTTTCTAGGCATCAAAGAGGTGGTCCATCTGGCGTGTTGATTGAGGTCACCCCGGGTCATGCGTCCACATGAAGGAGTCCCCGGAGAGCTTGACTTTTGATAAGACATTCCATCGAGATTAGTCTTGGCGCTCCCTCCCATTCCTTTCTGCAGGACCGTCGAATGGGAGTAAGCGAGGGGCTACTGTTGGGTGAAATAATCTCGATGGTGCCCGGGGAGCAGGAAGGTTGCAGAGCGAAGCTCGAGGAGCGGCCTCGCTACGCTATGTGTTGCGTGACTACTAGTTTCGAAGGGCACTCCGAAGGCAGGGCCGAACCCAGTTCCCATTGACACGGAGCCCCGGAGCCGGGATGAGGCCGGAGGTGGTGTCCTCCCTGGGCGGGGGACTCAGAGCCTCATGTCCCCGGCCTGGGGCCCAGAAATCGGAGAGGCCTCCGAGCTCCGAGGGGTCGTCTGGAGGCCGAAGGCACCAGCGTCAAGAGCCCTGACTGGAGGAAGGCGGGGCATACCTAAGGGCGGCAATGCCCGCTCAAGACCAAGGCCCATCACCCATAAGGCGCTACAGTCCCGTAGCTGAGACAGGCGGCTGGTACCTGTCCAGTCAAGCTAGGCCAGTGTCAAGATTGCGGCTGTGCACTATAGTAGTTGATATTGTAGCCACGTCGTCGAGCGGCTGGCAAAGTAGTTAGGGTTGTGCCCCTGTCTGTAGGGGAGTATCTGTTTTACGGTCTACGCCTGTCAGAGGGGCTTAGAAGTATTGGGCCATTCTAGCGCTCCACAATAATACCCTCCCCCTCAAAAACTCTCTCGAAACCAGTCGGCGTAGTCTTCTACACCAACAATCACAAAGCTCTAGCTTTGAACCATACCTTTACTTTTATTTTACTTTTCTGCAACCTTTGTGGGTTTTCTTGGAAGCCCTCTGTCGGCCACGCCAAAACCGTGGTAAGCCTTGTTACTTCGCTCGTGAAGTACCCGTTAATCTATGTAACAGATTGCTATCGCCTTGTTACTTCGGATGTGAAGTATCCGTTAGTCTACGTAACAGATTGCTATATTTGTTTCCCTAGTGCAATACATAGCAGATTCGGTCCCTAGGCCAAATTGGCACTTGATCTCTATTCTGTTGTAGGTTCTCATGCTCGGAGCCACTTCGCCGGAGGTGTCCGGAGCCAGGAGACTGATTTCGGAGGCTACTAGAACACCCTTCGGCTTGAATACTGCTTCGACTACCCATGCCGGACCGTCACGCTGTTGTCGGTCTGACCAAGTCCCGCGCGCCAGCACACTCCATAGCAGGCTTCGTCACGACAGGCTTTTCCATGTTTGTACCCCGCGCCAAACGAAGTCACGCCAGTGTGTTGTGGTTGAGATATTTTGTCATGTTAGAGACTTCGCAGCAAACCCCGTTGTTCTGAAGTGATTTCGCGTCGAGATCTGTTCGGAGCCTGCCTTCGGCTAGATTGATACGAACGCCGAAGACTACCATCGGCAATATCCTTTGCACCAGACGCCGAAGGTACCCCTTCGGTGAGAACCCTTCATACAGTATACTTCGAATCAGTTAGGCTCCGATCAACTTGCTGGTTTATTTTATTTAATCTATTCCTTTTCGGCTAATTGGATTATTCCCGTGTGATCTAATTACCTGATGACTCCACCCCCTTGTCACTGTTAAGGTTAGTCGGAACATTACGTCAGTGTTGTGTTATGCTTAGGCTTGCTCTTAAGTATCCACACACTTTTGGATCGTCGAACTAACCCAAGTGCGGAGGCACATTTTCGTGTCAACAGGGGGAATAGCAGTAGAAGGCGTTTGACAAGATTAAAGAGTACTTAGCCTCACCGCCCTTGTTGATGCCTCCATAGAAAGGGATACCATTAAGATTATATATGTCAACCGATAATCAAGCTATCAGATCAGTCCTAGTACAAGAGATTGATAAAAAGAACAGGGTAATTTTCTATCTCAATAGAAGATTACTAGATGCCAAGACCCGATACCAAACTAAGACACTACCTGCTATCATCAGAATCCATAGTGATATGTAAGGACGATGTCATTAAGTACATGCTATCGGCCCCAATATTTAAAGGGCATATCAGAAAGTGGGTCCTCGCTCTCACCGAATTTGATCATAGGTATGAATCGGCTAAGGCATTATAGGGACAAGCGATTGACAATTTCATACTCCAACATAGAGATGAGGCAGTGACTCACGTTGAGCCAATATCATGGACCTTATTCTTCGATGGATCGGTATGTCGGCATGGATGTGGTATAGGCCTGGTAATTTTCTCGCCTCGTGGGGCATCATTTGAATTTGCTTACACTATCAAACCTTTCTCCACTAATAACTAGGCCGAATACGAAGTAGTGTTGAAAGGGTTACAAGTATTGGAAGAAGTAGGTGCCGATGCTATAGAAATCTTAGGAGACACTCTGGTAGTGATGAGGCAACTATCATACGAGTATGAGTGCAAAGATAGCATGCTGAAAGAATATCACGATCGGTGCCAAGCCATAATGTCAAGCTTCCGAAGCGTGACCCTTACTCTTATCCTGAGAGAGTAGAAGTCAGAAGCAAACAACCTGGCCCAAACGGTGTCAGAATACAAGACGATGGCTAGGTCGGTCGAGGTAGAAATCGTGGAGATAGAGGCCGATGATTGGAGGTATGATATCATTCATCATTTAAAAAATCCATCGACATTGGCACCAAGAAAGCTCAGATATCAAGCAACAAGATATGTTTTGCTTAGAGAATACTTATACCATTGGATGACCGATGGATTTCTCCTTAAATACATAAGCACCGAAGAAGCCTAGGTGGTGATGTTTGAGTGTTGGGGGAGATAATCCCAATGATACCTAGGAAGCATGAAGGCTACATCACAGACCTCGAGGTATGACTTCGGGAGCCTAGGAGTCATGCGGCCGAAGATGTCGAAGGTCCCAGCAAGGCTTGAGCCGAACACGGCTCCAGGAAGCGTGGAGCCCTAGAGTCAGAATGAGGCCCGTGGTGATGTTCGCCTTGAGCCAGGACTCAGAGTCCTGGGCTGTCAGCCTCCAAACTGGAGATCAGAAGGAAGGCCTCCGGAATCCAAGGGTCGTCCGAAGGAAACCCCGAAGATGGCTGCGTCGAGGCCCCGATGGGTGAAGTGTGGTGCTTACCACAAAGAGGCGACATCAGTTGAAGTCGGAGCGCGTCATCTGAGACGCGCTATAGTCTCAGAGGCTGAGACGGGTGGCCGGTACCGATCTAGTCCGATTAAGTATGCGGCGAGACCACGACGATGTGATGTAGTGATCGACATTATAGCCACGTCATGAGACGACTAGCAGAGTAGTTAGAATTTTACCCCTGCCAGCTAGGGGCATGGCAGTTGTATGGTGTACGAATGATAGAAGGGTCCGAGGGTATTGAGCCAGTGTAGGGCTCCACTATAAATACCCCCTCTTTGTATTGTACAGACAAGCAACTCATGATCCAAGAATACAGCTTTCAGCTAAGATTTCCACTTTAGACTCTCTCAAAACCTGTCGGCATAACCTTTTACGCCAATAGTTGGCGCCGTCCGTGGGAAACTTAGTTCAAGAAGATAACGTCCTCTCCACCCTACGTTCAAGGAAGAAGCATGTCGACCAAGAAAGGTGCGAGCACGACCCCCCTACGAAGGTCTGCTTAGACCTCGAGGACAGGGACCATCCTCGCCAGCCTCCCCATAGTTCCAAGGGCAGTTCCGGACCCGACACCAGGAGATGTGTCGGGGGCTCGGGACCTTTCCAACTAAGCGGGACCCTCGGTGGGTAACCCGGCGTCCGCCTCGGAGGGGCTCGCTGGGCTCCACCCCCAGACAACCACCCAACTACGGTTCTCCGGACAAACTTTTCTCGCTCGCAAGACCTGGAGATGAACTCCGGAGGCAGCGGGAGCGAAGCTGACGTGTTGGCCACCGAAAATGCATGGCTAAGGGCCGATCTAGCACAATGGTGGTAGTTAGCCACAATCCCTGCTCTAGAGCCCCCGCGCGTAATGGAGGTCGAGGCCATTGCATTGGGCGACGACGAAGACTAGGGGAACCAGAGGCAGGAGGACATTGCGTCCTACGACGAAGAATTCCCGCTGCACCCCGATATGTAAAGGGTGCGGTTCGACTGAAAGTTCCGTGCGGCAAAGATCCCAAAGTACTCCAGGGAATCCGACCTCGGAGAATTTTATCGGTCCTACGCCGTGGTGATAGAAGCCTATGGAGGCAGCCGGGAAACGATGGAAAAATACTTTCCCCTGGCCCTTGAAGGTATTGCCCTCCGATGGTTCTAGTCGTTGCGACCGGGATCCATCAGGTCATGGGACCAGCTGAAGAAGAAGTTTATCAACAACTTTTAAGGGACCTTCATGGACCTCAGGTCCACCGAGAGCCTCTTCCAACTGAAGCAGCAGCCTGGTGAGACGTTGCGGCAGTACTCACAGTGCTTCGCCCACACTAAAGCCTAGATCAAGGGGTTGTCGACTTCCTCCTTCATTGATGCTGCTCGCGAAGGAATCACCAACCAAGGCCTCCTCGACAAACTCCACCGGAAGCCAATATCTTCGGTGGCCCAGCTTATGACATACTTCAAGGAGTATGCACAATCCGAAGAGGGGCAACTGCAGCGGCAGGTGATGATCGCCCTTGTCCGGTCTCCAGACATCAAGATCTATAAACCACCCTCCGCTCCCGCCCCTAGTCCAGCAAATCCTCGTAGCTGCGATTCACGGTGGGGGAGGAAGCACTTCCGAGGGTTGGTCCTCAACATTGCCCCCCTGGGCCCAAAACCGCGAAGTTCCAGCATGCCTCGGGAGGGGGCCGCCCCTCAAGCTCGAAGCCATCCGCAAAGGCCCCCTCGTCCGGGAGCACCATTTTTCATTGCAGCGTCCACGACGAGAACCGAAGCCACGACACTGAATCTTGTCGGAGCATCCTTGCCCTTTGGAATGACTACATCGAGTGAAGTGCTCCCTTTGTACCTCTAGAGGTTCATAACAAGCAGGAATAAATAAGCACGGCGGGAGACAAAATTTTTAGCCGATTGTCTGTTGCACCGCTAGGATGACTACATCGACATGCAGATAAGAGATACGAGCACGAAGACACATCAAAGAGGGTTTCTGAGGCTATCCTCATCAAGGTGGGTTCCTAGGATGTCCCAATCCCTGAGGGAACCCTTCCAGAGCAAGGCGAAGGCGTTCTAGAGAAGCCAGATGAGACAAGTGTCATCGGTTTGACAATCGTCCTAGGGCCGGTTCAACCGCCCGTACTGTCCTAGTCTGACCGGCCCACTATGGCTAGTCCGACTGCCAGGTTTTGGGCTCCCAGCACTGGCCTGTCTGACCAAAAAAGGCCCAATCTGACCGTCCCAATAAGGTCGGTGTGACCGACATCATACAGAGGGACTCCCATGCAAAGCGCAAAATTGTCGAGGCCGATCCGGGTGGTTCCCATTTGGCCAAAAATTCCAGGAGTGGTTTGTGGTGCCTGGCACAAAGGCACAACCTTCGTTGGCACCTCTAGTCATGACCAAGTCCTAAAAGAGGCACCTACAACATCTTCGAGCCCAAGAGATAAGAGAGAAGAAAGTCGTGGATGAGCGGGATGTGATCTTTGAGGAGATTCGCCCCTGACCAGTACCTAAGAAGGTATGGAAGCCCAAGCCGGTTGTAGTGGGCAACCCGACACCCACTCCAACTGATGAAGATGTGGACATGGTGGACGATAAATGCACACTCATCTCGGAGGGACCACTCCCTTAATCGATGGATGTGAATGTGGTGATGCTTCCCACTGAGTTTGGTCTGCCAAAAGATGAGCCCGAGGTCGCTCAACTGAACATCGACCCACGTGAATCTATATTCGAGAAGCCCAAGGAGTCGTCTTGTCACTTGAAGCCCCTTTACTTTTGAGGACACATTGACGGCAAGCCAATTTCTAGGATGCTCTTAGATGGATGCGCCACCATCAACCTAATGTCGTACTCTCTTTTGAAGAAGCCCGGAAGGGTGAGGAGGACTTGATGAAGACAAACATGACATTGAATTGCTTCAACAGCGAGAGCTCCGAGACGAAGGGTGTACTTTCTCTAGAGCTGTCAGTGGGCAAGAAGATGCTTCCTATGAAATTCTTCAGGGTAGACGTGCAAGGTAACTACAGTGTGCTTCTTGGGCGTGATTGGATTCATGTGAATTTTTGTATTCCTTCTACCTTGTACCAGTGATTGATCCAGTGGAATGGCGACGATGTGGATATTGTACCAGCTAACACTTAGGCCTAGGTTGCTTTGGCCCATGTGTCGATAGACGTCATCCATGCTAGCATGTCTAAGGGCAGGTTTGTTCCAATCTCTATAAAGCTGGCTTGTGTAGCTCAACTATCTCTAAACTAGTTGTGATGTCAGGTAGAAGCAATCTTGATTGGCTAAAGTCTCATGTAGAGCAATATCAGTCTTCTAAAGATGTTATCGCTGAAGCCATTGAAGATTTTAGTGAGGTAGAGAAGCTAGGTCACGGTTTTGCTTCGACCGACCCTTTAGAAGGGGTAGACATAGGAGATGGTAGTATTCCGAGGCCGACTTTTGTAAATCAGAATTTATCCGCTTGTGATAAGGCCAAAGTAATAAAGTTGCTTTAGTCGTATATCGTATATGCCTGGATTTAGCTTCGAGCTTCGACCAGAGGGGGGTGAATGGGCGGCTAAAAAATTCTTTCGAATCAAATGACCTTCTCCCAACACCCAATGCTCCTCAACAGACAACCAACAGAGACAAAACAAATCTCATGCACTAAAAACAATCTAGTCTAAAAACGACCGGTGTCCTAATTAAAAAGACACCACCAAAGTGCGTAAAGACGGATTAAGTTAACTCACAGTTCAAATGTCAATTCCACAAATGATTCACCAAACACACTAATAATCCATCAATTATATCCAAACCATCCACAATACACAGAAAGTTTACAAATATGAGACACCACAATATTTAACGCATTTAAACTAAACAAAATAAATGCAGTAAATAAAAAGTGCTCACAGATAATTCAACAAACACTTGATGTGCACTAAAAACACCAAGATATATCAATAAACATTCATAGTACAATCTGAAAAATAAGGTGGTTGCAGCAATTTAATCTATCATGCAATAATCAACCGAAATTAATTTAATTGCACGAGAATCAAGAATGGATTACTAATCTTCATTTCTGTGCAGTGCACGTCCTTGGCAGGAATCGTACGGTCACCGTCTCCTCAGCGTGGCTTGGCACTTCGTGTTGTGCCCTGTGTGCCTCACCTTGCACACTTGTCGGAGCAGTGACAAGCACACAGTACGCGACCTGACTCCCCGTGCTGCCACAGTGCCGAGCGACCCCGGGCGCCTAGCCGCTCTCCATGCGCTAAAGCCGAGTCCTGTCCAGAGGACCGCTCTGCTCAATTATGTAGAGCATAGAGTCATGCCGCCCCAGCCGAAGCCCACGTGTTGTCATCACAGCTGGCTGCTCACGCCGATTCCACGTGCAGTCTCACGCAGTAGCCTCCACATGTGCTAGCTTCAAATCTTTTGGCTGAGAAGCCATGCGCAGCAATGTCTGCAAATTGCTCACTGGTGACAAACTTCAAAGAACCAGGAAGAAGAACGGCCGTGGAATAAAAAGAACACGGATACTTTTTGTGAGGAACTCTAATTTTCAATTTTGTGAGTTTCCCTAAACCCTAGGGATTGGGACCCTATTTATAGGCAGCCCAATAACACTAGGAAAACACCAAAATACCCTTAGGGTTTTACAGACACTGAAATAAAATGGAAAAGACCATAAAGACCTTAGGATTTTACAGACTCGACTAACACACTGTGGACCTAGAAAGCAAAATGGTAAAATCCTAAATAAAGACAACTCGTCCTGACATAGAGCTTTCATAGCAGCTACAGCTTCGCTTTAGGACGGCTCGATCTCAGATCAGCGGTTTGGATTAGGTGTCAATTTGGCGCTGAAACCGACAAAGCATCCACCATCTTCGCACCGGGTACCCGGATTGGGCCGGCCCGATTCCGCGGCTCCCTCAGCCCGGCAATCGCTCGCCGCCCATGTACCTGAGTCAATCCCTGTGTAGGATCAATGTGCCAACTAGAGGGGGGTGAATAGGTGGTTTTTAAAACTAATTTAAATTGAACTAGCACTAGACAAGCTTTTTAATGATTTTTCTTATCAAAGCAAATGATCCTAGAGATAAGTGAGATTTAACTAAGTCTAAAGGTATGAAACCAAGGATGTCAAGGTTAAATTACTTTATGAAAGTAAATTGCTCAATTTAACTTGCTCAAACTAAAGGGGACAAGAGACAACCAAATTTTATCCCGAGGTTCGTAAATGTGCCAATTTCCTACGTCCTCATTGAGGCGAGTTTCACTTGACCGCTCACTTCACCAAGCCACGGATTCCTCAAGGAGGAATTATCTTGAAGATGAGCCGGTACCGGAAGTGCAACTCTCGAGCCTCAATCACTAGTGGTAACTCTTCTCCACTCTGGATAGGCGAGCTCCAGCCTTCACAACCTCCCGGATCTCCTCCACAACCTTCTTAGAGAGATCATCGGGTTCTCCTCTGAGCCGTTTAGGAGGTGGCAACCTCCAAGAGTAATAAGCTGCAATCAAAGCTAGGAGAAGACGATCAAGTGCCAAAAAAATGCAAATGCAATGCAAACTACCAATCACTTGATCACCATTTACTTCCCAACCACACTAGTGCTCAATTTTAGTGCTCAATGGTTGGAGAGACTCTCTAGTGCTCAAGTATGCTCAAATGAGTGCCAAAAGTATAGCAAACGAGCTGTAGCAAGGGTTTATATAGCCACACACACAAATAGTAGCCGTTACAAAGAGTTAGGTGGCTCTCTGTTCAATGTCGGTCTGACCACCCATCTTGGGCCGGTTGGACCGACCCCTACTGCAACGGCTAGAAAACTAGCCGTTTTACTGATGTGACAGGGTGACTCGGTCTGACAGGCCATGTTGGCCCGGTCGGACCGGCCCTACCCGGTAGGACCGGCCATCGGCTCGGTCGGACTGATAAGGTCCTTGTCGACTCTGTAAAGCAGCAACGAAAATTCCCGCACACACTGGTCGGACCGACCCCCCTGTCCGGTTGGACCACCCAACATGGCCCGATCTGACCGGACCCCCTTGGTCGGTCGGACCGACTGTTGCCAGAATACACAATTTTGAAGAAATAAAACCTCTAGCAATTTTGTAACTTTTGCAACATCCACACAAGACCAAAAGCTACTAAATGTAATGAAAATTGGCATTTGAAAATCAACTCATAACCAAGATGCAATCCCTCTTTATAGTACGGCAAAAATAAAATTGAATCCTAGCCTAAATGATTGCTCCAAACACGTCGATCAATTTCTAGTTTTCTTCAAACCTTTTGTCGTCGCTCTTTAACACGTCAAAGTCCTAGGGTTTTCCATATTGTGCTCCATTTACGCGGGACCTAATCATTTCCTTCACACTTAAGAAAAATATTAGTCCACAAACGAGCATTTGTCATTAATTACCAAAACTCACATGGGGCCTAGATCTTCAATCTCCCCCTTTTTGGTAATTGATGAAAAACACTTCAAAGATAAAGAGATATTTTAATAAAGTTTTAACAATTAAGCGCAAAGCTCCCCCTGAAAGAGTGATAGGGTGCATGTTATATGGAGCAAAATATGAGTTATAAATATTATGAATAAAACATATGGCCAACAAAATACATTTCCAAAATACAATCAAGAGTTTAACAAAGCATAATCAACATGGCACATATGAGTTTCTCTTAACACAAGAAAATAGTTCAAATTAAGTTTAGCACGACAAAGGAAGCAAACGAGGTTCTATTACAACCAAACATAGATAAATAGCGCATAGGAAGCAAACGAGGTTTATTACAACCAAACATAGATAAATAGTGCATACTAGTCTCTAAGAACTAATCCTGACTGGCATACTAGTCTCTAGGAACTAATCCTGACTTCTCTCCCTTTGGCATCAAGTACCAAAAATGAGAGATTAATCTTGAGCTGGAAGAGCACCTTCTAGACAACGATGGTGATGCTGGTACTCAATGGGGTACCCAGGTGAGGAGGAATCCAACCGATCAACTCGAGAAGAGAGAGTGTCGATCCTGGAGTTGATGCGCTCCTGACCACTATGAAGGTCCTGCAGATGGGTGTTGATTGCTTCTTGAGCTAAGGCCATCTGATCCATCCTTGCATTCCGCTGATGGAAACCCACTGTCACTAGTTGCAGCACTAGATAAAAGAACCGAGCAGGATCCATACCAAAATAAGGAGGAGGAGCATAGGAGCCTGATACAAAATCCTGAGGTGGAGGTGGAGGAGCATGGGAGATGCTGGGCATACTCTGAGAATGAAACTGCTACACAGCCACATCAATTGGATCTACAGCTAGAGCTAGAGGAGCGGCTTGGAAACGAGGCATGTACTGAGAATGAGAGATATCAAGGCACTCATTAACATTTCCCACTTTGCTCAAAATCAACCTCATGATTAAGGGAGCATAGTAGACTCCAAGAGTGCGGCTTCCCTTGGAGAGGGCCATCTCATGCAGCATCATGTGGACAACATCAAACACGAAAATAAGAAATATTTGGTTTTCGTCCAATTAGAAGTTCATATGGAGTCTTTTTCAAAAGACGATGCATGTAAAGACAGTTAGATGCATGACAAGAGGTATTTATAGCTTCCGCCCAAAAAGAGTCGAAGACACTATACTCATCAAGCATAGTTCTAGCCATCCCAATTAGGGTCCATTCTTTCATTCCACAACACCATTTTGTCGTGGAGAATATGTGGCAGAAACCTCATGTTTAATGTCCGAGATCGTCACAATAATCCTAAATATTTGTATTCATAAACTCGAATCCATTGTCACTCCTAACTTTTACAATAGAAAAATTGAATTCATTTTGAGCCCGTTTTGCAAACTTTTTGAAAATCTCGGAGGTCTTAGCTTTGTCATGCAAAAATAAAACCCAAGTAAATCTTGAGTAATCATCCACAACTACAAGACAATAGCTATATCCACCGATGCCTTTATAAGTTGTTGGACCAAATAAATCTATATGTAAAACCTCTAATGGTATAGAAGTAGACATGACGCTTTTTCTAGGATGAGAGCAAGCGACTTGTTTTCCCGCTTGACAAGCACTACAAAGTTTATATTTTTCAAACTTTATATCTTTTAAACCAATAACTAAATCTCATTTTGAAACCTTATTTAGTTGACTCATCCCTACATGAGCAAACCTTCTATGCCAACGCCAACCCAATGATGTATTTGCAACCAAACAAGTTTTTAAATTAGCTTCACTTGAAGAGAGATCCACCAAATAAAGATTTCCAAAACGAAAACCTTTGAAAACTAAGGAGTTATCATGGATACAAGTTACAAATACTTCTTGAGGATTAAATGTTCATGAAAGGCCTAAGTCACATAGTTGAGCAATGGATAACAAGTTAAAATTTAATGACTCAACTAGTGAAACATTTGAAATAAAGAAATCATTTGAAATAGCAATTTTACCTAATCCCATTACCTTCCCTTTGCTATTATCACCGAAAGTAACTTTATCTTGATCTTTGGCACCAACTTCAAAAGATGTGAACATTTCCCTATCACCGATCATGTGTTGAGTGCACCCACTATTAAGTACCCAATGTGATCCTCCGGTGTGGTAGTTCACCTACAAAAAGAGATCAAGCCTTTTTAGGTACCCAAATCCTTTTGGGTCCTTGTAGGTTAGTTACCAAAGCTTTTGGTACCCAAATAGATTTCTTCTTTTGACCTAAAATAGGAGTGCCTAAAAACTTAGCATAAATAGAGCCATCATTAGCTCTCTTAAGCATATAATGAGAATCAAAAACACCACACATAGGAATCTTATTAATATGACATTCACCAATCATGTGACCAACTTCATGGCATTTGTTACAAAATTTACCATTACTCTTAATAAATCTTGGAGCATGGTAGGAGAGCTTTTTGCCCTTCTTGGGAATAAACCCAAGTCCCTCCTTGTTAAAAGAGCACCTTTGTTCACTTAACATTTTGTCAAGAGTATTTTTACCCTTGAAGTATCTTTCTAAGCTCTTATTTAACTTAGCTACTTGCTCCTTGAGCTCATGGTTCTCAACAACTAATAACAGATTAGATGATGATGATACATTGGTAGAACAAAATGAACCATCAATAGTAGATGAGCATGGCTATACTAGTCTTAGTTGAAATGAAATTTGCAACATTTAGACAAGCATCATCAAAAATATCACATGTAATGCCTATATCTACCTTGGGCTTATTGAGTGTAGAGGCAAGGAGAGTTTCATGAGTTTCCTCAAGCTTCTCATGAGAGACCAAAAGCATCTCATGAGAAATCTTTAACTCCTCATATTTAGCCACTAAAGACTCATGGTCTTTCTTTAGAGCTTTAAACTTGACTTTTTCTTTGCCATTTAACTCATTAAGCTCCTCAAGCATTTGTGCAAGATCATCATAAGATAGTTTGTCATCACTATCATCTTTTTCACTAACACAAGTGGATTTTACCTTAGTACTTCCTTTTTTCCATGAGACAAAAAGGAGAGTATAGTGATGGAGCCTCCGTTATCGTGATGCCCGCCATGTTCTTCTTTCTTGGATTTGACTCACCACAGGAGTCGGAGCTTGAGGAGGAGTTGGGTCTATCTTCATTGCAATCCACTTCTCCCACAAATGCTTCATTTCTACCCTTCTTCTTGTTCAACTTCTTGAAGAGCTTCTTATTTCCACTCTTCTCCTTGTTCTTCTTGTGATACTTTTCATCCTCACTTTCTTGTTTGTTTGGACACCTTGAGGCAAAGTGACCCTTCTCATTGCACTCATAACATCTCACATTCTTTAGACTCTTTTTGGTAGACTTCTTGTCACTACTGTTCTTGGAAGAACTTGAGGGGTTTCCTCTCTTTTTCATGAACCGGTTAAACTTCTTCACAAAGAGAGCCATCTCTTCATCTTCGGTATCACCATCACAAGAGGTGTCTTCTTCTTCTTCACATTTTTTCTCCACTTTAGCCTTCAAAGCAATGATCTTCTTTTTGGATGAGGAATGCTCTTCAGTGTTTCCCTCTATTCTCTTGTTCTTATAAATCTCATTGGTATTGATTGTTCCCAAGAGAGTTGTAGGAGTTAAACTTGACATATCTGAGTTTATAAGGAAGGTAACCAATCTGTCATACTTTTCGGGCAATGCTCTCAACATCTTTTGGGCAACTTCCAACTCAGTGTACTTTACTCCAACACCCTTAAGATCATTGAAAATCACATTGAGCCTTGCATACATCTCATTTACACTTTCATTCGACAACATGGTGAATGTTTCATAGTTGATCTTGAGGTACTGTGACTTGGCATTATTCACACTTGTCGTTCTGTCATGAATATCTTGATGTGTGATCCAAATGTCATGTGCCATTGGAATATTGCTTATCATATTGAATTCTTCAGCACACAAACAATTGAATAGAGCATTTGTAGCTTGAGCATAAAGTTGCATATCTTTCTTGTTTTGATACGTTAAATTTGTCTTGTCTTCAACTTCAAAACCTAACTCAACAATACGCCAAATTTCAAAGCTCATGGTTTTGAGGTGAGCGGCCATACGAACTTTCCAAATTGAATAATTCGAGCCATCAAAGAAAGGACCTTTGCCTACGTTGTGAACCACTTCGTGAGACATCTTCTCTCTAGATGGTAAAGCCTAAATTGAGAGACCAAGCTCTGATACCACTTGTAGAATCGATGTGCCGACTAGAGGGGGGTGAATAGGCAGTTTTTAAAACTAATTTAAATTGAACTAGCACTAGACAAGTTTTTTAATGATTTTTCTTATCAAAGCAAATAATCATAGAGATAAGTGAGATTTAACTAAGTATAAAGGTATGCAACCTAGGATGGCATGGTTAAATTACTTCATGAAATTAAATTGCTCAATTTAACTTGCTCAAAGTAAAAGGGACAAGAGACAACCGAATTTTATCCCTAGGTTCGGAAATTTGCCAATTTCCTACGTCCTCGTTGAGGCGAGATTCACTTACTGCTCACTTCACCAAGCCATGGATTCCTCAAGGAGGAATTAGCTTGAAGATGAGCTAGCACCGGAAGTGCAACTCTTGGGCCTCGATCACTAGTGGTAACTATTCTCCACTCCGGATAGGCGAGCTCCGGCCTTCACAACCTCCCGGGTCTCCTCCACAACCGTCTTGGAGAGATCACGAGGATCTCCTCTGAGCCATTTAGGAGGTGGCAACCTCCAAGAGTAATAAGCTGCAATGAAAGCTACGAGAAGACGATCAAGTGCCAAAAAATGCAAATGCAATGCAATCTACCGATCACTTGATCACCCTGTGCTTCCCAACCAGACTAGTGCTCAATTTTAGTGCTCAATGGTGGGAGATACTCTCTAGTGCTCAAGTATGCTCAAATGAGTGCCAAAAGTGTAGCAAAGGAGCTTTAGCAAGAGTTTATATAGCCACACACACAAATAGTAGTCGTTACAAAGAGTTAGGTGGCTCTTTGTGCAATGTCGGTCTGACCGCCCATCTTGGGCCGGTCGGACCGACCCCTGCTGCAACGGCTAGAAAAATAGTCGTTTTACTGATGTGACACGATGACTCGGTCTAATAGGCCATGCTGGCCCGGTCGGACTGGCCATCGGCTCGGTCGGACTAACAAGGTCCCCATCGGCTCTGTAAAGCAGCAACGAAAATTCCTGTGCACATTGGTCGAACTGACCCCCCTGGCTGGTCGGACCGCCCAACATGGCCCGGTCTGATCGGACCCCTTGGTCGGTCAGACCAACTGTTGTCAGAAGACACAATTTTGAAGAAATAAAACCTCTAGCAATTTTGTAACATTTGCAACATCCACACAAGACCAAAAGCTACTAAATGCAATGCAAATTGGCACTTGAAAATCAACTCATCACCAACATGCAACCCCTCTTTATAGTACGACAAAAATAAAATTGAAACCTAGCCTAATTGATTGCTCCAAACACCTCGATCAATTTCTTGTTTTCTTCAAACCTTTTGCCATCGCTGTTGTAGCAATTTTATTAGCTACAGCACAGGTTTTGTATGTGTGTATACGAAGTGTAAAATGAACATTGAAGGGTTCTCTCAGGACAAAGGTTTATACTGGTTCAGGCCTCCCCTAGGGGATAATAGCCCTACGTCCAGTTTGTGGTGGATTTGGCATGGTATGCCTCGGTATGGAGTAGTGAACTCGAGGGTCTCATAGCCCTGGAGAAGGTGTCCTACTGCAAGGGCTTGGCCCCGCTTTTATAGGCACGCAGGCGATAAAGAAAAGACCAAAATGCCCTCTATAAGCCCTAGGCTCATAGGGGTAAAAGGGAGAAAAGGAGCTAGCTACTGTACAAAGGTGCTTTATAGCCTTACAGACGTGTCAGACAACGTCATACTTTGACCAGCTAAACGACATACCAGGGGCGGAGGGGCCCCCGGTATGGCTTCTGCCTTGCAGCGAGGCGTAGATATTTCTTGGGTTCGGAGTAGGGGTCGGATCTCTTCTGGCGAAGGATGCGAAGGAGGCTTCGAAGTACACTCCGAAGGGGGCTTCGAAGCATACTCCGAACTGGGCTCGGAACTGGGCTCCGAACTGAAATCTCGGAGACTTGGCTTTGATCTGGCCGGACAGGGTCCGGAGGCTGGCTCTGGGGAGCTCCGAAGGGAACTCGAAGGTTGACTCCGAACAGGCTCGAAGGCTAACTCCGGATAAGGCCGAGAGGCTAGCTTCGAAATTAGCCTGAGCTTCTGGCAATCTTCAAGGAATCTTGAGGGCTTCGCTCCGGAGGGCTCCGACGGGGCTCGGGGGCTTCGCCCTAACAGGCTCCACGGTGAACCTTGAAGCTTGGAAACAGCTTCTTTGGGAAGATACAGGCTTTGACGGTGTTGAGCTCCGGGCCGAAGGCTGTCGGAAGCTGACGTCATTTGGCCCCTGTTCAAGGGAAAACTATTCCCCCAATAGTAGCACCTCGCATGCAGGCCTTCGGAACGAAGGGGTGCGTGCGCCCTTGGGACAAATGACCCAAAAATTACAACTTCAAAGAAAACATGCCTTCGGAGCTTGGACTGAAGGTGACTTTGGAAAATCGCAGGTAACAACTACCTGCGTCAGCTGTCAGAATGACCTTGGGGAGATCAACTGGCTCCCCAACGGATAGAAAATTGACCGTTACCCCGCGCCGGGCCGCTTCGCCTTCGCTGGAGGCCCACCTGCCAGTGGGTTCGGCCCACGAACCGTTGGACTTCTTACCGCCTATAAATAGGGTTTTACCACGTGCGGCTTCGGCATGCTCTCATTTGCTTTCTTCTCAGTGCCTTGCATCCTTCGCTCTCTTCTCCTCCTTGGCTTCGCGCGAAGCACCCCTCGCTAGCTTTAGCCCCTCGCGCCGAAGTCCCACAAAAATGTCGAAGAAGGCAACTTCGAAGACCCTGGCCTTGGCCCGAGCTCTAGCTCCGCCCAACTGCAGGTAGCGGCGGCAGCGGCAGCGAAGCCTGCACCGAGGCGGCTGGGGCCAAGGGACCTTCGGACGCCATCCGACAAATTTGAGCAAACGCTGGAGATGAGGGCTTCGATCTCTATAGAGGAGTCCGTCCGGAGGGCCTGCGAGGGAAGGATTGCTGCGAAGATCCAACTCAGAGTGCCAGAGAAGACGGAAGCCATACCAAGACCTCGAGCTGACGAGGTGGTGCTGTTCGAAGCCTTCTTCGAAGCCGGCCTCGGGCTGCCAGCAGTGGGAATGTTGAGCGAAGTCCTGAGGGCTTACAACCTCGAACTTCCTCAGCTTTTGCCCAACGCCATGGCGAGGCTTGCTGTCTTCGAGTGGGCCATGAGGGCCGAAGGTTGCGAGGGACGCGCGGATGTCTTCGTCGCCCTTCACGATGCCAACTGCCAGCCAAAGCCAAGGGAGGGCACATACCGCATTAAGAGGGCCTTGGCCTTCGGCAGCGCAAACTTCCAGCTTCGGAGGGAGTTCCAAGACACCTCCCCGGTGAGGGCGGTCAACAACAAATGGTACTCGAAGTGGGATCAAGAGTGGTTCTATGCCTCCATCAGCGCGACCTCTCCCCTTCGGAGTACCAATGCCCTTATCTCATATCGGCGTGAAGGGGTGGTGAAGATCAGCCCGGACACCCATCGCTCGAGGATCTCGCTCCTTCGGAGGGTTGCCGCGAAGATGAGCATGAGGGACCTCGTGGAGGAGTTCATCACCCTCCGGCTCAGCCCCCTTGCGCGCTCTTGGCTGGAGGGGATCTTCCAAGCTTCGGGCCGAGGGGGCCTAAACGAGTTGGCCTTCGAGCGCCTCTATAAGACTTCGAAATCTTTCCACTTTCATACTTCGCAAAAACTTCATTCTGACTTGAATCTTTATGAAGCTCATCTTGAAGTGAGGACTCCGGAGGAGGCCATCGCGGCGGCGGAGCGTGTTGTTGGGGCTCCGACACCGGAGGAGCAAGCTCAACGGCTAGCTTCGGTGGGGTCCTAGGAGCACTGGAACAGGGTGTCGACCTTTCTTGGCTACGAAGAGGTCCCTGCCCTGCCGGACTTCTCCCACCTCGTAGCTTCGATGGCCGGAGCCAAGAGTAAGAGAGGGATGACGATGAGCCCGCGACCGAAGTTCCTGCTCCGGAGGAGGCAGCGGCGGAGCCAACAAGTGCTTCGGCTACCAAGAAGGTAGTGAAGGGGGTTTCGACAGCGATGACTTTGAGCGCGAAGGCCGCCGCGCCTCCTCCAGCTATTGAGAAGGATTGGGGGGCACACATTGACCCCTCCGCCTTCGAAGAAATCTCTGACGAAGGTAAACACTTCAAACATACTTCTCTTCAATACGCGGATTTTGACTTATACTTTTTTGCAGAGGAGGATGCCGATGTGAGGCCCACCGTGGCGAAGCCAGCAGAGGACGACGTCGGTGCGAGGTCTACCATGCCGAAGCCAGCTGAGGCCTCCGACAGCAGCAGCAGCAGCTCGGAGTCCGACAGCTCCTCGTCTGAAGAAGACGGAGGCAGCGGCCGTGGCGTAGGGGACCCTCAAAGCGACGAGGACGTTGATGTGGTGGAGCTAAGCCCGGCCATGCCGAAGCCTGCGTAGGCGGTTGCAGCGGAGGAGATTGTCCAGCCTCTTCGGCCGAAGGGGGCTTTGACTGAGGCAGCCATCAACAGCTTCCGCGAGGTCTGCGCAGCTGCGGAGGCAGGGGACTTGGTGGCTCAACTCAGCCGCTCGAACCCCATGGAACACTTCATCAATGCGAACGAAGCCCTTATACAGGTGGGCAAAGTCCTACACAGCCTTCGAGTTAAACTTTAGTCTTCGATCAACACTTATGATTTCTTGAATTCTTTCAGGCCTTCGCATTGAACGCAGCAGCTTCGACTTCTGCGGACAGGCGGATGACGCGCCTAGCAGAGGAGAAGGAGGCCCTTCGACGCGAAGTCTCGGTGGAAGCCGAGAAGCAAAGGTGGGCCGAGGCTTCAGCCGATGCGGCGAGGGGCGAGGCCGGGATGGCGAGGGCGAAGGCAGAGGCGGTGAAGGCCGAGGTTAGCAAGGCTATGGAAGCCTTGGCCTCGGAGATGGATCGGCTCCACGTGTATCTCAAAGCTGCGAAGGATGCCGAAGCCCGACAGGCGAAGGAGAACTTCGAACTCTGCCACCGAGCTCAGTCTCTTGAGAACTTCGTTGTTTACAACCTCGACGAAGCCACTCTGAGCCTGACTGAGGTCCTACAACAAATAGGGACCGAATGTCGGGCTCCAGACTTTGGTGATCTGGATCCAATTGGGGACCGTGCCGCATTCTTGAAGGTGGTGGTTTCGTCGGCGGAGCAGTCTCTGAAGGGCTTTGCCTTGATGGCCGGCCGAGTGGCGGGCCAAGGAGTGTTGCAAATGCTTCACGACGCGGGGTGCAACCACCTTGAAGCATCAACCTCCGCGACCCCGGTGGCCTTTGGGGGCCAACACTTGGTGACGCCTCCGACAGACGTCCGCGGAGCCTAGCGATGGCTTCAGGAGCCTTGGAAGGCCCAAGGCTGTGAAGCAGTCCTCGAGCTTCAGAAGGCCCTTCGCCTTCGCCGAGTCAAAGCACTTGCTTCGCCAAATCGGCCTTCGACATCGACACCTCCGCCTCCAAAGGTGTAGATCTCCTTAGGCTCCTTGTAATTCTTAGCTGTAGGCTTTGTAAAAACTTTATCAGTTTATTAATATGAATACGGGGGTGGTTTATACCTGCCCAGGCTCTGTCTCCGAATGTTGACTTCGAAGTACTTGAGGACTCTGAAGAACTCCGCCAGTTATGGGCGGTCCTTGAAGTAGCTAGGTCCGAAGGCCCCCCTCGGTTCGAACTTCCGAGGGGGCCTAACGGCGAAGCCATCCCCGAAGTAGCTAAGGATCTGCTAGCCATTGTGAAGACGGAGTCCTTTCGGAGTTCTTCATTTTTGCCTTCGCAACTGGTCTTATCGAGCGACGAAGCTTTAGACTTCTCTGCCTTCGACACAGCACCGCCTGCCTCGCAATCTTGGAGCGACCTGCAAAGTGGAAGACGAGGTCTGCGGGCTTCGGAGCCTGGACGAGCCGGACGTGGGAGAGCAGGCTCCGACGAGGCTTCGTCCAGCCGAGGGGGCCCTGGCCGAAAGAAAGGCAAGCGAGGGTTGGGGCCTCGCACTCGATTTTTCTTAGGCTTAGATACAGACTACTCATAGTTTTGTTTTCGAAGCATATTTGTAACATACTTCTCAATTATCATTTAATGAATGGAGTTTATTGTATTTGCATACTTCGTCTGCATGCTTCGCATTGTTTGATGACTTCGAACGTTTTAGCTTGTCACGCTCATACTGCGTATTACATTCGCACACTTCGCATACATGCTTCCCCCCTTGCTCGTGGCAGCTAGGGACTTAGCCGTTGCTGGTGCGGGAAATAAAAATGCGAAGGGGTGCGCCTTTTTGGCGGCTTCAGATGCTTGAAATGTATTGAGCGAAGGCCTCTTTTGGGCTTCGACCGCGTTAATTTGGAGCGAAGCAAGGCTTCAGCGTAGCCAAATTAAGCGAAGTAAGCTTCGTCATGCTAGGATTTGGATGTTGTGCGTGAGCAAGGCTCCGAAACAGCACTCAGATTTTTAAGAGAAGCATGACTTCGACATGCTTAATTTTTAGCTTAGATCATGTCACGCGAAGCGAGGCTTCGGTGCGTGTTTAGATAGCGAAGCAATGCTTCTAGAGCTTGGTCCTGTAGTGAAAAGGATATTTGGTGTGGATTCACCGAACCTGGGATAGTTGAGCCACCTTCGACTCTGAGCCACCTTCGACTCTGAGTCACCTATGACCCTGGGCCACCTTCGACCCGGGGATGCATCAGGCCGGAGCCTGGAATCCCAGACTTGCCGATCCGTCGCTCGGAAGTCTCAAAGCCCACTAATACAGGCCCGGAGGCGCTGTGTAGCCTTCGGAGGGATGCTCCGGATTTTGTAGAGCGAAGCGAGGCTTTGGGTTTTAAGTAAAGATGAAGCATGGGTTCGAATTTTTAAAAGGAAACGAGGCTTCGATTTCAAAACGCGAAGCATAGCTTCAGTTTTAAAACACGAAGCGAGGCTTCGACTTTTAACAAGCTGGAGCAAAAATTTGCTTTAAAGGTGAAGCAGGGCTTCGACTTTAAGGAGAAGCAAGGCTTTGACTTTAAACGAAGCAGGGCTTCGATTTTATATCAATGTAGTTACAGATCGGTATATCAGAGATGCTTCGGTAGTGTACATACCTCGTAGCCCCTGGGGTTTTGATGGCCTTCGATATATGAAGCGGAGCCCCTTGCTGGAGGGTGAGCTCCGAAACGTGAAGGATGGAGGAAGGCGAAGACGGCCTTCGAACTGCACCCAAAGCCCCTTGCCGAAGGGTGCGCGAAGCAATAAAGCTTCGAAGCTCCCCCCTCAAGCGTACTTCGAGTTGCAGGCAGTGGCAGAGAACTTAGCTTTTAGGACTAAGTTCCCCACGGACGGTGCCAAATGTTGTAGCAATTTTGTTAGCTAGAGCACATGTTTTGTATGTGTGTATACGAAGTGTAAAATGAACCTTGAAGGGTTCTCTCAGGAGGAGAAAAGGTTTATACTAGTTCGGACCTCCCCTAGGGGATAATAGCCCTACGTCCAGTTTGTGGTGGATTTGGCATGGTATGCCTCGGTATGGAGTAGTGAACTCGAGGGTCTCATAGCCCTGGAGAAGGTGTCCTACTACAAGGGCTTGGCCCCACTTTTATAGGCACGCCTGCCTTAAAGAAAAGACCATAATGCCCTCTATAAGCCCTAGGCTCATAGGGGTAAAAGGGAGAAAAGGAGCTAGCTACTGTACAAAGGTGCTTTATAGCCTTACAGACGTGTTAGACAACGTCATACTTTGACCAGCTAAACGACATACCAGGGGCGGAGGGGCCCCCGGTATGGCTTCTTCCTTGCAGCGAGGTGTAGATATTTCTTGGGTTCGGAGTAGGGGCCGGAGCTCTTCTGGCGGAGGCTGCGAAGGAGGCTTCGAAGTACACTCCGAAGGGAGCTTTGAAGCATACTCCAAACTGGGCTCCAAACTGGGCTCCGAACTGGTCTCCGAACTGGGCTCCGAATTGAGGTCTCGGAGACTTGGCTTTGAACTGGCCGTATAGGGTCCGGAGGCTGGCTCTGGGGAGCTCTGAAGGGAACTCGAAGGTTGACTCCGAACATGCTCGAAGGCTAACTCCGGACAAGGCCCGGAGGCTAGCTTCAAAATTAGCCTGAGCTTCTGGCAATCTTCAAGGAATCTTGAGGGCTTCGCTCCGGAGGGCTCCGACGGGGCTCGGGGGCTTCGCCCTAACAGGCTCCGCGGTGAACCTTGAGGCTTGGAAATAGTTTCTTTAGGAAGATACAGGCCTCGACAGTGTTGGGCTCTGGGCCGAAGGCTGTCGGAAGCTGACGTCATTTGGCCCCTGTTCAAGGGAAAACTATTCCCCCAACAATCGCTATTTAACACGTCAAAGTCCTAGGGTTTTCCATCTTGTGCTCCATTTACGCGAGACCTAATCATTTCCTTCACACTTAAGAAAAATATTAGACCAGTGGATCCCCTGCCGCTCCTAGCCCATGTACTCGGATTGGGCTGGCCCGAATCCACGGCCCCTCTGCTTGGCAGTCGCTCGTCGTCCATGTACCTGAGTCACATGTGGCCCAGACACGGCAGTTGTCTCTTCTCATCTCTTCTCTTCTTTGACATCCGTTGACAATCACTCATGACATTAGAGCCATGAGGCCCATGATCTTTAACATGGCTCCTCAATCTCCCCCTTGATGAGTGCATTGTCAACACCCTCTTCATGTGGAAACACGAAAACAAAACACAAGAAGACAGAAAGAAGAAAATAAAATAAAAGATTTAACCCTAATGACCAAAAGACAGAAAAACAAGAAAACGGTCGTTATTGTTAAACAAAAATAAAAACTCAAACGAGTGCAATCTCAGAATTATCAACACGGATATCAAAGAATAAAGGCAAAAGAGACTAAAAGAGACTAAAACTCCCCCTGAAACAAATCCCAGAGAAAGCCAAAACTCACCCTAAACTCTTTTAAAAGATAACCCAAAATTTCTCCCCCTTGTTGACAATTAGACTCATCAAGTGAGACTAAATGCACTCAAAAAGATACAAACTCAAACTCCCCCTGAAATGCAACTACCCCTCAAAATATGCAATGAATGCAACTGGGGTGCAAGTGGAGTGTAAAAAGCGTTCTTCTCAGAAATGGTTCACTGCAATTACAACATCTAGAAAGTATAGCACAAAATATTGTCTAAAACACATGGCATGATCAGTGCAATAGATGATATCCAAAGAAAGTCATTAGCACACATTTTTAGATTTTTGCAAATAAAAGCATCACCGCATTTTCTAGTTGACAAGCAAGGTAAAACATGAGATGCACAAGATAGCTGATATATACCAAGATAAGCATTGTCCATAACAAAGAGCTTCAGCAAACTTGTTATCATTTTAATTTTCAGGCTTTTTCTTTTCCTTTTTCATTTCTATCAGGGGTTAGTTGCATGTCAACCTTATGCTAACCGACCAAGTCAAACCTAGGCCAGAACAGGACCATCAGAAGCTTACGACATTGGTCTTGGCACACATTACATTGTCCTAGTTCATACAAAAGTGCTATGGTAAGCAATCCAGAACAATGCAATGCGACATAGCAAATCCACCTGCATCTTTTCAATTAAGCATAAAAGGCATGGATTTTTCATTTTCTGATTTTTATCATTTTATAGCATATTTTGCATGTTAAAGCACATAGATGTCCAAGTTGCATATCTGCATCTAAGTAAGGAACTAGCTACCAGGCATGTAAAAGAAAGCAAAAACATTTAGCCTACACATGCTAGTTACTAGAAGCAATGGTGATCATTTTTCAATTTTAAAGCAAAAAAGCCATGCATATGACAGATATCAGATATATCATGTGAACTGAAGGAGAGCATGATCATCGACAAGTATTCAAAAGCATATACTAGCTAGAATAAGTAAACCAATTCAATCATATAACAGAAGCAAGCTCAAAGTGTGATATGTGAATATGCATGATATGAACTCACACGAAAAGACACAATAAAAGAGTAAAGAAAAAAGAAATGACTCAAAAATATCCTAAAAAGGATACACAACTCCCAAATACCCTCACAAACGCTCAAATGTAGACTGGTCTAGGGGTTTGGTGAGAATGTCAGCCAATTGATGATGGGTATCAACATGAACAAGGTCAATGACACCTTTCTCATATTGATCCCTCAGAAAGTGAAAGCACACATCATTGTGTTTGGTTTTTGAATGAAGACATGGGTTTTTCCCTACACTAATCGCTCTAGTGCTATCACAAAACAAAGGCACTCTAACAGGGAAAGACAACCCAAAATCTTTCAAAGTTGAAATCATCCAAACTAACTGTGAGTAGCAGCTAGCAGCAGCTACATACTCAGCCTCAGTAGTGGAAAGCGCAACTCCAGAGTGCTTACGCGAAGACCAAGAGACAAGCGAAGAACCGAGAAACTGGCAAGTACCGGAAGTCAACTTGCGATCCAGCCGACACCTAGCAAAATCAGCGTCGGAAAAGCCAGATAACTCAAGAGATGATGATGTTGAATAGTAAAGACCGAGATCAGGCGCATAAGTAAGATACCTAAAAATGCACTTGACAGCCTGCCGATGAGATGCTCGTGGCGAAGACTGGAAGCGCGCGCATAGTCTCAAAGCAAACTGAATGTCTGGTCTCATCGCAGTCAGGTACAAAAGTGATCTGATCATCCCTCGATACTCTCTCTCGTTAACCTTGACGTCGCTCTTGTCCTTGTCCATGCCCCCAGATGTACCCATTGGGGTCAGCTGGGGCTTCAGCTCTCCATTGAAGTCGAACTTCTTCAGCGTGTCCTGCGTGTACTTTCTTTGGTGGATGAAGATGTTGTCCTTGGTCTACTTGATATAGAGCCTTAGGAAGTACTTGAGCTCACCCATGAGGCTAATCTCAAACTCACTATGCATTTCCTCAGAAAACTTGGACACAAGCTTATTAGTAGAACCACAAAATAATGTCATCCACATAGATCTGAGCAATCAAGAAATCTGAGCCAACTCTGAGCAAGAAAAGTGTTTTATGTATAGAACCCATCACAAAGCCACTCCCCAACAAAAACTACTTTAAACGATCATACCAAGCCCTAGGGGCTTGCTTTAGACCATATAAAGCTTTCTGCAACTTGAAAACATGTTGAGGAAACTTAGGGTTCTCAAAACCAGGAGGCTACCTAACATAGACCTCCTCCTGTATTTACCCGTTCAGAAAAGCACTCTTAACATCCATTTGAAAAAGCTTAAAACCATTAGAAGGAGTGAATTCAAAAAGTATGCGAATAGACTCAAGATAGGCAACAAGGGTGAAAGTGTCCTCAAAATCAATACCCTCTTTCTAGCAAAAACCATGGGCAACTAATCGAGCTTTGTTGTGCACCACAACCCCATTTTCACCTTGCTTGTTCTTAAACACCCACTTGGTGCCTATGGGGTTGCATCCAAGTGGCAGCTCAACTAGTGTCAAAACCCGATTGCGAACAAAATTCTCAAGTTCTTCTTGCATGACGTTTATCCAATTTGCATCATATAAAGCATGAGCAACATCTTTGGGTTCAAAGGTGGCAACAAAAGCAGACTCAGCAAAACCAGCGAGTGAACCAGCTTGAGAACACAAGGATCTCGTAGTGAGATCACCGATGATGAGCTCTGAGTGGTGATCACGTTGAAGTAATCGGGATCCTAGGTGATCAGATGTCACCTCATCGGAGTCAGCAGCTGGCACCTTTGGACTTGACTGAGGGGGCTCGATCGAAGTGGAAGTAGTGATCAGAGGTCCGCCCTCGTCCTTAGTCAAGTCTCAGAAGGTGTGAGGTTTGCAGGCTATGTAGAAGGCCCACCCTCATCAACAGTAGGAGTCTCATCATCTTCCTCGAAGATGGACTCTCCAAGCTCATCATCACCAGAAAGCTAAAAAGAAGGAGTAAGCGAAGGCATGGACTCATCGAAAGAAACCTCGCAAGTCTCGATAAGCTGCTAGTAGTCAAGGTTCCAAACACGGAAGCCTCGAGAATGCAAAGCTTAACCAAGAAAAACTCCATCCCAACAACAAGACTCAAAATTGTCCAAATGCCCTCCCTTCTTGAGCACAAAGCACTTGCAGCAAAACGCTCGCAAGTGACTCACCTTGGGCTGTCTACCAAACCTGAACTCATAAGAAGTCTTACCTAAGTAACCTCTAAGAAAAATGCAATTGGCCAGATAACAAGCTGTGTTAATGGCTTCAACCCAAAAACTCCTAGGAGTCCTATGCTCATCGAGCATCGTCCTAGCCATCTCGACCAGCGTGCGGTTCTTTCATTCCACATTGCCATTCTGTGGGGGAGTGTAAGTAGCAGAAAACTGGTGCTCAAGACCTTGATCACTACAGATGCTGACGATCTGAGAATTCTTGAACTCAAACCTATTGTCAGAGCGAATTTCTCGCATCTGACAGTTGTTCTCATTCTTCAGCTTCAGGATCAGATCATGAACAAACTGAAAAGCCTCTTCCTTAGACTCCAAAAAGAAAACCCATGAGAATCGAGAAAAATCGTCAACTATCACAAGGGCGTACCACTTCCCACCGACTGAGCGTACCCGAGCTGGACAAACTGTATCCATGTGTAACAGCTCTCCCGGGTACAAAGTCATCACCTGAGTCATAGGTGCGTGAGAAGCAGCAACCATCTTCCCATGACGACAGGGATGGAAAACTAGATCCTTCTCCATCTTAAGCTTGGGAAATCCTCGGATGTGGTCCATAGAGCTCAATCTGACTAGCAGATCAAAACTCAAATGACCTAACCTCCTATGCCACCTCGAGAGCTCAGAAGAGGATCCAACGATCAAACATCGAGAAGGGATAAAAGAACTAGAGAAATCAATCCGAAAAACCTTACTGAAAGGTAAGATCTGGCAAACCAAGGATCCTCTAGAATCAACAACAGAAGACATGTCCTTCTTAAAACGAACCTCTAAACCATCCTCAAGAAGTTGCGAAACAGAGACCAAATTAAAACTCAAGTTTCCAAACAAAGCAACATTCTTCAAAGAGAAATGCTTAGAGATTCGAATTGAAACAATGCCATGTACCTTCCCTTCACCATTGTTCTTGAATGTGATGTACTCCTTGGAGCTCAGGGAAGTGAGGCTCGAGAACCATCTGTGATGTCCCATCATGTGGAGAGAGCATCTAGAATCCATGATCCATACGTCCTCTAAGCCTCGATCATGCAATATCAATGGTCATAAGGGGGAGCAAATGGTCCGACACCAGGTTTAGCAAAAGAGCTAAACCAGTGTTGAGCCATCTACTCAAAAGAAGGAAAGCAGAAAGAATCATTAGTGTTTGGACCAAAGCACGGTCCATTGTTTTGCCTAAAGTCTTGGCCATGAGGTCCAAAGCCGTATCCAGAAAGACCTAGAGCTCTGCCGGAGCGAAAACCACCCTCCGAAGCACGGACACGAAAGTTGTCTCCTATACCACCAGCTACACGACGCGCCCTGGCCTCTAGCCTCTCTCCGCATCGAGGGACTCTTTGTCTACCACCCTGTTGGTAGAACTTCTTCTGCCCACCTAGAGCTCTCTCTGCTCTCTCAACCCGCTTCCTCTTGAAGCAAAACTGCTCAAGATGCCCATCTCTATGACAGAACTCCCAGTGATAGGTAGGTTTCTTGGGATGTGGTTGAGGCTTGGGGTTCTTGGGCTTGGTGGTGTTGGGTGTAGACTCTTTGGTGTGAGAGGGTCCAGGCAGAGAGTCAAGGGAAGTGTGGAGCTGCTTGGGCTTCGGAATCCATATAGGCTTCTTGGGTGGAGCTTTTGGTTGTTCTTGGAATACTCCATCCTTGGGCTGACAGGCCTGGAAAGACTCAGTGGAGTGAGTCTTGGTATATCTCTGCTCTGGAGTCATCTTACTCCACTCCACTGCACGACTCAGGGCACTCTCAAAGTCAGCCTTGGTGTAGGTGTAACCTACTCCAAACCCATCCTGCCTCTCGAACTGCTAGATCATCATGCCGAGCTATGGCTCTCTGGCACTCACCCAACTCAGGATCTGACGGAGGTAAGAGTTATCATTCTGAGCATCAGCTAGCTCCTCTCTCAAGGAAGGTAGCACCTCCACCTGAGACAAGCAGATCTCACACTCTCTATCAACTTAGACAGACTTCTCAGCTTTTAGCTTGATTAGTTCCAATCTCAGGGACAAGCAGTTATCACAAACAGTGGGTGGAACTGACAATGTCTCAAGCTCAACCTTAGTCTGCTCCAGATCAGCTCTAACTCTCTCTAACTCACCCAACTGCTCATCACTGTTGGCTCTCAACTCAGCTAGATCAGATAAGTGGGATGGGCAGTCACTATAGGGCACGACAACAGTGGCATGAGCATATTTCAGCTCCAGCTGAACACTCTCAGGCTCAGTGGCCAAAGCGTCTCTCTCATCTACCCTCTCTGTGTACCTATACTTCAGAGTCGACAGGTCACACAACAACACCTCGCACTTAGGGCACTCACTGCTATCACCCAAGCAAGGGAAAGAAGATAGACTCTCAATCTTGCCATTGTCCATGGCAAGCTCACTCTCAATCTCATATATCCTCTTCTTAGCCCCTCTAAGCAGTTTCTCCTGATATCTCAACTCCTGATGGTTCCCTTCAAGTAATTCAATGACTTCTTGTTCATAGGAAGATACCTTTTCATCGTCGTCATAATCGGAGTTGTCGGGGGAGCCCTTATCTTCCTTATCCCCAAGAGCCATTGAGCAGACGCTCTTGCGGGATCTTCGGTTGTGGTGCGAGCAGCTCTTTGGCTTGTCCCCGAAGGCCATGAAGCAAAGGCCCACCGGATCATCCTTGTCCTTCCCCTTCTTGATAACGATCTCCTCATCGCTTGAGCTTGATGAAGAGGAAGAAGACGATGATCTCTTGGAGTAGCTTCTCTCCATCTCGGTGAAGAAAGCCTTGTCTCGCTTCTTGTTCTCACGCGGTAGTCCTTCTAGGCCTTTCGAAAGAACCTCTTCTTGGGCTTGCCCTTTGTGAAGGTGGAGCTATCGTGCTTGTTGGAGTCGTAGGAGCCACCGCCGGTGCCATTCTTGTGTGTGTTCTGCTTGGGGTAGTCGGCGATGAAATGACCTGGATCACCACACTCAAAGCAACCATGTTTTGTGCCATGTCATTTGAACATTCTCTTATCATAGACACGACGAACACGGATATTGAACAGACAAAGGTCATCATCTCCTAGCAAATCCAATTGGTCCTCAGTGATAGACATCAAAGAGGACAAAGCACAACTCAAAGCAGCAGGATCAGCAGAAGATGTCGCAAGGGCCAAGGTTTTTGAGCCAGAACCAGTGAGATTTGATCTCAACTGAATATCAACCTCTAAGGCCTTGAGCCTACTGAAAAGCTCTGCGACAGTCAAGGTATCATAGGAAGCACTCTCAACAATAGAGGATACCTTGATCTCCCAGATCTTAGGGTCCAAGGTATGAAGAACCTTGACCGCCTGTTCATGATCTAAGACCAGCTGATCATGATCGGCCTTGTTGGCCCAAAGTTTGTTAATGATCGACTGAAAATGACCAAACAACACTTCAACAGTTTCACCCGGCTTCTGTGAGAAATTTTCATACTCACGCCGGTAGGTCTGATAGAGCCTAGCCTTGGCCTGAGCTGTCCCCTCATGGTGTGCCCGGAAGGTAGCCCAAATCACTCGAGCAGTGTCAAGGTGGCTAACGTGCTCAAACTCACCAGGACCTAAACCAGAAAACATTATGTTCACTACCTTGTTGTTCAGGTCATGCAAAGCGACTATCTTAGGGGTAGTCCGCTCTTTAGCCAGAAGCACAGTGAATGTAGCATGAACACACATGTCCCATATCCCTAAGATTTGGCTCAATAGATAGGCTCGCATGTGAGTCTTCCAATAGTTGTAGCCAAAAACCTCAAGGCATGGAACCTTGCTAGAAGAAGACATGATCGCTACCTTAGGTTAGAACCGGTTAAGGTATGGAAAAACCCTAACCAGGCTCTGATACCACTTGTAGGATGTAGGACCGAAAGTAGCGACCAGAGGGGGGGTGAATGGGCGCCTTAAAAATTCTTTCGAATCAATGGCCTGTTCCCAATACCCAACGCACCTCAAACAGACTACGCAGCAGAAAATAAACAGAAGGCCTAAGTCTAAAGGTTTCTAACCTAGAAACAACTGATGATAACTGAGAACTATTATAGAAGTGCAACTAGGCAGATGAAGAAGATGTAACAGGCCTAAACTTCTCAATGAAATGATCTAAATATGTGTAAGATGAAAAGAGAAGTTACTGTCAAAATTTGTCTCCTGTTCGAAACTTGGCGAAGCCTCCTTCGCACGTCGAGGTCTGCTTCGGAGGTTGGTGACGGAGCCTGCTTCGGAGGTCAGATGCGAAGCATGTCGAAGATGCCGAAGGTGCTTGGTTTTAGTCTAGTTTGAAGTGGCAAGAAGCGAAGTATACCTCGAAGCAAAGTATGACAAATGTCGGAGCATGCTTCGAAGTGTGTACTTCGAAGGCAAAGCTTCGAACACAACTTCGAACCAACAACTTCGAAGTCAAACCTTTGAACATAGAACTTCGAACTCAACAAACAGATGAACAACCTTCGAACAAAGAAGCGAAGCCTGCCACACGACAGAAAACCAAGTCCGAAGCCTATACTCTACCTTCGAAAAGTGCTAGCTTCGGAAAGAGAAGCGAAGGGTGACACGCCACACAGAAGACAGTGCGAGGCCTAGCGGAACAACAAGCTTTCAACCCAACTTCGAAAACTATCGAAGTATGGACTCCGAACAGCTAGAGCCGAAGCCCCTTCGCACTGTCGTTCGAAGTATGCGATGCTGATGTTCAGAAAATACTTCAAAGCTTAGCAACACAGAACGCAAAACGAAGATCGAAGATCTAACGAAGCCTTCGAAGATGTTAGATCGAAGCCTGCCTCATGGAGCTGAGGGGCTTCGAACAGAGAAGGGCTTCGCCAGAAACAAAGCCAAAAAGGGTGATAGAGCCTGTCAGCTTCGATCAAAAAGCTGTGCAGTAGAAGGTGAAAAGCTGCACAGAACACTGTAGCTGCGGGAAAGTAGTACTACTTGCAACAGCAAGAACTAGTACTACTAGCGTGAAGAACACACCTAGCCGAAGCTCCCAAAACCTCAAAAATCACGGGAAAACTTGCTATGCTAATGAAATGCAGCCATTTAAAACCTTTGCAGATGCTGCACACAACGAAATAGGGCATTTACTGCAATATTAAATGCAAGGCAATAAACACAGGGGCAAAATCTCCCTGGCGGCGCAAGCATGGAACAGGAGAAGAGAGAGAGGTAAGGCACGAGACAAAAAGTGACCCAAAAGAAAGGATTTGATTTCAGCCAAAAGGGTAGTCCAAACCCTAGGGATTGGGGTCCTATTTATAGGCTCCCAACACTAGGAACATTCTACCAGCCCCTTAGGGTTTTTACAGACGCAATAATAAATGAAAAGACTCTACTGCCCTTAGGAATTTTTACAGACACGACTGACTGACTGTGGGCCTAGAGTTACAGATGACTTATCCGGAAGCTAAGTTTTCGTAGCGGCTACGGCTTCTCTTCTGGATAGTCGGATACAAGATCAACGGTTGTCAGTTTTGCGCCGAAACTGACAAAGCCTCCACCGGCTTTGCACCAGGTACCCGGATTGGGCCGGCCCGACTCCGCAGCTCTCTCAGCCCGGCAATCGCTCACCGCCCGTGTACCTGAGTCAGTCCTGGTCAACAGCCAAGTGGGTCTTCTACTGCTTCTGGCCCATGCACCCGGATTGGGCCAGCCCGACTTCGCAGCCTCCTCTGCCCGACAGTCACTCGCTGCCCGTGTACCTGAGTCACACGCGGCCCATGAAACAGCAGATCTCCTTTCTTCTTCAGTCCTCTTTGACTATTGTTGACAATGACTCATCACTTCTGGAGCCATGAGGCCCACGCTATTCAGCATGGCTCCTCAATCTCCCCCTTGATGAGTGCATTGTCAACACTCCTCTTTTCTCGGCTCTTCAGCACCTGCGAACAAATGTGGAAACACGAAAACAAAACACAAGAAAACAGAGAAGAAAAAAAAATAAGGTAAAAGTTTAACCCTAATGACCAAAAGCCAAACAAAAGCAAGAAACAGTCATTATGGTTAAACAAAACGTAAAAGCTCAAAATGAGTGTGAGTTCAGAACAACAAGGATATTAACAGAGTAAGAGCTCCCCCTTAAACTCTGATCCCAAATTTTAAATTTTCTCCCCCTTGTTGACAAGTGAACTCATCAAGCACTCAAAAGAGACACAGACTCCCCCTGAAATGCAACTCCCCCTCAAAATATGTAGTGAATTCAACTGGAGTGCAGAAGGAGTGTAGAAAACATGCTTCTCAGATATGATTGACTGCAATTACAACATCTAACAGATACAGCAAAAGAGATACTGTCTAAGACACATGGCATGATCAGTGCAATAGATGATATCTAAAGAAAGTCAGTAGCACGCATTTTGAGTTGTGGCAAACAAAGGCATCACCACATTTTCTAGTTAACAAGCAAGGTAAAGCATGAGATGCAAAAGCTAACTGATATCTACCAAGATAAGCAATCCAAAACAAACGTGCTTCAGCGAACCTGTTATCTTTTAAAAGTTCAGGCTTTTTCAATTTTCCTTTTTCATTTCTGCCAAGGGTTATTTGCATGTCAAACCTTATGCTAACCGACCAAGTCAAGCCTAGGCCAGAACTGAACTATCAGAAGCTTAAGACATTGATCTTGGCATACACTACACTATCCTAGTTCATACCAAAGTGCTATGGTAAGCAGTTCAGAACAATGCAATGCGACAAAGCAAACCCACTTGGATCTTTTCAACTCAAGCATAAAAAGGCATGGAATTTTCATTCATTTTTGATTTTTATCATTTTTATAGCTCATTTTCGATGTTAAAGCATAAAGATGTCCAAGTTGCATATCTACATCTATGTGATGAACTGGCTACAAGGCATGTAACAGATAGCAAAAACACTCAGCCTACGCATGCTAGTTACCAGAAGCAATGGTGATCATTTTTCAGGTTTAAAGCATAAAAACCATGCATATGACATATATCAGATATATCAAGTGAACTGAACCAAAGCATGATCATTGACAAGTAATCAAAAGCATGTACCAGCTAGACTAAGTAAAGCAGTTCAATCATATAACAGAAGCAAGCTCAAAAGTGTGATATGTGAATATGCAAGATATGAACACACACAGAAAGACTCAAGAAAAGAGTAAAGAACAAAGAAAATTGACGCAAAATATCCTAAAAAGGATACACAACACCCAAATCCCCTCGTAAACGCTCAAAGGTTGACTGATCTAGGGGTTTGGTGAAAATGTCAGCCAACTGATGATGGGTATCAACATGAACAAGGTCAATGACACCTTTCTCATATTGATCCCGCAAGAAGTGAAAGCGCACATCAATATGTTTGGTTTTTGAATGGAGACACGGGTTTTTCCCTACACTAATAGCACTAGTGCTGTCGCAAAACAATGGGACTCTGGTAGGAAAGAACAACCCAAAATCTCGTAGAGTGGAAATCATCCAAACCAACTGTGAGCAGCAGCTAGCAGCAGCTACGTACTCAGCCTCTGTGGTCGAAAGAGCAACTCCAGATTGCTTTCGAGAAGACCAAGAGACAAGAGAAGAACCAAGAAACTGGCAAGTACCGGAAGTCGACTTGCGATCCAACCGGCACCCACCAAAGTCGGCGTCCGAAAAGCCAGATAAATCAAGAGATGATGATGCTGAATAATAAAGACCAAGATCAGGAGCATAGGTAAGATACCTCAAGATACGCTTGACAGCTTGCCGGTGAGACGCGCGTGGTGAAGACTGGAAGCGTGCGCACAGTCCTACGGCGAACTGAATGTCTGGTCTGGTCGCCGTCAAGTACAGTAGCGAACCGATCATCCCTCGAAACTCCCTTTCATTGACCTTGACACCGCTCTCATCCTTGTCCAGACCCCCAGAAGTGCCCATTAGGGTCATCTGCGGCTTCAATTCACCACCAAAGTCAAATTTCTTTAACATATCACGAGTGTACTTACCTTGGTGGATGAAAGTGCCGTCCTTGGTCTGCTTAATCTGGAGCCCTAAGAAGTACTTGAGCTCACCCACGAGGCTCATCTCAAACTCACTGTGCATCTGCTCAGAAAAATTGGACACAAGAGAATCAATAGTACCGCCAAAGATAATATCGTCCACATAAATCTGAGCGACTAAGAAATCTGAAGCATCTCTGAGCAAGAAAAGAGTTTTGTCCACAGAACCCATCACAAAACCCTTCCCCAACAAAAATTGCTTTAACCGATCATACCAAGCCCTGGGGGCTTGCTTTAACCCGTATAAAGCTTTATGCAATTTAAAAACATGTCGAGGAAACTTCGGATTCTCAAAACCGGGGGTTGCCTAACATGAACCTCCTCTTCTATGTACCCATTCAGAAAAGCACTCTTAACATCCATTTGAAAAAGCTTAAAACCCTTCGAAACGGCAAAAGCTAGAAGAATACGAATGGACTCAAGACGGGCAACAGGAGCGAAGCTTTCTTCAAAGTCAATACCTTCCTTCTGGCAATAACCCTGGGCAACTAGTCGAGCTTTGTTGCGCACCACAACCCCATCTTCACCTTGTTTGTTCTTGAATACCCACTTGGTGCCTATGGGGTTGCATCCTGGTGGCGGCTCAACTAGTGTCCAAACCCAATTGCGGACAAAGTTCTCAAGCTCTTCTTGCATAGCATTAATCCAATTAGAATCAGAAAGAGCATGAGAAACATCTCTGGGCTCAAAAGATGCAACAAACGCAGATTCAGCAAACACAGCAAGAGAGGCAGAAGAATGCAAAGTTCTCTCAGTCAAATCACCTATGATGAGCTCTGAGGGATGGTCACGCTGAACTGCTCGGGTTCCCTGGTGATCTGAAGTCACCTCACCGGAGTCAGCAGCTGGCACCTCTGGACTCGACTGAGGGGGCTCGATCGAAGTGGAAGAAGTGATCAGAGGTCCACCCTCATCATCAGTCGAAGTCTCAGAAGGTGTGGGCTCTACGGGGGATGCAGAAGGCCCACCCTCATCAGCAGCTGGAGTATCCTCATCTTCCTCGAAGATGGATTCTCCGAGCTCATCATCACCAGACAGCTCAAAAGAAGGAGTCAAAGAGGGCAAGGACTCATCAAATGAAACCTCACACGTCTCGACAAGCAGCTGGGATTCAAGGTTCCAAACACGAAAACCTCGAGAATGCAAAGCGTAGCCAAGAAAAACACCATCCCAGCAACGAGACTCAAACTTGTCCAAGTGCCCTCCCTTCTTGAGCACAAAGCACTTGCAGCCAAACGCTCGCAAGTGGCTCACCTTGGGCTGTCTGCCAAACCGCAATTCATATGATGTCTTACCAAGGTAAGCTCTAAGAAAAATGCGGTTGGCCAGATAGCAAGCCGTGTTCATGGCTTCAGCCCAAAAACGCCTAGGAGTCCTGTGCTCATCGAGCATCGTCCTGGCCATCTCGACTAGCGTGCGGTTTTTTCGTTCCACAACGCCGTTCTGTGGGGGAGTGTAAGGAGAAGAAAATTGATGGTCCAAACCCTGATCACTACAGAAGCTGATGAACTGAGAGTTCTTGAACACAGAGCCGTTGTCGGAGCGAATTGCTCGCATCCGACCATTGTTCTCATTCTTCAGCTTCAAAATCAGGTCATGAACAAACTGAAACGTTTCATCCTTAGACTCCAAAAAGAAAACCCACGAAAATCGAGAAAAGTCATCAACAATTACAAGTGCATACCACTTCCCACCGACTGAGCGTACCCGAGCTGGACCTACAGTGTCCAAATGTAGAAGCTCGCCCGGGTATGAAGTCATCACCTGAGTCACAGGTGAGTGAGAAGCGACAACCATTTTCCCATGACGACAGGGATGACAAACTAGATCCTTCTCCATCTTAAGCTTGGGCAATCCTCGGATGAGGTCCATAGAGCTTAACCTGACTAGTAGATCAAAGCTCAAGTGACCTAACCTCCTATGCCACTTCCAGAGCTCAGAAGAAGATCCAGCAATCAAACAACGAGAAGGGCCAAAAGAACTAGAGAAGTCATTTCGAAAAACTTTACCGAAAGGTAAAATCTGGCAAATCAAAGACCCTCTAGAATCAACCACAGAAGAATTGCCCTTCTTAAAACGCACTTCCAAAGCATCCTCAAGAAGTTGCGAAACAGAAATCAAGTTGAAGTTCAAATTTTTAACCAAAGCAACATTCTTCAAAGAGAAATGATCTGAAATGTGAATTGAGCCTATGCCACTTACTTTCCCTTGACCGCTGTTCCCGAATGTGATGTACTCTTTGGAGCTCAGGGGAGTGAGACTGGAGAACCATCTGCGATGTCCCGTCATGTGGCGAGAGCATCCTGAGTCCATGATCCAAACATCCTCCAGTCCCCGGTCCTGCACAATCAGTGTCTGTAAGTGGGAGCAAATGGTCCGGCACCAGGTTTAGCAAAAGAGCTAAACCAGTGTCGAGCCATCTGCTCAAAAGATGGAAAGCGAAAACCATCAAAAGAGTTTGGACCAAAACGCGGCTCAAAACGCGGTCCTCGGTTCTGCCTACCCCTGCGGCCACGAGGTCCAGAACCGTAGCCAACACGGTCTGGAACTCTGCCGGAACGGACACCACCAACTGGAGCATGGGAAAGAAAGCCGTCTCCTCTACCACCGCCTACACGACGCGGCCTGGCCTCCAGCCTCTCCCCGCGCCGAGGAACACGCAGTCTACCACCCTGCTGGTAGAACTGCTCCTGATCACTACGAGCCCTCTCTGCTCTCTCAACCCGCTTCCTCCTGAAGCAGAACTCCGCAAGATGCCCATCTCTCTGACAGTACTCACAATGATAGGTGGGCTTCTTGGGATGTGGTTGAGGCTTGGGATGTTTGGGCTTAGTGGTGTTTGGTGTTGTCTTCTTGGGTTGAGAGGGTCCAGGAAGAGAGTCAAGAGAAGTGTGGAGATTTTTGGGCTTTGGAACCCAGATAGGTTTCTTGGGTGGAGCTTTAGGTGGTTCATGGATCACTCCATCCTTGGGCTGACAAGCCTGGGAGGACTCAGTGGAGTGAGTCTTGGGATACCTCTGCTCTGGAGTCATTTTACTCCACTCCACTGCCCGACTGATGGCACTCTCAAAGTCAGCCTTGGTGTAGGTGTAACCTACCCCAAACCCATCCTGCCTCTTGAACTGCTGGATCATCATGCCAAGCTGTGGCTCTCTGGCACTGATCCAACTCAGGATAGAACGGAGGTAAAAGTTCTCATTCTGAGAATCTGCTAGCTCCTCTCTCAAGGAAGCTAGAACCTCCACCTGAGACAAGCAGGTCTCACACTCACTCTCTACTTGGACAGACTTTCCGGCTTTTAGCTTGATCAACTCCATTCTAAGAGACAGACAGTTCTCACAGACAGTGGGTGGAACTGTCAGTGTCTCAAGCTCTAGCCTAGTCTGGGCAAGCTCAGCTCTCAACCTCTCTAAATCACCCAAATGCTCATTGCCCTTGGATTTCAGCTCAGCTAAGGCAGCTAGATGAGATGGGCAATCAACACAGGGTGCGACGATAGTGGCTTGAGCATCTTTCAGCTCCAGCTGAGCGCTTTCAAGCTCAGTGGCCAAAGCGTCCCTCTCATCAACCCTTTCTGTGTACCTGGACTTCAGAGTCGACAGGTCACACAGAAGCACCTCACACTTCGGGCACTCACTGCTATCACCCAAGCAAGGGGAAGAAGATAGACTCTCAATTCTGCCGTTGGCCACGGCAAGCTCACTCTCTAACTCATCTATCCTCTTCTTAGCCCCCCTAAGCAGTTTTTCTCGTTATCTCAACTCCTGACGATTGCTCTCAAGTAAATCAACTATTTCGTGCTCGTATGATGATACCTTGTTGTCGTCGTCGGAGTCGTCGGAGGAGCTCTTTTCTTCTCTATCCCCAAGAGCCATTGAACAGAAGCTCTTGCGGGATCTTCGGCGCTGGTGTGAGTGGCTCTTAGGCTTGTCCCCGAAAGCCATGAAGCAGAGGCCCACCGGATCGTCCTTGTCCTTCCCCTTCCTGATGTCGATCTCCTCATCGCTTGAGCTCGATGAAGAGGAAGAATACGTGGACCGCTTGGAGTAGCTTTTCTCCATCTCGGCGAAGAAGGCCTTGTCGCGCTTCTTGTTCTCTCGCCGGTAGTCCTTCAGGGCCTTCTTGAAGAACCGAGTCCTCGGCTTGCCCTTGTTGAAGTAGGAGCTGTCGTGCTTGCCGGAGTCGTGGAAGCCACCACCGGTGCCCTTCTTGTGGCCATTGCGCTTGGGGCAGTCGGCGATGAAGTGTCCTGGATCACCACATTCAAAGCATCCGGATTTTGTGCCGTGTCTTTTGAACATTCTTTTATCATAGACACGACGCACTCGGTTGTTAAAAAGACACAAATCATCATCTCCCAAAGACTCAAGCTGGTCCTCAGTGATAGACATCAAGGAGAAACCAGCACAGCTCACAGAAGAGGGATCAACAGAAGGTGTAGCAAGGGCCAGGGATTTTGATCCAGAACCAGTGAGATTTGATCTCAACTGGATATCTACCTCAGTGGCCTTCAGCTTGCTAAATAACTCAGAAATGGTCAAGGTATCGTAAGAAGTGCTCTCAACGATAGAAGATACCTTGATCTCCCAGATCTTTGGGTCCAAGGTATGGAGAACCTTGAGCGCCTGCTCGTGATCTGAGACTAACTGAGCACCCTCAGCCTTGTTGTCCCGAAGCTTGTTTATGATCGACTGAAAACGACCAAACAAAGCCTCAACAGATTCACCCGGCTTCTGTGTGAAATTCTCATATTCACGCCGGTAGGTCTGATAGAGCCGAGCCTTGACCTGTGCTGTTCCCTCATGGTGTGCCTTGAGGGTAGCCCAGATCTCTCTCGCAGTGGAGAGATGACTCACACGCTCAAACTCAGTGGGACCTAAGCCAGAAAACAGAATGTTCACCGCCTTACTGTTGCTCAGATGCTGAGCAATGATACCAGCAGTACCTTGCTCAGTAACTGGCAAAATGACAAACGTGGTGTGAACGCAAATGTCCCATATGTCCGAACCCTGGCTCATGAGATAGGCTCGCATGCGAGTCTTCCAATAGTTATAGCCATAGGCTTCCAAGGATGGGACCTTGCCCGGAGATGTCATAGTCACTACTGGGGTTTAGAACCGGTTAAGGTATGGAAAAACCCTAACCAGGCTCTGATACCACTTGTAGGACCGAAAGTAGCGACCAGAGGGGGGGGGTGAATGGGTGCCTTAAAAATTCTTTCGAATCAATGGCATGTTCCCAATACCCAACGCACCTCAAACAGACTACGCAGCAGAAAATAAATAGAAGGCCTAAGTCTAAAGGTTTCTAACCTAGAAACAACTGATGATAACTGAGAACTATTATAGAAGTGCAACTAGGCAGATGAACAAGATGTAACAGGCCTAAACTTCTCAATGAAATGATCTAAATATGTGTAAGATGAAAAGAGAAGTTACTGTCAAAATTTGTCTCCTGTTCGAAACTTGGCGAAGCCTCCTTCGCACGTCGAGGTCTGCTTCGGAGGTTGGTGACGGAGCCTGCTTCGGAGGTCAGATGCGAAGCATGTCGAAGATGCCGAAGGTGCTTGGTTTTAGTCTAGTTTGAAGTGGCAAGAAGCGAAGTATACTTCGAAGCAAAGTATGACAAATGTCGGAGCATGCTTCGAAGTGTGTACTTCGAAGGCAAAGCTTCGAACACAACTTCGAACCAACAACTTCGAAGTCAAACCTTTGAACACAGAACTTCAAACTCAACAAACAGATGAACAACCTTCGAACAAAGAAGCGAAGCCTGCCACACGACAGAAAACCAAGTCCGAAGCCTATACTCTACCTTCGAAAAGTGCTAGCTTCGGAAAGAGAAGCGAAGGGTGACACGCCACACAGAAGACAGTGCGAGGCCTAGCGGAACAACAAGCTTCGAACCCAACTTCGAAAACTATCGAAGTATGGACTCCGAACAGCTAGAGCCGAAGCCCCTTCGCACTGTCGTTCGAAGTATGCGATGCTGACGTTCAGAAAATACTTCGAAGCTTAGCAACACAGAACGCAAAACGAAGATCGAAGATCTAACGAAGCCTTCGAAGATGTTAGATCGAAGCCTGCCTCATGGAGCTGAGGGGCTTCGAACAGAGAAGGGCTTCGCCAGAAACACAGCCAAAAAGGGTGATAGAGCCTGTCAGCTTCGATCAAAAAGCTGTGCAGTAGAAGGTGAAAAGCTGCACAGAACACTGTAGCTGCAGGAAAGTAGTACTACTTGCAACAGCAAGAACTAGTACTACTAGCGTGAAGAACACACCCAGCCGAAGCTCCCAAAACCTCAAAAATCACGGGAAAACTTGCTATGCTAATGAAATGCAGCCATTTAAAACCTTTGCAGATGCTGCACACAACGAAATAGGGCATTTACTGCAATATTAAATGCAAGGCAATAAACACAGGGGCAAAATCTCCCTGGCGGCGCAAGCATGGAACAGGAGAAGAGAGAGAGGTAAGGCACGAGACAAAAAGTGACCCAAAAGAAAGGATTTGATTTCAGCCAAAAGGGTAGTCCAAACCCTAGGGATTGGGGTCCTATTTATAGGCTCCCAACACTAGGAACATTCTACCAGCCCCTTAGGGTTTTTACAGACGCAATAATAAATGAAAAGACTCTACTGCCCTTAGGAATTTTTACAGACACGACTGACTGACTGTGGGCCTAGAGTTACAGATGACTTATCCGGAAGCTAAGTTTTCGTAGCGGCTACGGCTTCTCTTCTGGACAGTCGGATACAAGATCAACGGTTGTCAGTTTTGCGCCGAAACTGACAAAGCCTCCACCGGCTTTGCACCAGGTACCCGGATTGGGCCGGCCCGACTCCGCAGCTCTCTCAGCCCGGCAATCGCTCACCGCCCGTGTACCTGAGTCAGTCCTGGTCAATAGCCCAGTGGGTCTTCTACTGCTTCTGGCCCATGCACCCGGATTGGGCCAGCCCGACTTCGCAGCCTCCTCTGCCCGACAGTCGCTCGCTACCCGTGTACCTGAGTCACACGCGGCCCATGAAACAGCAGATCTCCTTTCTTCTTCAGTCCTCTTTGACTATCGTTGACAATGACTCATCACTTCTGGAGCCATGAGGCCCACGCTATTCAGCATGGCTCCTCATAGGACCAAGAGTAGCGACTAGAGGGGGGTGAATGGGTGCCTAAAAAATTCTTTCGAATCAAATGGCCTTCTCCCAACACCCAATGCACCTCAACAGATAACCAACAGAGACAAAACAAATCTCATGCACTAAAAACAATCTAGCCTAAAAACGACTGATGTCCTAATTAAAAAGACACCACCAAAGTGCTTAAAGGTGGATTAAGTTAACTCACAGTTCAAATGATAGTTCCACAAATGATTAACCAAACACACTGATAATCCATCAAGTATATCCAAACCATCCACAATAGACAGACAAATTACAAATATGAGACAACACGATATTTAACGCATTTAAACTAAACAAAATAAATGCAGTAAATAAAAAGTGCTCACAGATGATTCAACAAACACTTGATGTGCAGTAAAAACACCTAGATATATCAATAAACATTCATAGTGCAATCTGAAAATAAGGTGGCTGCAGCAATTTAATCTATCATGGAATAATCAACCGAAATTAATTTAATTGCAAGAGAATCGAGAATGCATTACTAATCTTCAGTTTTGTGCGGTGCACGTCCTTGGCAGCAATTGTATGGTCACCGTCTCCTCTACGTGGCCTGGCACATCCTGCTGTGCCCTGTGCGCCTCGCCTTGCACACTTGGCGGAGCAGTGAAAAGCACGCAGTACGCGACCTAACTCCCCGCGCTCCCACAGTGCCGAGCGACCCCGAGCACCTAGCCACTCTCCACGCACTGCTCTGGGTGGTGCCGCCTCCAGCACTAAATCCGAGCGCCAACCAGAGGACTGCGTCGCTCAACTGCGTACAGCGTAGAGTCACGCCACCCTAGATGTATCCCACGTGTTGTCCTCACAGCTGGCTGCTCACGCTGATTCCACGTGCAGTCTCACGCAGCAGCCTCCAAACGTGCTAGCTTCGAATCTTCTAGCTGAGAAGCCATGCGCAGCAATGGTTGCAAATTGCTCGCCGGCGACAAACTTCAAAGAACCAGGAAGAAGGACGGCGGCGGAATAAAAAGAACAGGGAGAATTTTTGTGAGGAACTCTGATTTTCAATTTTGTGAGTTTCCCTAAACCCTTGGGACTGGGGCCCTATTTATAGGCAACCCAATAACACTAGGAAAACACCAAAATACCCTTAGGGTTTTACAGACGATGAAATAAAATGGAAAAGACCATAAATCCATTAGGATTTTTACTGACTCGACTACCACACTGTTGGCCTAGAAAGCAAAATGATAAAATCCTAAATAAAGACAACTTGTCCTGACGTGGAGCTTTCGTAGCAGCTATGGCTTCACTTCAGGATGGCTCGATCTCGGATCAGCGGTCTAGATTGTGCGTCGGTTTTGCGCCAAAGCCGACAAAGCGTCTACCGTCTTCACACCGGGTACCCGAATTGGGCCGGCCCGATTCCGTAGCTCCCTCAGCCCCGGCAATCACTCTGCCCGGCAGTCGCTCGCTGCCTGTGTACCTAGGTCACATGCAGCCTAGACACAACAGTTCTCTCTTCTCATCTCTTCTCTTCTTCGACATCCATTGACAATCACTCATCACTTCTGGAGCCATGAGGCCCATGATCTTCAACTTGGCTCCTCACTTGTGAAGCATCGGCTGCTAGTCAAACCCTGGTTTAGGCCATATAAACAACATCCTTGTCACTTTAATTCAGTTATGTATGACCGATTTAAAGAAGAGATAGAGCGATTTCTTAAGGCTAAGTTGATTAGGCCATGAAGGTATGTTGAATGGTTGGTAACATTGTGCCCGTTGAGAAGAAAAGGAGTGGCAAGATTCGTGTGTGTATTGATTCAGGGACTTGAACAAGGCCATTCCGAAGAATGATTATCCCATGTCGATAACTGATATGTTGATCAACGATGCTTCAGGACACAAGGTACAAAGTTTTCTTTATGTTAATACTGTTTACAATCAAATTTTCATCGTCTAAGAAGATGTTTACAAAATGGGCTTTAGATGTCTTTGTTTTGTCGGCTTGTTTGAGTGGGTAGTGATGACTTTTGGTTTGACGAATGCTGGTGCTACATATCAACATGCTATGAACTTCATCTTTCATGACTTGTTAGGAGTTATGCTAGAGGTCTATATAGATGATGTTGTAGTCAAATTAGATACTATTGGTGACCATGCACTTAGCAGATTTGAAAGTTTCTTTTGAAAGAATGCGTCTGTATGGTTTGAAGATGAACCCACTCAAGTGTGCTTTTGTTGTGTCAGCGGGTAAGTTCTTAGGATTCATGATTCATGAGAGAGGTAATGAAATTGATCGTAAGAGGCTTGAGAAGATTAGGATATTTGAAGCACCGACATGCAAGAGAGATGTGAAAAAGTTGGTAGGCAAGGTAAATTATTTGGACTATTTCATATCTAACCTGTCTGGTAAGATTGATGCTTTTTCCCTATACTTCGGCTAAAGAACGAAGCCGAGTTCACTTTGTGGGCAAGTCAGCAACGTGCCTTTGATCGAATCAAAGAGTGCTTGTCATCACCACTTGTGGTAATAGCACCAAAGGCCATGATTCCGTTTTGGCTATGCGTTGCCGCAAAAGATAACATGATAGGAGCTATGTTAACTCAAGAGGTGGAGGGAAAGGAGTACATCATCACGTTCTTGAGTCGCCGCATGTTGGATGTCGAGACGAGGTACGTGTTTTTGTAGCATTTATGTTTATCACTTTATTATGCATCTACCAAACTTCGCCACTATCTTCTATCTAGCACATGTATTGTTACTTGTCAAACCGATGTTATAAAATACATATAGAAAAAGCCGATTCTAAACCGAAAAAATCGGAAAGTGGGCTTATGCTTTAATTGAGTATGATTTGGCTTATGAACCCTTGAAAGCTATGAGAGGCCAGATTGTCACAAACTTTATAGTTGATCACCATGTAGATGTCAATTGGAGTAGTGACACCATTCAGATTGAAGTAGTGCCATGGAAACTTTACTTTGATGGGTTGGCTTGCAAAATGGCCATGGTGTTGGAGTGGTACTCATGTCACCTAGTTGTATGAGTTTCGAGACCTCAGCCTATTTAGAGTTCCCCTGCACTAATAATCAAGCTGAGTATAAAGCTTTATTGCTAGAACTTGAACTTTTGGATTCCATGGGTGTTAAATATGTTCATGCATATGGTGATTCTCTATTAGTTGTGCAACAAGTAGCTAAAGATGCCAAATGCTTCAATTGTTTATTAAATAGCAATTTGGACAAATGTTTATATATAATTGATACTCTTAACGCTTTTCAAATATCCCAAGTGTCTAGAGAAGCTAATTCAAAAGCAAATGATTTGGCTCAGCAAGCATCCTACTATCAAATTAAAAGAGGTAAATTTTCACGAAGGAAAGGCCGATGTTTTATGAAAATTTGCCGTGCGATATAGGCTACATCAGTTTGACCAGCTCTAGTAGGTCAGTCTGACCACAGGTATGTAGTCGGATTGACTAACCATGCCAGGCCGGTCGTACTACCCTATGCTAGGCATCCAGCAACGGACTGTCTAACTAGCTCATCATGGCTGGTCTGACCGATTTGTGCTAGATTGGTCTGGGATTCGAGGGGTAGGAGGAGATTACTTTTTAAAATGCTAGTTCAAATGAAGATTTGGCGAGTACTCTTGAAAATCACGAGGATGATTTGTGCGCTCAAATTGTTCAATATTTGAGAGATCCTATTAAAAAGGTTGATCGAAATATTCGGTGGTAAGCATTTAAATTTGTGTTGCTTGATGATGAGTTGTATCACCGAACAATTGATGGGAGTTTTGTTGAAAATTTTGAATGTCGATCAATCTAGATTTTCTATGGGTGAAGTCCATGAATGACTTTGCGCTACTCATCAGTCGGCCAAGAAAATGAGTTGGATGCTCAAAAGAGCAGGGTTTTATTGGTCGATTATGGCTGAAGATTGTTTTAGGTATTACAGAGGATGTGAGGCATGTGAAAGGTTTGGTAATATTTAGTTTGCTCTCGCATCTCGCTGTTCTGAGGTTGGGGCTTGGACTTCATCGGCCAAATTTGTCTTTCCTCTTCAAAAGGGCATCGATTCGTGTTGATGGCTATAGATTACTTCACCGAGTGGACCAACACCGTGCCTCTCAAGAATATGACACATAACGAGGTAATTGATTTCATCTTGAAGAACATTATACATATATTCGGTATTCCCCAAACTCTTACTACATAATAGGGTGGTTCATTTGTCTCTAAAGAGGTACGTGATTTTGCTAACTCTTATGGTATAAAGTTGATAAACTCTTCACCATACTATCCTTAGGCCAATGGTTGGGCCGAATCTAGTAATAAGATTGTGATCAAGCTCATTAAGAAAAAGAATGAAGAGTTTCCTAGGAGGTAGCATGAAGTGCTTTCTGAGGTATTATGGGCATACAGAATAGTGAAGCATGGTGCTACAAAGGTAAGTCCATATGAGTTGGTGTATGGACAAGAAGTTGTTCTACCGATAGAGGTAAATCATGGCTATTTAAGATTGCTTAAACAAGATGGCTTATCAGTCAGTGATTATGATGTCCTGTTGAAGGATAACTTGGAAAAATTGACCGATAAGAGATTAAAGGCTCTAGGGGCTATAAAAAGGGAAAAGAGAAGAGTGACTAGAGCTTATAACAAGAAGGTGAAAGCAAAATTGTTTAGGTTGGTGACTTAGTTTGGGAGACGATTTTGCATTTAGGAACTAAAATCGCAAAGTTTGGTAAATGGTAGCCTAGTTGGGAAGGTCCTTTTAAAGTTGTTGAAATCGCTCCAGGTAATACATATTTGTTAGAGTCCTTGCAAGGAGAGTGATTTCGTAGAGCTATATATGGTAGATATTTGAAAAAGTACTTCCCAAGTGTGTGGAATGATGCTTGCGGTGTCACAAGTCCGATATGGAGTATATCGCCCTTAGCTCACTGTGCTTTTGGCTCACTAGTTTGCCGAAAGGCATGGAGCATGTGTTGATAGAAAAAAATGACATTAATGGTCAAAATTGTCAAAATTTCGAAATTGGTACTTCTGGCCGAAAATATGCAATTTCTTGGCACAGTCCGGTCTAACCGACATTGTCACTTCGGTCTGAGCAAACTACGCTCGGTCAGACCGGTCATGTAGGTCCGGTCAAATCGGCCCAGTCTGAGTCCAAACCAATTTAGTTGGTTTCGGGTTGTTTTGATCTCTAATCAAATCTTAATGACTTGGACGCGTACTTTAATTAATTTAGAGTAGAATTAAAGCCCAGGAACGTCAAGACCACCTCCTATAAATATAGGGGCAAGGCTAATTCAAAGAGACTCTCTCCAATTTCAAATCAATATAATCTACTATTCCCTTTAATCATTCTTTTGTCCTTTTGCCCTAGGTTTAGCCATAGCATGTCCATCTTTGTTCATTTGCATTGTAAACCATCTATCCATAGCATCATAATCATGGTAATCCTTGTCGATTGGCTTGTGAATCGTCCGTTTAATCCCCGTAACGGATTTTTATCTGTTTTTATCAGTTATTCGGTCTCTAGGCTGAGTTGCTTCTTATTCTTGGTGTTTTGTAGGGGCTAACGTGTTCATCTTTACTACCAAGAGGTCCTGCATCAAGCCATCGCTGACGAAATGGTCGCTAAAGGCCCAAGGTCTTCGCATTCCTGCATTATGGGTCTGGCCGATAGTTTTTCATCGGTCTGACCGGACCATGCTGGTGATGTAATCAGGCATGTCGGGCGACCCGAGGCGATCCCATCTTTCACTTTAGTCTAACTGGCGGCCTCATGTTAATTTGACCAGACCGTGCCAGCACCCAGCGGTCTGACCACCATATTATGCTCATTCCGACTGGCCCATCTTGGCCAGTCTGAACGTCATCTATACTTCGGTCCAACCGGCTCTGACTTGGCCAGTTTGATCACTTCTTCCACACTTTGGTTAGTTCAATCGTATTCTTGCAGTACAGTTTAATTGCCTGGGGACTCCACCCATATCCCCTTGTCACGGTCAAGGGTCGTTAGAACACGGTGTCAGCATCGTGTGATGTTTAGTGGGCAACCCCTAGGCGTCTACATGCTCTTGGATTGCCGAATTGACATCGGTGTGATTAGTGCTTGGTCGGCTGATTTTGGCATCAACATGGGTGCCAATGCCCAAGTTTGTCGTGGCTGATAAAGGGCCATATCTTATTGGCTGACCACTGGAACTCACCGAAGGAGCGTCGAGGTCATCCTCCAGCAAGAGGCGAAGGTAATCAGACAAAATGAAGGCGACGGAAACAAGCAAAAGAGTGAGTTGAAGTGTCTACCTTAGGCCCTACATTAGAATCACCTGGGTGAAGCCAATGCTGATAAAGCAATGAAGAGCGATTTAAGACATGCTCCTTTCTCGCCCCACCATCGGCGAAAGATGGTGGAGGTCGTTCGGTAGGCTGTCCAGGATGCAAAATCACTGGTGGGGATCTCATCGTTCATATGGAGAAGGCGATCCCACTCCACGATATTTTTGACTTCCCCGCGATTTTGGATTTGATTAACGAAGAATAAGTGGGGTGATAGTTGACTGAAGCCTAATTGCCTCGCAAAGACCGATGGGTGGTAGAACTCGTAAGAGCCCTTCCGAGAACGCTCACTATAAAATTGATAGGCAAGAAGCTAGGAAAATCGTGGTTGTAAAGATATATATGGATTGTTTGTCCCAGAACACATCAGACAGGATTAGTCGATGAGGGAATTCATACTCCGAGTTGTACTTAGAGGGATACTAGATGGTACGATCAAAGAATTTGTAGGATCAGAATAGGCGACTAGAGGGGGGGTGAATAGGTGCCTCAACCCCCTAGTCATGGGGTCCCTTATATAGGCAAACCTATAAAGGTATTTCCCAAAAATGCCATTAGGGTTTAATTACAATGTAATTACCTAAATACCCTTGTGTATTTTCATAATTAAAAATTCAGAAAAATACACAAAAGTCTACACCTATTTTATTACAACTTTTAACCTATTCTTTTAGTATTTTTTCAGAATTAAAAATTCCGAAAAATACTAAAAGATTACATTTAATATAGATGACTAAACTGAGAAATAAACTTCTATTTCTTGGAATTTAAAAACAACACGACGGTTTTTAGCCGAAACCGACAAAGTCTTCTCGATCGCCCACACGTGTCACCAATCCGTGAACTCGACCGCTAGCAAGTCTCTTCCGCTCTTGATCCCCTCGATTCGCCTAGTCACTTGCATTGGCCTCCCTTTCACTGACTTGGTCAACAAACGGCCTCGATCATCCATCCGTCCATGTCTTGCTCCATCTCCACATGTACTCCTGAGATCATCCCCAACTTCACCCGCCCTCCCTGACCATCTGGCATCAATCTCCCTGCTTGACCCTGATTACCCGCCGTTGACAGTTGACTAGCATCTCAACCCTACACACATGAGACAAGTAAAAGACGAAACGCGATGCACACCGATCCCATCAGCACATAATCTCCACGCATACATCGATCCCATCGGTGCAACCAGCTTAAAAGAGGTCGAAAGGCCGATATGGAAGGTATCATCTTTAGCCTGTTGTGCTTTTAGTTCACTCAGTTCACTAAAAGACAGCGGGGCATGTGTTGATAGCAAAAAATGGCATCAATGATTAAGATTGTCAAAATATCAATTTTGGTAATTTGGGACAAAAATGCACATGTCCTGGGTTAGGCCGAAGCCCTACAAGGCCGAAGGACCACTGGGCTACGGGTTCCGGAAGCTTCCAGCCAGCCCACAACCTTCAGCCAGAAGGCCTTCGGAGGCCCACGCCGCGAAAGCTTTGGCCCGAGGAGCAGACTTCGGCGGGCCTAGCCAAAGGCCCACTTCGAGCAGAGATAGAGTTAGATCCGATTCTGGCTAAGTGTTTATCTCTACGCGTGTTTTAGCCGAGTCATAACAAATTAGACTTAGAGATTAGAAGTCTACCCCCTATAAGTATAGGGGCGAAGCCTCTTCAGAGCGCCCCCCAACAAAATTCAGATTAGTAGCATGATTGAAAACTGTAGTTTCAGATCTTAAAAATTCAATTCAGAATATTGTATTTCAGAACAGGAAACAAGCTCAGACCAGTTTACTGTTGCATGTCTGAAAATAACTGAACAAAGACTGATCTGAACTCAAAATGAGCTCTGAAAAGACTTTTATGTAAATGAGTTTTAACTCAATTTCAGAATACAGATTGCAAACTTTCTAGTTCCTTCAAATCGTACTACTTTAGGAAAACTTTAGTCTCTGAATGATGCAAGACACTAGATCTGAACATGTAGTATTATTTTATCTGAAATAGATCACAGCAAACTGATGTTGAATAGTATTCTCAAAGTTTTCAGCCCTCAAAAAGTTCCAAGAAGTTTCAGCAATGCAAAGATCAAATTGAAGAAATCAGCACTGAAACAGAATATTTCTTACACAAAATAGTGTCGCCAGCCAACCTGTTGCAAATCATGCAATTTCAAATAGAGCACTGTAGCACATCAAACAATCTCCATTCCGAATAGAGTTCTTCATCTATTTCCGTGTAAAAATCCTCTCTAAAGTATTTTGTGAGCAAAAAAACATGATCCCCAAACTTCAGCATGTTCACAAGAATGAAACAAACAATTTCTCAAACACCAAAAGGGGGTTCAGTTCAATTCAGATAAAAATCAATTTGCTCGAAATCAGAGTAGAGGTACCACTTTTGATCAGCAAAAACATCAAGAATCAGGCATTCAAACAAAGAGAAAAATCGAAAAATGGAACATGCAAAAACTCCACAACAGAAGTTACATAGGCATTTATCACATGTTCTACACTGGATTCATCACAAAATGCACACAAAAATTGAATCTTGACTGAATTACCTCATGCGCCAGCACTGTTCCTTTTTCGGATCTGCAACAGGAAATAAAAAAACTGGATTAAAGTTGTAGAATGTTTTGTGGTAGCTACAATAACCAGCCAAAAATAAGAACACCTGCCCATGGATATGGTCCTCTATTTATAGGACAGCCATGGGGGGTAATTTCTGAAAAGACCCCTCTAGAATTAAAATATTACAACAAGGTCCTATTCCTTATAATATATTTTCAGAATTAAGAAATTCTGAAAAATATGCAATTGCTCTAGACTCTTACTAAAATTAAAAATCACTTATTACACATTGACTTGACAATAAAAAGGACTCCTAATTATAGAAATTCACAAAACTAGATTTGTGATGGTTTTAAGCAAAAACCGACAAAGCCTCTCAACTCTCCGACTCATGACACCGCTTTGCGACTATGAGCGCCAGCAAGCCACTTCTGCTCTCGATCCCCTCGAGCCATCTGAATGCTTGCCCTGTCCTCCCTCTCGTAGACCCTGTCGTCATGCCGTCGCTTTCATTCGTCCGTCCAAGTCTTGCTCGATCTTTTCATGCACTCTTGAGATCTTCTCCAACTTTGCCCGACCTCCATGATCCTCTGGCATCGAACTCCTCGCTTGAACCATGATCACTTATCGTCGACAGTTGGTCAGCATCTCCACCGTGCACATCCAAGACAAGTCAAAACAAGAACGCGATGCACTGCCGAAACCCTCGACACTTAATCCTCACTTTTACATCAAACCCTTCGATGCACACAACCCTTCACTGACACATTCACTCGATCACTCATCTTTGTCAATCACTCATCATTCAAACAGAAACCACCCTTGGTTTCACAAGTATACTTGTGTTATTCAGTTTGATCTGAGTTGTTGGACTCTAGCTTTCAAGATATTTGAAGTTGTTCTTCCTTGTTGAAACCAATACATATGATGTGTTCAGATGTGTGTGATCTGTACAAATTCATGTACTGCTTAGCTACTATTTTTTGTTGAATACACTTATTCTAATGCCTATTTGTGTCAAGGTTGCATGTTTGTTTACTCTAGATGAAGAATTGTATAGTTCAGATTATCACAAGGATATTTTGTCAGTTTTGAATGTTCAGCAAATGATCTTATGTCTTATTTTCTATTGCTGAGTACTCTAGGATGAAATAAATATATCAAGCAAATCAGTACAACCGACTTAATACTTGTTTGTGAGTATTGGCATTTTCTATTGAACATTATTGCACTTTATTTGCTATCATCAAGAATGATTAATCCTGATTTGAACAAATTCAAATTGCTAAAGTTGATTTTCTGTCTGTTTTTGCCAAGTCTGAACACTGTAGACACTTCAACGGTCGATAGCCTCCTATTGGAACTTTAGTTACCAATTAAGAAACTATAAATCGGCAAATCAATCTCCGACAGAAGCATTTTGGCATTTCAAACTCCGATTAAGAGGAAGATTTTAAATTTTAGTATTCTTGGTCTGAACTCTTATCTGCAATCATCACTTTTTCTTCTGCAATCTTTTAGGGGTGCGTTGGGTGATCTGAACAGGTCGTCAATTCGCAAGAATTTATTGAGGCGCCTATTCACCCCACCCCCCTCTAGTCACCTATTCCGATCCCACAATTGGTATCAGAGCCGGTTAGATCACTAGTTGACCTTAACCGGTTTGTGATCCTTTAGGTGACATGGACAAGATTACTAAGATTTCGATGTTTGATGGTCGAGATTTTGCATATTGGAAGGTGCGCATGGAAGCTTATCTACTAAGCTAAGGAAGTGTTATATGGGACATTGTTGATTCCCGATATGTGATCCCTGAAACTCACGCACTCAGGTTGAGAAGGAACAGTACGACTGTAATAGCAAGGAAAGAAACATAATGTTCATTAGTCTGAGTCGCAATGAGTTTGATAGGGTCCAGCACTTATGAATTGCACAAGAAATTTAGACAACATTGAAAACATTTAATGGGGGCACTACTCAGATTAAGGCTAGGCGTCAGAGCACATATAATCAAGAATATCAAATGTTTGTACAAGGTCCTAGTGAATCTGTAGATGCTATTTTGCTCGATTTTATGGGATTGTGAGCAACTTGCGCTCCACCGGGACTTTAGCTAATTTGGATCATGATAGAGTTATCAAACTTCTCTATGCTTTTGATCGTAGCATATTGGAGGTGAAGATCTCTAGTATTGAAGAGTCGGCAAGCTATGACACGTTGACTTGTGACGAGCTCTTCAGTAAGCTTAAGTCCACTGATATTGCCAAGGCATCTTGTTCTGCAATTGGGAACTCTTTGCCACAATCCATGGCACTAGTTTCCGGTTCTAGCAGTGGCACCTCATCTGGAGGTAATTTTTCTAGTGGTTCTGGAGTTTGTGCTTTCTTCGATGGTTTTGCCTTGTCTTCATTGGTATCTATCACTAAAGAATAGGTGGACACATTGGACGATGAGGAGCTTGCTCTCATAGTCAAAAAGTTCACTCGATTCTATAATGATAGATGGGATCAAAGAAGAGGATGCTCACAAGGATGTTTTGCATGTGGAGATCTTAATCATATCAAAGCTAATTGCCCAAAACTAAAAGTGAAGAATGAAAATAAGCACAAACACCAGAAAAGAGACAAGAACCCCTTCTTCAAAGGAAAGGGTGAAAAAGTGGCTAAAAAGGTAGCCATAGATTTTGTTGTTGCCCTCAGCGACATTGACAGTACATCAAGCGAGGAGCCAAGCTCAGATGAGGAGGAGGCATCCAAGAATGAAGAAAAGAAGGAGAAGATGATAAAAGACTTCATCGACCTTTGCTTCATGGCCGATGACATTCATAGCAGCGATGAGCTAGACTCATTTGAGGTAAGTCTATCTTGTAACACCCCAAATTTCCAAAAGAAATAAAAATACATTTTATTATGTTTATTCTCTAAAAAGAATTATTTTATTCCTTTAATGCCATTTATTCCTAAGTGAACTAAAACCTAGAGGAGATGTCCAAACCAGAGGCTAGAGAATTTTGTATATGATCCCAAGGTCAAGATATATTTTTGAGATTTTTTACGGATTTTTATCACTCTTGGAAGTAGCCCAAATATTTTAAACTAATTTCAGCAATTAAATTTATTTGAAAAACATTTTAAACAGTAACGGGCCCATTCCCCCTCTTCTCCCTCCCCCGGCCGGCTGAGCCCACTCCCTCCACGTGCCCTCACTGATAGGCGGACCCCACTTGTGAGTGACCCTCTCCCTCCACGCGCGCGCGGCCGACACCTCGGTCCCACCTATCGGCGCCAACCCTCCGTCGGCGGAACCCAACCCCACCCATCAGCCCCGCCCGTTGCCACGCCCGTGCCCCGCTGACTGTGGCCCCCGCTCGTCAGGCCCATCGTCGACCTCGCGCCACCGCCCCAAATCACGCCGGCCGACGACCTCGCCATCGGATCCGCCTCGCTGGCCCCTCTCCCATTAAATTGACGCCGACATTAAAACCCCCGCACCCCGCCGGCCGTTTCCCCTCTTTACTCCACGCGCCATCGCCCCGGGATCGCGCTGCGCATGCTTGACTGAGCCCCACCGGCGCCATTGAAGACCTCCCCACGGCTTTCCTTGCATGTGTCCCCCTCTGACCCCGCTGGAGCCCCTATTTAAACCCCGACTACCGCCGTGCTCAACCCCCACGACAATTCACATGTAGACCGAGAAGAACACCCGGAATCCGAACTTTAGTGCCACACCACCGCCCATGCTCCAGCCACCGCTCACCGTCGCCGGAACCCTCCTTCCTACTCGGCGACCGCACCACTGTAACCATCGTGACCTCCTCGACCTCGGCCACCACTTCAACATTGATGAACCCCGCTAGATCCCCACCGCCGACGAGGACCCGAACGTCTTCACCGCCTCCGCTCATCTCCGACCACACTCCGACGACCATTCGTCCCACCAACATTACCCTCGTGATCCCCATAGTCCCCTTGTTCCGTTTTAGCCCTTAGGATCCATCGTCGTCGCTCGTCGTGGCCCCTGGTCCGCTCGCCGTCGCCGGAGAAGATGGCCGGCACGGGTAAAGTACCCGTGCCATGTCAGATTCGATCGCGACCGTGCGCTTGTGATCGGACGATGTAAGTGGTACCACGTGGCCAATTTAATCAGATCCGTTGGATCACTGCGAAGGGGTATCATGTAATCTCACTCGTCCATTTTCATTTAAAACCCACCGACGCCTGTTTTTGGATTTATTTTAAATTTAGAAATAGTTTTCAACATCTAAAATTCATATCTTGTCCATTTTAACTCTAAAATTTACCATTTCAATTCCAGAAAAATCATAATTTTATTCTCTACATGTTTGTACAATAAAAACAGTAAGTTTATTTTGATTATTTTTTGTTTATTTAATAGGATATTCAAATATACTTTAGGATAAATCCAAAATCTATTCATTTCCGTTTCAGAAAAAAATTATATTTTATTCTCTCCATATTAGTGCAATAGAACCCCTAGGTTTACACTGAACCTCTTGCTTTAAATTAGTTAGAGATTTAAAATACATTTTTACTCCTCTTTAGAAAGGCCTTTATTCCATTAAAGTTCATTTCAAAAGGTCCATAAAATAAAATTCAGAAACTTAACAACTTTATTTTCCTTGGTCCAAACCAATCAAAGCTTATATACCTGTTGTGTGATTTTTGGATTGTTTTATTGAATGTTACGTTTAATTTATTTATATCGAGAAGACTACGACGCCACCAAGGAGCCGGAATACTACCCAGAGGTTCCCCGTTGCCTTTCGCTGAAGAAGACAAGTCACCAAACAAAACTCTTGAGCATATTGAACCCAGTTTTACTAAACTATCCCTAAAACACATATGATATACATGCATTAGTCAAATGAAAGCCTTACAATATATTTATTTAGATCCCCCGACCTTGATGTGCAACCCAAGCCATGCTATCTAGCCTAAACTCCTTGTCACCATATTATTAGTACTATTAGCTAGTTTCCAATGTATCGACACGATTTCTATAGGATTAAAAATGAGTCGTAGTGATTGGAATCTACTATATGATCCATGTTTATTCTTATCCCTGGAAATTTGTTGGTGATAGAGTGATGGTTAAGTATATGCATGGTGGGTTCCGGGTGCAAGCTAGGGCATTGGTCGGTAGCACCCGGGGCACTATAGGGACCGATCTGCGGGATCCGTTGCAATACATTTCCATACTAACCACAAGTCTAGTGGGTAAGTCCTAACTAAGGTATGGAGTGTTCCAATCCAAGGCACCACTTGGAGATGGGTCAAGCAGCACTTGCGAGTGGCTTGTACCGACGTGGTGCAAAAGGGGGTGCGACGTTAGCCGGGATGCGGCCCGACGCGTCGGTGAAACCTAGAGCCGGTGATTATCGCTTGGAGCATTTCATGCTGAGGTTTTGGCACGAGTTCCCGTGGTATGGGTCATCTCGTTACACTCTAGTGTTTGGGATGAGTGCGTGCCTTGTGGGTACAGTGGTACACCTCTGATCAGAGTTTAAATCTTTTCGAAAAGCCGAGCCCACGGTCAAGGGTGGGTTGCGTGACATCCCATAGTTAGTTTACTTTTATGAGTGCAGCATGATGACTTGACATGTAAGGACTATTGAGCGAGGAGGAAAAACATACTCCTCGAGTTAGATGGTATTATGATGTTCATGTTTATTATTCCGCATGATTAAATTTGACTACACTAAATGCAACAACTGAAAAAATGTACTTTTCCGCACTTTTAGCCACTATCCTTCCGTTGTTAATACCTTGCATTACTATTGCATTTGCGGTGGCTTGTTGAGTACTTTTTGTACTCATACCCATTGGGCACACCATTCAGAGGATGCCTACTACGAGAAAGATGGTCTGGAGTAGCGACCCAGTCAAGAAGATCCTAAAGAGGGCGTTCGTCATGCTTTTATTGTTTATTTTATTTTTACTCTTTTGTAATAATGTGGTCTGTGTACCACGAATGTTTGCCGTATGTACATTGTCGCATGATGAACCTCTTGTATTATTGTTTCTCTTTGGAAATTCAATAATGTTCTGATTTGGTAAATCGGGGCATCACATATCCCATGATCAACTTCTTGTTCAAAATGATGAATTACATGATGTTGTCATCTCTCAAGATAGATTACTTAAACTTGCTGCTAAAGAAAGAAAGGAACTAAAATTCAAACTTGAATCTCTTTCCACTGAACTTGTCATGCTGAAGTCTAAGTCTGAAAATGTTGAATGTGAGTCTTGTCTTGTTGTTATGAACGAACTTGCTCAACTGCGTCTGATTCATGCTCAAAATCTTGAAAAAATTGAAATTGTTCAGAAACAGCTTTTGCGGGTGGAGTCTAGTGCTATTGTCATCAATGAATGCATGATTGTCCTTTACTTGTTAAAAACATTAATTTGAGGGATAAGAATGTTGATGAACTTAAGGCTAGATTGGAGAGTGCTGAGTGTTCTAAGGATGTGCAGCCAACATGTTCCACCTGCATTACCCTTAAGGACCAAATAAACATTGCAAGAGAGCAAGTAAAAAACTTAAGTGTGAGAATGATTATCTTATTTCCATGGTGGATAAGTGTACCAAAGGGAAGGGTAAAATGAATTTGATTTTGGATAAAACAAAAATGTGTGATGATAGTGAAGGCTTAGCTCTAGGGTTGGGTTATGAGAGAACCACACCAAATAATCCAAGAAAAACTATGTTCACTCCACCTACTATCCTTGAGAAAGAGAGGGCCGAGTTAGACACCACTCAAAAAGCCAATAATCATACCCAACCTACAAAGAGAACTATACCACGACCAAAGATAAACTCCAAGCAGAAACCTAGAAAAACTATGAGATTTGCACCTGAAACCTATGCATCTACTCCCATGAATGTATATCATTGCTCTTATTGTCAGCGAGTAGGTCATTTGATTAGTTTTTGTTTTAGAAGTATCAAGTATGAACAATGTTCTCAAGTGATGAACTTTCATAACATGTATTACCTATCTTTAGGTATGCATGAGTGTGATTATCACTTTCATTATGATTTTGAGGCACCCTGTGGTTACATGAGTGACTTTACCCATTATGGTTTACATCATGGTTCATATGATGTTAGACCACGTGTTAGTGGTTTTGTTCCATGTCATTTTGGGAGACCTCATCGCTTTGTAGGATCTTACTTTAAGAGTAGACCTCGCTTTTATCATCATGAATCATATCCTGCACAGTCTTCTATTTTTCCTGACATTTTGTTACTAACCCCAGCACTGAGTACTCAAGATCTTCTTATTCTGTGTAGGGAAAGGATGAAGGCTTGGAGAACAAGTGGATCATGGATTCTAGCTGTTCGCGCCACATGACCAGAAAGTCATCATGGTTCTCCTGCTTCACCTTGACCAAGCAACGAGAATACATCACTTTTGGAAACAATGGAAGAAGTAGAATGAAAGGCCAAGGTACGATTAAGATCAATGAAAACTTCACTCTCAAAAATGTTTCTTTTGTTGAGGATTTGGGATACAACTTGTTTTCCATATATCAGTTGCTTGATGAGCGTTTTGAGGTACACTTTGGATGTGATACCTCTCAAGTACTTGATTCTTATGGTGTTTTTATTTGCAAGATTTCAAGAGTTGGGAGAATTTTTGGAGTTGATTTTTCTGAGTCATTTGGTTCTTCCCATTGCCTTCTTGTTGAACCATCTTCTGAGCTCTAGGTGTGGCATTGGAGACTAGGGCATATGAGTTTTGATTTGCTTACTCGATTGAGTGCACTAGGACTAATCCGGGGATTGCCCAAGCTCAAATTTGAGAAGAACCTTGTTTGTGCTCATTGTCGACTTGAAAAGATCATTGCCGCCTCTCATTCACCCATTAATATGGTGATGACTGAACAACCCGGAGAGCTTCTTCATATCGATACTATAGGTCCTTTCCGGGTTAGTTCTTTAGGCGGTAAATGGTATGTCCTTGTCGTGGTGGATGACTACTCTCGTTACTCTTGCATCTTCTTTCTTGTAAGCAAGGATGAAGTGTTTTCACACTTTCAAAGCTTAACTTTGAGACTATTCAATGAACTCCCCGGTGCAATGAAATCTATTAGAAGTGATAAAGGCACCGAGTTCAAGAATAGTTGTTTTGCTGATTTTTGCCTTGAGCATGACATTGAGCATCAGTTTTTTGCTCCACGGGTTCCTCAACAAAATGGAGTTGTTGAGAGGAAAAACCGCACACTTGTGGAGATAGCTAGGACGATGCTCAACGATCATAGGACTCCTAGAAAATTTTGGGCTGAAGCCATGAGTACTACTTATTACATCTCCAATAGGATTTTTTTTGCGCTCATTATTGAACTTGACATCTTATGAACTATGTTTGGAAGAAAGCCCAAGGTTATTCACTTAAGAGTATTTGGATGTCAGTGCTTCATCCTAAAATGTGACAACCTAGACAAATTTGAGTCGCATGCATCTGATGGAATCTTTTTGGGCTATTCTTTGCATGGTCACTCTTATCGTGTCTTCAATCCTGATACTAACACTGTTGTTGAATCTTGCAATGTAACTTTTTATGAGACATCTCCATGTGTTAGTCCCTCTTTTGAACTTGCGAGTGAGCATGATATGACTGAAACGATCTTTGAGCAAGAAGATTCATCAGATGTTGAAGATAATGAAAATATGCCGCAACCTCCTACTACGGCATTTCTAGAAGCTTCATCCACTTCAGCAAGAGGACCTGAAACATCAACCTCAGGAAGCTTGGAGCAATCTTCGGCAAGAGTTGAGGGGGAGATTATGTCACAAAGAGAAGCACCACTTCGAATCCAGAGAATACATCCCCTGAGCAAATCATCGGTGAGCTAAATGAAAGGGTAACACTATCTCATGCTCACTTTGTTGATTCTGCGTTTGTTGCTACTTTTGAGCCGTTAGATGTTAGTCATGCTTTATCCGATGCAAGTTGGATCAACACTATGCATGAAGAGTTGGAAAATTTTGAAAGAGATCGAGTCTGGATTCTTATTATCCACCCTCTAACATTCATATTATTGGCACAAAATGGATTTTCAAAAACAAATATGAGGAGGATGGGTCTATAGTGAGAAACAAGGCTAGACTTGTGGCTCAGGGTTATACTCAAGTCGAGAGGGTTTATTTTGGAGAAACTATTGCTCCGGTAGCTTGACTTGAGACCATTAGGATTTTGCTTGCATTTACATCATCTTGGGGTTTTATGATTTTTCAAATGGATGTAAAAAGCACTTTCCCTAATGGTTTCATAGGAGAAGATGTGTGTCAAACAACCCCCATGCTTTGAACATCCCAAGTACCCCCAGAGTCTTTAAACTTCACAAATGCTTTGAACATCCCAAGTACCCCTAGAGTCTTTAAACTTCACAAAGCTTTATATGGGCTCAAGCATGCTCCTAGGGATTGGTACAATTGTCTTAGGAACTTCTTGATTGAGCATGGGTACAAAATGGGCTCTATTGATAAGGCCTTGTTCACTCTTATGCATGGCAAAGATTTCTTACTTGTTCAGATATATGTTGATGACATAATTTTTGGTGGATCATCTCATACTCTTGTGGCAGAGTTTGCTGATTTTATGAGCAGGGAATTCGAAATGTTGATGATGGGTGAGCTGACGTTCTTCCTTGGTTTGCAAATCAAGCAAAGCAAACAAGGAACCTTTGTACATTAGACAAAATACACTAAAGACCTGCTAAAACATTTTGACATGGCTGATGCAAAACCACTAGCTACCCCAATGGGTACTTTAGTTGCGCTAGACCTAGATGAAGATGGAAAAGAACTGGACCAGAAGGAGTTCTGAAGCATGATCGACTCCCTCCTCTACTTGACGGCTATGAGGCCTGACATACACTTTGCAGTATGTTTATGCGTTCATTTTCAGGCTTCTCCAAGGGCTTCACATCGTCAAGCTGTCAAGCGTATACTAAGATATGTAAAGCACATGTGGTCTAGCACCATATGAAGCATGGTGTACACCACGATGGGCAAAGTCGTTCATGGGAGCATGGGGAGCCTCGAAAACAGGATTGAGAAATCAAGTGAGGCATTCACTATGGTTTTATCTTGATGATGAGTGATTGACAAGATTGTCTGACTAATTTGGTTGGTTGTGTTTGTCATGGTATGGGTTACATGGAGTTGCATGTTTTTCTTGTCTCATGTGTGCAGGGTTGAGATGCTTGTCAACTGTCGATGGCGGGTGATCAGGGTAGGCAGGGAGTCTGATGCCAGATGGTCGAGGATGCCATAAGAAGTTGAAGGCGATCTCAGACGTATGCATGGAGATGAGGCAAGATATGGACAAACTGATGATCGAGACGACATGTTGATCAAGTCAGCGAAAGGGAAGCCAGTGCAAGTGACAAGGCGTCTCGAGGGATTGAGAGCGGGAGAGACTTGCTGGCAGTCGAGTTCGCGGACTGACAACACATGTCGAAGATTTGGGAGGCTTTGTCGGTTTTGGCTGAAAAACGTCACATCAGAAAATGTTTTTAAATTACAATAAATAGCAGTTTATTTTTCTGTTTAGTAGTCTAGATTAAGTGTAATCTTTTAGTATTTTTCGGAATTCTTAATTCTGAAAAAATATTAAAAGAATAGGGTCAATGATGTAATAAATTAGGAGTATACTTTTGTATATTTTTCAGAATTAATAATTCTAAAAATACGTAATGACAATTAGGTACATACTTGGTCTTTTAACCCTAATGGCATTTTGCGGAATATCTTGATAGGCTTGCCTATATAAAGGATCCCATGCCTAAGGGTTAGGGCTGAACTTTTTGGGGCTACCTAACGAAAAATTTTATTCCTCTTTACTTTGTGTGCTAAGTTTGCTTCCTTTTTTTTCCTGCTCAAATTTCTTTGAAGGATTACTTTGATCCGATACAGTGCACTCTTTATTTTGTCGTTGGCATCAAGTTCTTGCAGCGCCATCCTGGACGCCACACAGTGCTAGCAGTTCTTGTCGCTACAGAACTAATTTCTTGCACCTACGACTTCATCCTGGATCTGCTACAGCACAACTGCTAAAGCCTAATCAAGGTACTGCTTGGTTTTTATTGGAAATATATCATTTGAGTGATGATTTTTTAGTCTATTCTTATTGATTTTGTTTGGAGTCTTCTCAGATTGCTGTTATTGAAGATTTTGTTCTTTGCTGCAAGGATAAACAGAGCCTTCTTGGCTGCTTGTTCTTGTTTTTTCTGAACACCTGAACTACTAGCTTCGAAGCAGTTTCTGCATTTTTTTGGCTGAACGAATCAGACAGCAAGCAGTAGTTCTTGTAAAAAGAATCTCAATCCAACATCAAAAATTATGTGGTTTGATTGGTTAAGAGACTACTGTTGCTGATTTATTTCTTGCTATTCTTCTTGAAAGTATACTAGTGTTATGCAGTTTGATCGGAGTTGTTGGACTCTAGCTTTCAAGATATTTGAAGTTATTCTTCCTTGTTTAAACCAATACATATGCAGTGTTCAGATGTGTGTGATATGTACAAATTCATGTACTGCTTAGCTACCAATTTTTGTTGAATACACTTGTTCTAGTACCTATTTTATTACAACTTTTAACCTATTCTTTTAGTATTTTTTTCATAATTAAAAATTCAGAAAAATGCTAAATGATTACATTTAATCTACACGAGTAAACTGAAAAATAAATTCCTATTTCTTGGAATTTAAAAACATTTTCTGATACGATGATTTTCAGCCGAAACCGACAAAGCCTTCTCGATCGCCGACACATGTCACCAATCCACGAACTCAACCACTAGAAACTCTCTACCTCTCTCGATCCCCTCGAGTCACCTAGTCACTTGGATTGGCCCCGTCCCTTAGTATTCGCGAGGTTCGCTTCGAATCTCGAGGACGAGATTCTTTGCAAGGGGATAGGATTGTACCATCCCAAAATTAAAAATGAAATAAAAATAAGGGAAATAAATTTTCTGGAATAAAAAGGATTTATTTAATTAAAGAAAAGTCTAAAAGAAACCAAATAAAGCAAAAAAGAGAAATATTTCAAATTTTAACCTGAAAAATTTATGGTGGAATCTAGAAGCCAAGAAACATTTTTGAAAAATACATTTTTAATCTTATTGGGCCGCAACCCTTAATTCCCCTTCAAATCACTTCAGCCCAGCCCAATCCAGCTCCTTGGCCAATAACAGGTGGGGCCACCCTGCCGGCGCGCCCGTCCTCTCTCCTCCACGCGCGCGCATCCGCCGGCCCACCTGTCAGTCTTCGCTCCGCACTCCATAGTCACTGACACGGGGGACCTGCTGGTCGGTGCCCCCTCTCACTGCCGCGCGTCGTGCCTGCCTGGCTCCGCCTGTCAGTCCCCGCCCATGCCCCTCTGCCGCTGTCATGCCTGGCCCATTTGTCTGCGCCCTTTCCTTCCCGTGCGCCCTCTGGCAGGTGGCCTCCACTTGTCGGAGTCATCTTCTCCGATGGAAGGGGATCCCCTTCCATACCGGCACCCCCCTTGCCATTTTCGCCGCCACCGGCCACCGGTTGTCAAATTGAGCCCCTGCCGAGACTTACAATACTCCGGGGATCTTTTCCCCTCCATTTCCCATCGAGCTGGCACCCCAAATCGCCGGTTGCGCAAGAATGTAAAGCTCGCCGGAGGGAAAGGAATCCTCTCGGATTTCCTCAGTTGGCTTGCCATCCTGGACTCCAGTGACCCCTTTAAAAGGCCACCGCCCTCACCACTGTATGCCATGCCACCAGAGCTCAATTCCGCGCAAACCCGAAGGACCACCGCCCCCTTTGCTCAGTTTTTCCTCTGTTCGCACTCCGGCAAGCCCTCGCCGGTGCTCCGTGCCACCACCGCCCTAACTGTCGCCACTGCCGTAGCCCCCATCACCCCCTCTACCCCGGCCCCACCTCTGTTAGGCCGGATCACCGCTGGAGTGCCTCATCGTCGTCGATCCCGAGGATCCACGCCACCTCCTCTCGTCGCCGGGTCGCCGCCGGTCACCCTTCTTCGCCAACTCCGGTACGGTCGTGACCCCCTCCCCCTCCTCTTTCCATTTTTGTCGATAAATAGGGCTTAGGATCATCGCCGCCGTCGCCGCACACGCACCCGTGCGCCACCGTCGCCGGAGAAGAAGGGGTACCTTACCCCTTCGCCGTGTGCCATGCTAGACGAGGCCGCAGCCGCTCGATCTGCAGCAAACGGTGAGGATTAAATCCTGGAATCGAGCGATAGGATGTGTTTGACCACTGGTTGACCGGTATCGCCCGATCTCAGCCGTTGATCATCACTTAAGCAGCCCGCCTCGCTGTCGGCCACCTGATTTGAATCGGACGGTCCAGATCTGATCAGTCTACGCGCACAGTAACCCAGTCCACCGTAAGCCTGACTCACCGTGGACCAAAACTCGTTTTCTATTTAAATAAAATTGCAGAAAATTGTTTAGACTTTGAAAATTCATAACTTGCTCATTTTAACTCTAAATTTCACCATTCAAATTTTGTTAAACTCAGCATTTTATTCTCTACATATTTAAGCCATAAAAACAGTATATTAATTTGGAACAAAATATTATTATTGAATAAATGAATAAAAACCCCTTAGGGATAAATTGTTAATTCATAAAATAAATTGGGAAAAACCTTAAAATCTAGTCTTTAATGTTTTCACATAACTTCAGAATAATAAAGCTTTATTTCACATATTAAAACCCCTAATACTTGTATGCTTATTGTTTTGTGATATTTTGTTTGTTTATTAAATGTATGTTTACTTTTTCCATATCGAGAAGACTACGAGTTCATCGAGGAGCCGGAGTTTTATTAAATGTGATATTTGCTGAGCAAGGCAAGTCACAACCCCCATTTTGATCATCATTGAGCCCATGTTTTAATAAATTATCGCTATAACTAATAGGATAATATTAAATTAGTCAAATATCAAGCTCTACACTATATTTATTAGATCCCTGTCCTTGCGTGCAAATGCAAGCCATGCTTATTGAGCCTACACTCCTTGTCACTCTACAAATATTATATTAGCTAGTGTCCAATGTACCGACACAACTGCTATAGGATAAAAAGAATGAGTCGTAGATAGATGGATTCTACTATTTGAATTTCCCCGTTATTCTCGTCTCTGGACTCTGTTGGAGTTGGCTATGTTATAAGTATGGTGGGTTCCGGTGCAAGCTAGGGCATTGGTTGGTCGCACCCAAGGCACTATAAGGACCGATCTGCTGATCTGTTGCAAAGCACTTCCGTACTAACCACAAGTCTAATGGGTAAGTCCTAACTGGAAGTATGGAATAATCCGACTCGATGCACCATAGTGGAGGGGGCAAGGGGCAACCTGCGGGTGACTTATACCGATGTGGCTCAAGGTGGGGGTATGGTGTTGGCTCGACGCGTCGGGGCACCATATGAAACCCATAAGAGGGTGCTGTCGGGTCGAGGCGGACCATATGGAAGGTTTTGGCACGAGTTCCCGTGGTATGGGTCATCTCGTTACACTTTGGTGTAAGTGATGAGTGTGTCCCTTGTGGGTACAGTGTACACCTCTGATCAGAGTATTAAATCTTTTCGAAATGACGAGCCCACGGTCAAGGGCGGGTTGTGTGACTTCTCGCAGTTAGTTTACTATTATTTGAATGGTTGAGTTATTCATGGCATGCAAGGATTGTTGAGCGAGGGTGGGCTGACTGTACCCCTCGAGTTAGAAGATGACGATGCATACACATGTTTACATTTTAGTACTAATAAATTGATCACATTTAATTGCTTTACAAATATGATTTACCGCAAAATTAGCCACTATCTCCCTTGTTATTACTCTGATTATATTTGCATCAGGTGGTTTGCTGAGTACATTTGTACTCACCCCCGTTGACTTACACCACCAGAGCCCGTCTACTACGAGGAGGATGAAGGTCTAGGCGTTCATCTAGTACCTTTGTTTTATTAGTTTCTCTTCACCTTTATTCACTTTTGTACTAATACGGTCTACGAACCGTGAATGATTGATCGTATTGTACGTGGTCGTGTGATGAATGTCTTGGTTTATTGATTTTCTATGGAATTTCAATAAAGGTCCGTATTTATTAAATCTGGGCGTGACAAGATGGTATCAGAGCCGACTTGACTGTAGGAAGCCAAACAGACCTTCTTTAGGACTTATTTGTAAAAATCTAAAAAAATAGTATCTATGAAAAAATTATTCTATTGCTTTCTAACCTTGACTCAATCCCACTTCATTTTCAACTAGTGATCAAAAAAAATTACTTGATGACAATCTTTGTTCTCATCTATTCTCGCGAGCATGAAGGATTCGTTGAAGGACTCTACGGACAATGATATCCCTTTCTTCACCATCTAAGCGAAGGCAATTGGATCAAAGACGACGAGCCAAGAAGCAGCCCTTAGCATCGTTCGAAAAAATGTCCAGTGTAGAAGCCCTAGATATTGTTAGTTTCTGAACGAATTGCTTGATTTTTATAGCGTATGGTTTACATCATCTCTTGTGATGTAATAATCCTAGGTTCTTTGCTTGAGGTATAATGATTGATCAATACATACATCACATCAGTAATAAAGTTGGTTAGTGTCCTATCTATAGATCTGATCTCACTCTTTCCTATTATTCATTTCCTTCTTCCTCATATACCTATTAGGTCATAGTCCCAATCTGAAGGAGAGAATCTACCTCAAGCTTCAACTCAACATGATTCGTTCGTCGCCGTTCTGCAAGATCAACTCCAATCATGAAGTCAAGAAACTTTGTCAAGAAAGCTCTAACTAAGTCAAGCCCAATCCCGAAGATGTAGTCTTGAAGCCATTAGGTTCAAGAAGTAATTCCAAGAAACGTTGAAGCCTATCTTTAACTTTCTATTTCTAGCCTTTTCGAATCTCAGGGACGAGATTCTTGTTAAGGGAGTTAGAATTGTAACGCCTTGATTTTTGTCAGGCGTTAAAAATAAAATAAAGTAATTAATAAATGAATTGCAAGAAAATGATTCAGTATAAATCAAGAAAGTGGAAAGCTAAAATACAAGCTTAAAAAAATTCATTTAAAAATAACAAGTAGCTAGAGTATTTTCCTAAAAATTCTCCTAGCATTAAATTGCGTTCCAAAAATTTTCCGGAATTTTTGGCACCAAGGAATTCAATAAGATACAATCAACATTATTTCATCTTGAACCTCTAACACTGATTAATAAAATATATTACAACATGAATGTTGTGTGAATAAAATACATGATAAATCATTTATATTAAAAATAATATAAGGCATGAAAGTAAAATTCAATAAAAGATTAAAATAAGAGATATGTAAGCATCTCGGCGAAACCATGCACATTGGACAATAAAATAAGTAACAATTCCCCTTAAAATCTTGGCACCCTCTTTTCTGCAACCTTCAACTCCAGGATAGCCAATGACCAAGGATCTGAAGCCCCACGCGACGGAAACACCTCAGGCCATTTGCCTCAGTGGGGTGCAGCTGGCCAACGGCGGACCCCCATTGCCTATCATCCCACACTAGCGGAGATGATGGCAAAACAAAACCAACTGATCACCACGCTGCTTACCTAGATGCAACAACAACCAAACCAGATGCAAGAGCAGCATGCACAGTTGTTCCGTCTCCAACAACAACAACACGAGCTCTCCCTTAAGTTAGTCTTCGGGGATTTTGCCAATTTGCAGAAACGGGTGAACAACACAATTATTCAGGAAACCGAACAAAACAAGGTGGACCAGAAGAAGTGAAGAATGATCGCCAATAGCCAGCAGCAAGGAGTGGTGCAGAAGCCACGCGCGGTGATTCCGCCTCAAGCCCCAACCCCTGTCGAGCCACGGACCACCCTTGGAGGGCCAAGCTCAGGTATCCTACCCCAAGCACCGCCAGCCGGAAGAGCTCCAGTACAAACTACCGGATACAAGAGGGACAGGCACGACAACCCAATTATATGCTTCAACTATCGCCAAGAAGGCCACTTCTCCAACATGTGCCCCTACCCCAAGCAGGCATCATCCTCCGTTCCAAGCCCAGTGGGACGTACCCTAGTTCACCACAACTCCGCTCAAGAAAACGAAGATACGACAGAAGGCCTTTCCAATTTGATATCGACCCGACCCAGTTCCAGAGAACACTTTACCTGTTTCTGAAGCAACACCATCTCCTAATCCGGAGCACCAGTAGAACCCCGTCCCTTAGTATTCCCGAGGTTCGCTTCGAATCTCGAGGACAACATTCTTTGTAAGGGGGATAGGATTGTAACATCCCAAAATTAAAAATGAAATAAAAATAAGGGAAATAAATTTTCTGGAATAAAAAGATTTATTTAATTAAAGAAAAGTCTAAAAGAAACCAAATAAAGCAAAATAGGGAGAAATATTTCAAATTTTAACCTGAAAAATTTATGGTGGAATATAGAAGCCAAGAAATATTTTTGAGAATTTTTACAAAATTTTAGCAACAGTTCTTCAAGCCTTAAAGGAAATAGTTGAATTTATGGAATTAATTTAAATGAAAAATACATTTTAATCTTATTGGGCCGCAACCCTGAATTCCCCTTCAAATCACCTCAGCCCGGCCCAATCCAGCTCCTTGGCAAATGACAGGTGGGGCCACCCTATTGGTGCGCCCATCCTCTCTCCTTCGCGCGTGCGCATCTGCCGGCCCACCTGTCAGTCTTCGCTCCGCACGCCACAGTCACTGACACGGGGGACCCGCTGGTTGGCGCCCCCTCTCACTCCCGCGCGTCGTGCCTGCCTGGCCCTGCCTGTTAGTCCCCGCCCATGCCCCTCTGCCGCTGCCACGCCTGGCCCACTTGTCTGTGCCCTTTCCTTCCCGCGCGCCCTCTGGCATGTGGCCCCCACCTGTCGGAGTCATCTTCTCCGATGGAAGGGGGAACCCCTTCCATACCAGTGCCCCCCACCCCCCTTGCCATTTTCACCACCACCGGTCGCCGGTTGTCAAATTGAGCCCCTGCCGAGACTTACCATACTCCGAGGATCTTTTCCCCTCCATTTCCCGTCGAGCTGGCGCCCCAAATCACCGGTAGCGCAAGAATGGAAAGCTCGCTGGAGGGAAAGGAATCCTCTTGGATTTCCTCGGTTTGCTTGCCATCCTGGACTCCGGCGACCACTTTAAAAGGCCACCGCCCTCGCCACTCTAAGCCACGCCGCCAAAGCTCAATTCCACGCAAATCCAAAGGACCACTGCCCCCTTTGCTCGGTTTTTCCTCTATTCGAACTCCGGCAAGCCCTCGCCGGCGCTCCGTGCCACCGCCGCCCTAACCGTCACCACCGCTGTAGCCCCCGTCACCCCCTCTACCCTAGCCCCACCTTCGTTAGGCCGGATCACCGCCGGAGTGCCTCATCGCCGTCGATCCCGAGGAGCCCCACCACCTCCTCTTGTCGCCGAGTCGCCGCCGGTCACCCTTCTACGCTAACTCCGATATGGTCGTGACCCCCTCACCCTCCTCTTTCCATTTTTGTTGAGAAATAGGGCTTAGGGTCCTCGCCGTCGTCACCGCGCTCGCACTCGTGCGCCACTGTCGCCGGAGAAGAAGGGGTACCTTACCCCTTCGCCGCGTGTCATGCCGGACAAGGCCACAGCCACTCGATCTGTAGCGAATGGCCAGGATTAAATCCTGGAATCGAGCGCCTGGATGTGTTTGACCACGGTTGATTGGTATCACCTGATCTCAGCCATTGATCATCACTTAAGCGCCCAGCCTCGCTGTCGGCCACCCAATCTAGAACGGACGGTCCAGATCTGATCGGTCTACGCGCACAGTAACCCAGTCCACCGTAAGCCTGGCTCACCGTGGACCAAAACTCATTTTTTGTTTAAATAAAATTCCAGAAAATTGTTTAGACTTTGAAAATTCATAACTTGCTCATTTTAACTATAAATTTCACCATTCAAATTTTGTTAAACTCAGCATTTTATTCACTACATATTTAAGCCATAAAAACAGTATATTACTTTGGAACACAATATTATTATTAAATAAATGAATAAAAACCCCTTAGGGATAAATTGTTAATTCATAAAATAAATTGGGAAAAACCTTAAAATCTAGTCTTTAATGTTTTTCACATAACTTCAGAATAATAAGCTTTATTTCACATATTAAAACCCCTAATACTTCTATGCTTATTGTTTTGTGATATTTTGTTTGTTTATTAAATGTATGTTTACTTTTTCCGTATCGAGAAGACTACGAGTTCATCGAGGAGCCGGAGTTTTACCCCGAGGATCCACCTTCACCATTTGCTGAGCAAGGCAAGTCACAACCCCCATTTTGATCATCATTGAGCCCATGTTTTAATAAATTACCGCAATAACTCATAGTATAATATTGCATTAGTCAAATATCATGTTCTACACTATATTTATTAGATCCCCATCCTTGTGTGCAAACCCAAGCTATGCTTATTGAGCCGACACTCCTTGTCACTCTACAAATATTATATTATCTAGTGTCCAATGTACCAACACAACTGCTATAGGATAAAAAGAATGAGTCATAGATAGATGGATTCTACTATATGAATTTCCCCGTTATTCTCGTCTCTGGACTCTGTTGGAGTTGGCTATGTTATAAGTATGGTGGTTTCCAGGTGAAAGCTAGGGCATTGGTTGGTCGCACCCAGGGCACTATAAGGACCGGTCTGCGGGATCTATTGCAAAGCACTTCCGTACTAACCACAAGTCTAATGGATAAGTCCTAACTGGAAGTATGGAACAATCCGACTCGATGCACCATAGTGGAGGGGGCAAGGGGCAACCTACGGGTGACTTGTACCGACATTGCTCAAGGGGGGTATGGTGTTGGCTCGACGAGTCGGGGCACCATATGAAACCCATAAGAGGGTGCTGTCAGGTCGAGGCGGACCATATGGAAGGTTTTGGCACGAGTTCCCGTGGTATGGGTCATCTCGTTACACTTTTGTGTAAGTGATTAGTGCGTGCCTTGTGGGTACAGTGGTACACCTCTGATCAGAGTATTAAATCTTTTCGAAAAGCCGAGCCCACGGTCAAGGGCGGGTTGTGTGACTTCTCGCAGTTAGTTTACTATTGTTTGAATGGTTGAGTTATTCATGGCATGTAAGGACTGTTGAGCGAGGGTGGGCTGACTGTACCCCTCGAGTTAGAATATGATGATGCATACACATGTTTACATTTTAGTACTAATAAATTGATCACGTTTAATTGATTTACAAATATGCTTTACCGCAAAATTAACCACAATCTCACTTGTTATTACTCTGCATTATATTTGCATCCGGTGGCTTGCTGAGTACGTTTGTACTCACCCCTGTTGACTTACACCACCAGAGCCCGTCTACTATGAGGAGGATGAAGGTATGGAGTAGCGACCCGGTCAAGGCAAGACGGGAAGGAGGCGTTCATCTAGGACCTTTGGTTTATTAGTTTGTCTTCACATTTATTCACTTTTGTACTAATACGGTCTACGAACCATTTTTATCAGGACCTTTATTGAAATTTCATAGAAAATCAATAAACCAAGACGTTCATCATGCGACCACGTACAAATACGAGCAATCATTCACGGTTCGTAGACCGTATTAGTACAAAACTGACTAAAGATGAAGAGAAACTAATAAATCAAAGGGTCCTAGATGAACGCCTCCTTCCAGTCTCTCCTTGACTGGGTCGCTACTCCAGACCTTCATCCTCCTCGTAGTAGACAGGCTCTGGTGGTGTAAGTCAACGGGGGTGAGTACAATCATACTCAGCAAGCCACCGGATGCAAATATAATGCAGAGTAATAACAAGGGAGATAGTGGCTAATTTTGTGGAAAAGCATAATTGTAAAGAAATTAAATGTGATCATGTTATTTGTACTGAAATGTAAACATGTGTATGCATCATCATCTTCTAACTCGAGGGGTACAATTAGCCCCACCTCGCTCAACAGTCCTTACATGCCATGAATAACTCAACCATTCAAACAATAGCAAACTAACTACGAGTAGTCACACAACCCGCCCTTGACCGTGGGCTCGGCTTTTCGAAAAGATTAAATACTCTGATCAGAGATGTACCACTGTACCCACAAGGAACGCACTCATCACCTACACCAAAGTGTAACGAGATGACCCATACCATGGGAACTGGTGCCAAAACCTTCCATATAGTCTTCCCCTACTCAATAGCACCCTCTTATAGGTTTCATATGGTGTCCCGACGCATCGGAGCCCCACCATACCCCCCCTTGAGCCTCGTCGGTACAAGTCGCCCGTAGGCTTGCCCCTTGCCCCCTCCACTATGGTGCATCGAGCCGGAGCATTCCATACTTCTAGTTAGGACTTACCCATTAGACTTGTGGTTGGTACGGAAGTGCTTTGCAACAGATCCCGCAGACCGGTCCTTATAGTGCCCCGGGTGCAACAAACTAATGCCCGAGCTTGCACCCGGAACCCACCATACTTATAACTTAGCCAACTCCAACATAGTCCAGAGACGAGAATAACGGGGAAATTCATATACAGAATCCAGCTATCTACGACTCATTCTTTTATCCTATAGCAGTTGTGTCGGTACATTGGGCACTAGCTAATAATTTTATAGTAGAGTGACAAGGAGTTAAGGCTCAATAAGCATGGCTTGGGTTTGCACACAAGGACGGGGATCTAATAAATATAAGTGTAAGGCTTTGATATTGGACTAATGCAATATTAACCTATGAGTTACAGCGATAATTTATTAAAACATGGGCTCAATGATGATCAACTGTTTCAACAGGGGTGGTCGATGACTTTCCTTGATCAGCAAATGGAGAGGGAGGAACCTCGGGGTAGAACTCCAGCTCCTCGACGAACTCGTAGTCTTCTTGATACGGAAAAATAAACAATACATTCAATAAACAGATAAAAATCCACCAAATAATAAACATACATATTTGTGGGTTTTATTATGTGGAATAAAGTTTTAATATCCTGATGTTTGGTGATAAACAGTAAACTTATTTTCTTAAGGCTTTTCTAATTTATTTTTCTGAATTAATAATTTATCCCTAAGGGGTTTTTATTCAAATATTTATTAAAAATATTTTGGGTAACAGTAACATACTGTTTTTATGACATTAATGTGTAGAGAATAATATACTGGATTTAACAAAATTTGAATGGTGAAATTTGGAGTTAAATGAGCAAGTTATGAATTTTCAAAGTTTAAATCAATTTCTGGAATTTTATTTAAACTGGAAAATGGGCTCTGGTCCACGGTGAGCCAGGCCCACGGTGGACTGTGGCACTATGCACGTGGACCGAGCCGATCTGGATCGTCCGATCCAGATCAAACGGCCAGGCGCGAGGCGGGAGGCGTAAGTGAAAATGGACGGTCCAGATTAAATCCTACGAATTGGTACGACGTGGACGCACCAGATCGCTCCAGCGTTTTAAGTTGCGATCGACGGCCGAGAGCGCACGGTACCACTTTGACCGGATCCGAGGGCCCTGATTAAATCCCGAAGGGATTTAATCGTAGCCCTCCGATCACGATCGGACGGCCGTGGCACGATCCGGCACGGCACGTGCGTAAGGGGTCATACCCTTCGTCTCCAGCGACGGCGGGGCTTCGGGCCCGATGGCGATGGCGGCGGCGAGCGCCTATGGGCATAGCTATGGCCAAAAATGGAACGCGGAGCGGATGGGGGTCATGACCTTACCTTCGACGGCGAAGGAGGGGGCCCGGAGGTCACCGGCGACGAGTGTAGTCGGCGGAAGGGGTTCGGGTGGTCGACGGCGACGGCGATCCGGCGGTCTTCATGGCCGACGGAGGGGTGGCCGAGGATGAGCAGGTGACGACGGACCCGACGGTGGTGTTGGCTAGGGCGATGGGGGCCGGGATTGACGACGAGGGCTCGCCAGAGGTGAAACAGAACCCAAGATCGAGAGGAGGGCGACGGCGCTCCGCTTTTGCTCGAGGATGGCTCTACTGGCGTGGGGTGAGTGCGGTGAGGGGAGGGGTTCTTATAGGGGTCGCCGGCGGTGGATATGGTAGGGGAATCGGAGGAAACCTGAAGGGATACTTTCCATCTCTGGCGAGGTTTCCAAATCTTCGGATTTGCTTCCTTTCTCGCGAAATCGCGTCGACTATGGAAGGAAAGGGGGCGGTGGCGTTCGGGGAAAGTGATCCGGGGTCGGATCGGGCGAATCGAGGCGGCCGGCGGCGAGAATAGAAGGTGATCGCCGGGAAGAAGGAAGGGGGGGATCCCCTTCCATGGAGAAGATGAAGCTGACAGGTGGGCTCCACCTGTCAGTGGGTGAGTGCGAGGCCAGCGGCGCCGACAGGCGGGCCCTAGTGACCAGAGAGCGAGGGGCAGGCTCGGGTGGCCGACAGTTGGGCCAGGTGAGAATGGCGCGGGGAGGAGAGAGGGGCGTGAGCGCCGACAGACAGGCCCCGCTTGTCAGTGTCTCAACGTTGGGCTGGGCTGGGCTGAGGGCGAATTCGAGGTTGAGGCCCGTTAAGAATTTTAATTCTTTTCTAATTTAAAATAAATCTAGTAATTCATATATTTGTTTAAATGTTGAATCACTGTTGATAAAAATTTGTAAAAATTCCCAGAATTATATTTTGGCCTCTAGTTTATCTTATAAAATTTTCAAGTCCATATTTTGAATATTTCTCCCTGTTTGACTTTATTAGGGCTCTTTTAGGATTTTCTTTAATAATAAAATCCAGAAATGATTTAAATAATAATTTTTCTTTTATTTTATTTGTTTTTATTTCTTGGGGTGTTACAATCCTATCCCCCTTACAGAGAATCTCGTCCTCGAGATTCAGATCAATCCTCGAATATCTCAGGATGCTGTGCCTTGAGTTCATCTTCTTTTTCCCAGGTAGCTTCCTCTACAGGATGATTACTCCACTGCACTTTGCAGAAACGGATGACCCGACTCCTGGTGATCCTTTCTTTGACTTCCATTATCTTGACAGGCTTTTCCACATAGGTCAGATCTTCTTGAACATCCAACTGCTGTAGATCCACTTGATCTGTCGGGACACGAAGACACTTCTTTAGTTGAGACACATGAAACACATCATGCACTCCGGTCAATGAGGGTGGTAGTTCCAACTGATAAGCAACTTTGCCTTGGCGTCGAATAATGGGAAATGGTCCAACATATCGGGGGGCCAACTTTCCTCTCATGTTAAACCGTTGAGTACCACGGAGGGGTGTAACTCGAAGGTAGACATGATCTCCCTCTTCAAAGGCTAGGTCTCGGCGTCGATTGTCCGCATAGCTCTTCTGTCGTGATTGGGCTGTCTTGAGTCGGTCTCTGATGATTCGTACCTTCTCTTCAGCTTCTCTAAGGATGTCCGTTCCGAATACTTGAGATTCACCAGTTTGATCCCAAAGTACAGGCGTTCTGCACTTACGTCCATATAGGGCTTCAAAAGGAGACATCTGAAGACTGGCTTGATAGCTGTTGTTGTACGAAAACTCAGCATACGGTAAGCTCTTGTCCCAAGTGGCTCCAAAGTCCAAGACACATGCTCGAAGCATATCCTCCATATCTGATTTACCCTCTCTGTTTGTCCATCCGTCTGAGGGTGGTAGGCAGTGCTAAAGTTCAATCTTGTTCCCATCTCTTCTTGAAGGTTCTTCCAGAAACGAGAGGTGAACTGACTTCCTCTATCAGACACTATCTTCTTGGGTACTCCATGAAGACACACAATGCGGGCCATGTATAGTTCTGCAAGCTTAGGGCCACTAAAGGTCGTCTTGACAGCAATGAAATGCGCTATTTTTGTGAGTCGGTCAATAATCACCCAAATAGAATCCTATCCAAGTTGGGTCTTTGGGAGTCCGGTGATGAAATCCATACCGATCTCTTCCCACTTCCATTCAGGTACTTTCAATGGCTGTAACAGTCCTGCAGGTCTCTGATGTTCAGATTTTACTCTTCTGCAGGTGTCACACTCGGCGACGAACTGTGCAATCTCCCTCTTCATGCTAACCCACCAATAACGTTCCTTCAGGTCCTGGTATACTGGCGGCAGTAGCTGTGCACTTGGTATACTGGCTTCTACAAAACAGCAAGTTGAATAAGAGTGAGGGGAGAAACAAAGTTTATAAAGTAGGTTTTCGAGAAATAATTTCCTGCGGCTAATGGCTAGGCAGGTCTGTTTGGCTTCCTACAGTCAAGTCGGCTCTGATACCATCTTGTAGCGTGTCGCGCCCCGATTTAATAAATCAGGACTTTATTGAAATTCCATAGAAAATCAATAAAACAAGACGTTCATCATACGACCTCGTACAGTACGGGTAATCATTCACGGTTCGTAGACTGCATTAATACAAAAGTGAATAAAGGTGAAGAGAAACTAATAAAATAAGGATCCTAGATGAACGCCTCCTTCCAATCTCGCCTTGACTGGGTCGCTACTCCAGACCTGCATCCTCCTCGTAGTAGACGGGCTCTGATGGTGTAAGTCAACGGGGTGAGTACGGGGGTACTCAGCAAGCCACCGAATGCAAATATAATGCAAGGTAATAACAAGGGAGATAGTGGCTAGTTTTGCGGAAGCGAGTAATTTGTAAAGCAACTTAATGTGAACAATTTATTAGTACTGAAACGTAAACATGTGTATGCATCATCATCTTCTAACTCGAGGGGTACAGTCAGCCCCACCTCGCTCAACAGTCCTTACATGCCATGAATAACTCAACAATTCAAAACAATTGTAAACTAACTGCGAGTAGTCACACAACCCGCCCTTGACCGTGGGCTTGGCTTTTCGAAAAGATTTAATACTCTGATCAGAGGTGTACCACTGTACCCACAAGGCACACACTCATCACTGACACCAAAGTGTAACGAGATGACCCATACCACGGGAACACGTGCCAAACCTTCCATATGGTCCTCCTCGACCCGACAGCACCCTCTTATGGGTTTCATATGGTGTCCCAATGCATCGAGCCTCACCATATCCCCCCTTGAGCCACGTCGGTACAAGTCACCCGCAGGTTGCCCCTTGCCCCCTCCACTATGGTGCATCGAGTCGGATTGTTCCATACTTTCAGTTAGAACTTACCCATTAGACTTGTGGTTGGTACGGAAGTGCTTTGCAACAGATCCCGTAGACCGGTCCCTATAGTGCCCCGGTGTGCGACCAACTAATACCCGAGCTTGCAACCAGAACCCACCATACTTATAACATAGCCAACTCCAACAGAGTCCAGAGACGAGAATAACTGGGAAATTCATATAACAGAATCCAACTATCTATGACTCATTCTTTTTATCCTATAGCAGTTGTGCCGGTACATTGGGAACTAGCTAATACTTTTATAGTAGAGTGACAAGGAGTTAAGGCTCAATAAGCATGGCTTGGGTTTACACACAAGGACGGGGATCTAGTAAATATAATGTAGGGCTTGATATTTGACTAATGCAATATTATCCTATGAGTTATAGCGATAATTTATTAAAACATGGGCTCAATGATGATCAAAATGGGGGTTGTGACTTTCCTTGATCCACAAACGGTGAAGGTGGAATCTCGGTGTAAGACCTCGGATCGTCGACGGCATCGTAGTCTTCTCGATAAGGAAAAGTAAACACAACATTCAATAAACAATCCAAAATCAAGCATACAAGCTGTAACACCCCAAATTTTCAAAACAATAAAAATATTATTTAAATTAATTCCTGGATTTTATTATTTTGGAAATACCTTTAAATACTTCCCTTTACCATTTTGAACTACATCATAGAGTTAATGACCAAACCAGGAGCTGAAAATTTTTGTATAAACTCCCAAGACCAAGAAATATTTTTGAGAATTTTATAAATTTTTATCAACCATGGAAGTAGCCCTATTATTTTAAACTAATTTCTGCAATTATTTTTAAATCAGAAAACATTTGAAACAGTAACGGGCCCCTCCCCTCACTTTCCCTCTCCCGACCGGCCCAGCCCACTCCCTCCCGCGCGCTCGGACTGACATCTGGGCCCCACTTGTCAGCGAGCCCTCCTCTCTTCGCACGCACGCCCGACACCACGGCCCCACCCAGTCAGCCCTCTCCCTCTCGCACTCGCGCCCGCTGGCCAGTGGCCCCCACCTGTCGGATCCATCGTCCCCGCTGAGATCCGCCCCCAAATCGCCCCCCCCTCACCGGCCGATGCCATTACTCGCCTTCGGATCCCCTGCCCCTGACCCCCTCCCCTCAAATTGGGCCCGCCATTACCACCCCCGGTCCACGACGACCGTTTCCCCCAATTAAACTCGGCCTGATTCGCGTCCAGGTTCGATGAACCGAATTCAACCCGAGCTCGCCGGCTGTTTAAACGTGTTTATCACCGACCACATGTCAATTGCGCCCCCTCTGCCCCCGCCGATGGCCCTATTTAAACCCCTTGGTCCGTCCGCGTTCTACCCCTACGCCCGATTGCTGCGAGAACAAACAGAGCGCCCGTAGCACCCTTTTTAGCGCACCACCGCTGCTCCCACTCCGGCCACCGCTCGCCGTCGCCTCGGACCACCACCGTCCACGCCCTCGCCACCATCGTGACCGCCAGAATGACCCCGACCTCGGCCACCCCTCCGCCGACGTCGAACCCCGCCGGAACACCATCGCCGACGAGGAGCCCGAACCACTCCGTCGTCTACCCTCACCGCCGACCGCTCCCCGTCGACCGCTCACCTCGCCTAAGATACCATCGTGACCAGCCGTAGCACCCTCTTTCCATTTCTAGGCTTAGCTAGGGCCGTCGTCGCTCGCCGTGGCCCCTGGTCCTGCTCGCCGTCATCGGAGAAGATGACCGGCACAGGTCGAGTACCCATGCCGTGTCGGATTCCATCTCGACCGCACGATCACAATCGAGCGGCGCTAGTTGTTCCATGTGCGCGATCTAATCCGCACCGTTGGATCTGGTCAAAGCGGTACGTTTTAATCTCGTGCGTCCCGTTAGTATTTAAAACCCACGTTTAATCTCAGCCATCCATCGCGTACCGGTTCGGCGTTTTAATCGCGGCCGTCCGTTATCACTTAAGCGCCCCGCCTCGCCCTCGCGCGTTGGATCGGGATCCAACGGGTCCAGATTAGACCGGACCACGCGCACAATGCGCGGGTTCACCGTGGGCCTGGCTCACCATGGACCCGAGGGGATTTAAATTTAAAATAAATCCCAGAAACTGCTTTTAAACTTCAAAAATTCATATCTGGCGCATTTGAACTCTAAAAATTGCCATTTCAATTTCAGAAAATTCACAATATTATCCTCTACACATTAGTTCAATAAAAACAATATGTTACTTTAGACTTTTTCACATTTAATTAAATAGGAATTTAAATACCCTTATGGTAAAAATGTAAATTTAATTATTTAAATTCCAGTAAAGCTTATATTTATTTATTTCCTATTAATATGAACAAACCACTAAATTTTCTATGGACCTTTCATTTTAAATTTATTAGAGAACTTAAAAGTGAGAATAATCACTTTTTAAACCCCTTTTTCAAAGGGCAACACTTCATTTTAATTTCTTTTAAAATTATTTATGAAATGAACTTCAGAACCTTAACAACTTGGTTTATTTTTAAATCAAACCAACTTAAACCTATGAGCTTATTATGTGATGTTATATTGTTTGATTGAATGTTGTGTTTATTTTGTTTTACTTTATTTATATTGGAAAGACTACGACGCCGTCGAGGAGCCGGAATATTTCCCAGAAGTTCCTCCCTCCCCATTCGCTGAACAAGGCAAGTCACCAAACCAATCTTTTGAGCATATTGAACCCATGTTTGATTAAACTATCGCTAAAACACATAGGCTATACATCCATTAGTCGAATGAACCCTTACAATATATTTATTTAGGATCCCCGACCTTGATGTGCAACCCAAGCCATGCTCTCTAGCCTAAACTCCTTGTCACCCTATGATAAATGTTATAACTAGTGTCCAATGTATCGACACGATCGCTATAGGATAAAAATGAGTCGTAGTACATGGTTCTACTATATGATCCTCATGGTTTCTTATCTATGGAATTCTGTCGGTGTTGGAGTTGTGGTTGTGAGTGAATGCATGGTGGGTTCCGGGTGCAAGCTAGGGCATTGGTCGGTAGCACCTGGGGCACTATATGGACCGGTCTGAGGGATCCGTTGCAATACACATCCGTACTAACCACAAGTCTAATGGGTAAGTCCTAACTAAGGTATGTAGTGTTCCAAACCGAGGCCACCATTTGGAGATGGGTCAAGCAGCACCTGCGGGTGGCTTGTACCAATGTGGCGCAAAAGGGGGTGCGACGTTAGCTGGGATGCAGCCCGGCGCGCCGGCGAAACCTAGAGCGGGTGGTTATCGCTTGGAGCATTTCATGCTGAGGTTTTGGCATGAGTTCCCGTGGTATGGATCATCTCGTTTGGGATGAGTGCGTGCCTTGTGGGTACAGTGGTACATCTCTGATCAGAGTCTTAAATCTTTTCGAAAAGCCGAGCCCACGGTCAAGGGCGGGTTGTGTGACTACTCGCAGTTAGTTTACAATTGTTTTGAATGGTTGAGTTATTCATGGCATGTAAGGACTGTTGAGCGAGGTGGGGCTGATTGTACCCCTCGAGTTAGAAGATGATGATGCATACACATGTTTACGTTTCAGTACTAATAAATTGTTCACATTAAGTTGCTTTACAAATTACTCGCTTCCGCAAAACTAGCCACTATCTCCCTTGTTATTACCTTGCATTATATTTGCATTCGGTGGCTTGCTGAGTACCCCTGTACTCACCCCGTTGACTTACACCATCAGAGCCCGTCTACTCCTAGCGACCCAGTCAAGGCGAGATTGGAAGGAGGCGTTCATCTAGGATCCTTATTTTATTAGTTTCTCTTCACCTTTATTCACTTTTGTATTAATGCGGTCTACGAACCGTGAATGATTGCCCGTACTGTACGAGGTCGTATGACGAACGTCTTGTTTTATTGATTTTCTATGGAATTTCAATAAAGTCCTGATTTATTAAATCGGGGTGCGACAAGATGGTATCAGAGCCGACTTGACTGTAGGAAGCCAAACAGACCTTACCCTAGGACTTATATTAACTATATTTTCTTACAAAAATTACTTATCCTCTCATCTTCCGAGGTTTTCACAAAAACTCTCTCTTTTGTAGATGTCGGTCCATACCATGAGCGGGACTCTTCGTGACGAGGCCGGATTCATCCGCGAGCTTCGCGTGCTCGTCGACTTCTTGGGGTTTCCCCATGAGCCCGCGTTCCACGGGATCTTTCCCGATGCGAGCGAGAGCTACTGCGAGGTCACAGTTGTTATCCGCCCCTCCCCCACGCAGCCACCCTTCTACACCCATGGAGTCGAAGGACCTTCCTTCGTGGTGGCCAGCCAGCGCGCTGTACTCCAGGCCCTCGCCGAGCTTCGACTGGTCTACGACTGCCACCTCCGCGACACCGTCTACCGCTTCATGCCCATGCGCACACCTGGGAGTCACCGCAGCATCTACATCAGCTCCCTCATGCAGAGCAACTCCGCCATCACACGCACCATGAGACTTCTGGAGGCCATGGACAACCTCCACACCGAGGCCATACTGGATGCAGACAGCCAGCATGATACGATCGACTTTTACCGCCATACCTCGGAGAACCTGAACCGAGAGAATGCAGAGCTCCGTCGACAAGTATAGCACGAACCCCCAGTTGACCCTCGAGGTGGAGGAATTGAGGCTTCAGAACGAGCTCCTACTGCCAAGGCGCCATGGTCAACCCCCAGCTCCGCCAGCAGATTGAAGAACTGAAGAAGGACATTGAGGAGATCGCACCTCTTCCGCCTCGCAAACGGAAATCCCTTCGGATCCCCACCGTGAGGCCCAAGAGGATTTCCCGCAGTGCTCCACCCGCCGGACCATCCAGTTCCTCGACCCCGACCGTCTCCCACGAGCCCGTGATCGAGCAATCCCCCGAGCTACCGTAGACGTAGATTTACGGTTGATTGCTTTTCTTTTTACTTGATTGTATTACCATTCATGTCAAAAATAAGGCATGAATGAAGAAATAAATAACAAATGTAACCGCAAGAACGACATTTTTGGAATAAAACTTAATAATAATATCCTCTAAGAAAATGTTGTCTACTTTGGAAACTTCAGGATGACCAACACTCAAGGCTCCGATGCTCCTCAGAACGGAGGAGATAACGGGAACTTGCCTTCAGTGGGGAGAAACTGGGAAGAGGCAAGCCCCGGTTGCCAACCACCCCACTCTGGCCGAGATGATGGCAACTCAGAACCAGCTGGTCTCAGCTCTTCTGAACCAGATGCAACAGCAACAGCAGCAGATGCAAGAGCAGCAGGCTCATTTCTTCCGTCTCCACCCACAGCCCGAGCTGCCACGACCCGCCACTCCAACTCCCGCTCCCGTCTCCCAACTCTCGGAGTTCCTCCGAGTTCGCCCATCGACCTTCTCGAGCACCACCAACCCCATGGAGGCTGGGGATTGGTTGAGGACTATCGAGAAGAAACTCGACCTCCTGACCTGCACCGAGCAGGAGAAGGTGGCCTTCGCCACCCACCAGCTCCATGGTCCCGCCGCATTGTGGTGGGACAATCTGCGCGAGACCTTGCCCGAGGGACACGTCCCTACCTGGGCGGAGATCTCGGCTGCTTTCCGTGCCGCTCACATCCCCGACGGCATCATAGCACAAAAACAACAAGAGTTCAGGGACCTGCAGCAGGGGAGCAGGTCCGTAACAGAATACCTGCACGAGTTCAACCGTCTGGCCAGGTAAGCACCTGAGGAGGTCCGTACAGATGCGGCCAGGCAGGCCAAGTTCCTCCGGGGACTGAAGGATGAGCTGTCCCTACAGCTTATCTCCGGAGATTTCGCCAACTTCCAAAAGTTGGTGAATAAAGCTATTATCCAAGAGACCCAGCAGAACAAGGTCGACCTAAAGAGAAAGAGGATGATCGCCTTCAAGCAGAATCAAGGCATGGCCCAGAGGCCCCGTTTCACCCCTCCTCCACCAGCACCACAGTACCACCCCCACCCGGTGTATCGTCCGGCACCACCTGCCGCCAACACCGGAGCCGGACAATCTCGCCCCGCTCCTGCCGCACCAGCCGCCCCATCCGCCCCGGCTAAGAAGGCAGAGGTTTTGCGAGACAGGCACGACAAGCCTGTGGTATGCTTCAACTGCCGCCAAGAGGGGCACTATTCTCAGCAGTGCCCTCATCCCAAGCGTACCCAAGGCGTCGCGTCAAACCCCGCCGTCCGCGCCAAGGTCAACCACGTCACCGCCGAAGAAGCCCAGGCCGCCCCGAAAATTGTCATGGGTAAGTTTATGGTATATTCATCACTTGCAGTGGTATTATTTGACACCGGAGCTACGCAATCCTTTATATCGACTGCTTTTGTGGAATGAAATGCTCTGCACATAAGTGAACTACCCAGACCAGTATTAATAGCTACCCCGGGCAAGCAAACCCTCGCCTACTCCTTTAGTCCAAGGGTATGGGTAGATATCCAAGGCACGATATTTTGGGCCGACCTCATTCTAATAGAATACCAAGGTTTGGATCTCATTCTAGGGATGGATTGGTTAAATAAACACCAAGGAGTAATAGAATGTGCCCAGAGGAAAGTGACTGTGACCAGTGAAGTAGGGACTGCCGTCACATTCCAGATGCCCAGCATGAAGACTGGAAGACCAAGACTACATCAGATTACCTTGGAGGAAATATCCGTAGTCAGTGAATACCCGGACGTATTCCAAGAGGATTTACCAGGGATGCAACCCAAGAGGGACATCGAATTCAGGATTGATTTGGTACCCGGGACTGCCCCTATTTATAAGTGACCATACCGGATGGCCGCTAATGAGCTAGCTGAAATGAAGCAGCAGTTGGAGGATCTCGAGAAGAAAGGCTACATCAGATCGAGTACATCACCATGGGGTGCCCCCGTCATCTTTGTCGAGAAGAAACAAGATAAGGCTAAGCGTATGTGTGTGGATTACCGCACTTTGAATGAAGTGACCATCAAGAACAAGTACCCGTTGCCTCGGATCGATGATCTCTTTGACCAGCTGAAGGGAGCTACGGTATTCTCAAAGATCGACCTACAGTCTAGTTATCATCAGTTAAGGATTCGAGAAGAAGATATACCCAAGACGGCCTTTACCACCCGTTATGGATTATATGAGTGTACGGTTATGTCCTTTGGATTGACCAACGCCCCTGCATTCTTCATGAACATGATGAACAAGGTGTTTATGGAGTATCTGGACAAATTCATCGTGGTCTTTATAGACGACATTCTCATTTATTCCAAGGACCAGAAAGAGCACGAGACTCACCTCCGGTTAACCTTAGGCAAGCTAAGGGAACACCAGTTATACGCCAAGTACAGCAAGTGCAAGTTTTGGATGGCAGAAGTAAAGTTCCTTGGACACATTATCTCTGCACAAGGCATTGCAGTAGATCCTGCCACCGTGGAAGCAGTTACAGACTGGTTGCCACCCACGAACGTATCTGAGATACGAAGTTTTCTGGGTTTGGCTGGATATTACCGGAGATTCATTGAGAATTTCTCCAAGATAGCCAAGCCAATGACCAAGTTGTTGCAGAAAGGAGAGAAGATTGAATGGACTCCTGAATGCGAGGAAAGTTTCCGCACCCTCAAGACCCGTCTGGTGTCAGCACCCATACTGACCCTACCAGATATCCGGAAGGACTTCCATGTCTATTGCGACGCATCTCGACAAGGATTGGGATGTGTTCTTATGCAAGATGGAAAGGTTATCTCTTATGCCTCTCGTCAGTTGAGACCCCATGAGTTGAACTACCCGACCCATGATTTGGAATTAGCCGCTGTAGTGCACGCCCTTAAGATATGGAGGCATTATTTGGTCGGAAATCGCTGTAAGATCTTTACGGATCACAAGAGCTTGAAGTATATCTTCACACAGCCAGACCTCAACCTAAGGCAAAGACGATGGTTGGAATTGATAAAGGACTAGACTTAGGTATCCACTACCACCCCGGAAAAGCAAACATGGTAGCCGATGCATTAAGTCGCAAGGGATATTGCACAGCCATTTTGATTCAGGATCACGCGCCCTCCCTATGTAAAGAGATGGAAAAGCTGAATCTCAGGTTGACCACCGGAGCATACCTAGCCACCCTGGAGACTCAACCCGTCTTATTCGAACAGATCCGAGAAGCTCAATTAGAAGACCCGGATATAGCCGCCATTAAGAAGAACATGAGGCAAGGAAAAGCCACAGGATTTTCAGAGGACGATAATGGCACCATATGGTTTGGAACCCGGATATGTGTGCCGGATAAGCCGGAGATAAAGACCCTTATCCTGAGAGAAGACCATGAAACTTTATACTCCATTCATCCCGGAAGTACCAAGATGTACCAGGACCTGAAGGAACGTTATTGGTGGGTTAGCATGAAGAGGGAGATTGAACAGTTCGTCGCCGAGTGTGACACCTGCGGAAGAGTAAAAGCTGAACATCAGAGACCTGCAGGACTGTTACAGCCATTGAAAGTACCTGAATGGAAGTGGGAAGAGATCGGTATGGATTTCATCACCGGACTCCCAAAGACCCAACATGGATATGATTCTATTTGGGTGATTATTGACCGACTCACAAAAATAGCGCATTTCATTGCTGTCAAGACGACCTTTAGTGGCCCTAAGCTTGCAGAACTATACATGGCCCGCATTGTGTGTCTTCATGGAGTACCCAAGAAGATAGTGTCTGATAGAGGAAGTCAGTTCACCTCTCGTTTCTGGAAGAACCTTCAAGAAGAGATGGGAACAAGATTGAACTTTAGCACTGCCTACCACCCTCAGACGGATGGACAAACAGAGAGGGTAAATCAGATATTGGAGGATATGCTTCGAGCATGTGTCTTGGACTTTGGAGCCACTTGGGACAAGAGCTTACCGTATGCTGAGTTTTCAGTACAACAACAGCTATCAAGCCAGTCTTCAGATGTCTCCTTTTGAAGCCCTATATGGACGTAAGTGCAGAACACCTCTACTTTGGGATCAAACCGGTGAATCTCAAGTATTCGGAACGGACATCCTTAGAGAAGCTGAAGAGAAGGTACGAATCATCAGAGACCGACTCAAGACAGCCCAATCACGACAGAAGAGCTATGCAGACAATCGACGCCGAGACCTAGCCTTTGAAGAGGGAGATCATGTCTACCTTCGAGTTACACCCCTCCGTGGTACTCAACGGTTTAACATGAGAGGAAAGTTGGCCCCCCGATATGTTGGACCATTTCCCATTATTCGACGCCAAGGCAAAGTTGCTTATCAGTTGGAACTACCACCCTCATTGACCTGGAGTGCATGATGTGTTTCATGTGTCTCAACTAAAGAAGAGTCTTTGCGTCCCGACAGATCAAGTGGATCTACAACAGTTGGATGTTCAAGAAGATTTGACCTATGTGGAAAAGCCTGTCAAGATAATGGAAGTCAAAGAAAGGATCACCAGGAGTCGGGTCATCCGTTTCTGCAAAGTGCAGTGGAGTAATCATCCTGTAGAGGAAGCTACCTGGGAAAAAGAAGATGAACTCAAGGCACAGCATCCTGAGATATTCGAGGATTGATCTGAATCTCGAGGACGAGATTCTCTGTAAGGGGGATAGGATTGTAACACCCCAAGAAATAAAAACAAATAAAATAAAAGAAAAATTATTATTTAAATCATTTCTGGATTTTATTATTAAAGAAAATCCTAAAAGAGCCCTAATAAAGCCAAACAGGGAGAAATATTCCAAATATGGACTTGAAAATTTTATAAGATAAACTAGAGGCCAAAATATAATTCTGGGAATTTTTACAAATTTTTATCAACAGTGATTCAACATTTAAACAAATATATGAATTACTGGATTTATTTTAAATTAGAAAAGAATTAAAATTCTTAACGGGCCTCAACCTCGAATTCGCCCTCAGCCCAGCCCAGCCCAACGTTGAGCCACTGACAAGCGGGGCCCTGTCTGTCGGTGCTCACGCCCCTCTCTCCTCCCCGCGCCGTTCTCACCTGGCCCACCTGTCGGCTACCCGAGCCTGCCCCTCACTCTCTGGTCACCAGGGCTCGCCTGTTGGCGCCGCTGGCCTCGCACTCACCCACTGACAGGTGGAGCCCACCTGTTCAGCTTCATCTTCTCCATGGAAGGGGATCCCCCCCTTCCTTCTTCCCGGCGATCACCTTCTGTTCTCACCGTCCGGCCGCCTCGATTCGCTCGATCTGACCCCGGATCACTTTCCCCGAACGCCACCGCCCCCTTTCCTTCCATAGTCGACGCGGTTTCGCGAGAAAGGAAGCAAATCCGAAGATTTGGAAACCTCGCCGGAGATGGAAAGAATCCCTTCAGGTTTCCTCCGATTCCCCTACCATATCCACCGCCGGCGACCCCTATAAGAACCCGTCCCCTCACCGCACTCACCCCACGCCAGTAGAGCCATCCTCGAGCAAAAGCGGAGCGCCGTCGCCCTCCTCTCGATCTTGGGTTCTGTTTCACCTCCGGCGAGCCCTCGTCGTCAATCCCGGCCCCCATCGCCATAGCCAACACCACCGTCGGGTCCGTCGTCGCCTTCTCATCCTCGGCCACCCCTCCGTCGGCCATGAAGACCGCCGGATCGCCGTCGCCGTCGACCACCCGAACCCCCTCCGCCGACTACACTCGTCGCCGGTGACCTCCGGGCCCCCTCCTTCGCCGTCGAAGGTAAGGTCATGACCCCCATCCGCTCCGCGTTCCATTTTTGGCCATAGCTATGCCCATAGGCGCTCGCCGCCGCCGTCGCCATCGGGCCCGAAGCCCCGCCGTCGCTGGAGACGAAGGGTACGACCCCTTACGCACGTGCCGTGCCGGATCGTGCCACGGCCGTCCGATCGTGATCGGAGGGCTACGATTAAATCCCTTCGGGATTTAATCAGGGCCCTCGGATCCGGTCAAAGTGGTACCGTGCGCTCTCGGCCGTCGATCGCAACTTAAAACGCTGGAGCGATCTGGTGCGTCCACGTCGTACCAATTCGTAGGATTTAATCTGGACCGTCCATTTTCACTTACGCCTCCCGCCTCGCGCCTGGCCGTTTGATCTGGATCGGACGATCCAGATCGGCTCGGTCCACGTGCATAGTGCCACAGTCCACCGTGGGCCTGGCTCACCGTGGACCAGAGCCCATTTTCCAGTTTAAATAAAATTCCAGAAATTGATTTAAACTTTGAAAATTCATAACTTGCTCATTTTAACTCCAAATTTCACCATTCAAATTTTGTTAAATCCAGTATATTATTCTCTACACATTAATGTCATAAAAACAGTATAGTTACTGTTACCCAAAATATTTTTAATAAATATTCGAATAAAAACCCCTTAGGGATAAATTATTAATTCAGAAAAATAAATTAGAAAAGCCTTAAGAAAATAAGTTTACTGTTTATCACCAAACATCAGGATATTAAAACTTTATTCCACATAATAAAACCCACAAATATGTATGTTTATTATTTGGTGGATTTTTATCTGTTTATTGAATGTATTGTTTATTTTTCCGTATCAAGAAGACTACGAGTTCGTCGAGGAGCTGGAGTTCTACCCCGAGGTTCCTCCCTCTCCATTTGCTGATCAAGGAAAGTCATCGACCACCCCTGTTGAAACAGTTGATCATCATTGAGCCCATGTTTTAATAAATTATCGCTGTAACTCATAGGTTAATATTGCATTAGTCCAATATCAAAGCCTTACACTTATATTTATTAGATCCCCGTCCTTGTGTGCAAACCCAAGCCATGCTTATTGAGCCTTAACTCCTTGTCACTCTACTATAAAATTATTAGCTAGTGCCCAATGTACCGGCACAACTGCTATAGGATAAAAAGAATGAGTCGTAGATAGCAGGATTCTGTATATGAATTTCCCCGTTATTCTCGTCTCTGGACTCTGTTGGAGTTGGCTAAGTTATAAGTATGGTGGGTTCCGGGTGCAAGCTCGGGCATTAGTTTGTCGCACCCGGGGCACTATAAGGACCGGTCTGCGGGATCTGTTGCAAAGCACTTCCGTACCAACCACAAGTCTAATGGGTAAGTCCTAACTAGAAGTATGGAATGCTCCAGGCTCGATGCACCATAGTGGAGGGGGCAAGGGGCAAGCCTACGGGCGACTTGTACCGACGAGGCTCAAGGGGGGGTATGGTGGGGCTCCGATGCGTCGGGACACCATATGAAACCTATAAGAGGGTGCTGTTGAGTAGGGGAAGACTATATGGAAGGTTTTGGCACGAGTTCCCATGGTATGGGTCATCTCGTTACACTTTGGTGTAGGTGATGAGTGCGTGCCTTGGGGGTACAGTGGTACATCTCTGATCAGAGTAATTTAATCTTTTCGAAAAGCCGAGCCCACGGTCAAGGGCGGGTTGTGTGACTACTCGCAGTTAGTTTACAATTGTTTTGAATTGTTGAGTTATTCATGGCATGTAAGGACTGTTGACGAGGTGGGCCTGACTGTACCCCTCGAGTTAGAAGATGATGATGCATACACATGTTTACGTTTCAGTACTAATAAATTGTTCACATTAAGTTGCTTTACAAATTACTCGCTTCCACAAAACTAGCCACTATCTCCCTTGTTATTACCTTGCATTATATTTGCATTCGGTGGCTTGCTGAGTACCCCGTACTCACCCCGTTGACTTACACCATCAGAGCCCGTCTACTACAAGGAGGATGCAGGTCTGGAGTAGTGACCCAGTCAAGGCGAGATTGGAAGGAGGCGTTCATCTAGGATCCTTATTTTATTAGTTTCTCTTCACCTTTATTCACTTTTGTATTAATGCAGTCTACGAACCGTGAATGATTGCCCGTACTGTACGAGGTCGTATGATGAACGTCTTGTTTTATTGATTTTCTATGGAATTTCAATAAAGTCCTGATTTATTAAATCGGGGCGCGACACGCTACAAGATGGTATCAGAGCCGACTTGACTGTAGGAAGCCAAACAGACCCGCCTAGCCATTAGCCGCAGGAAATTATTTCTCGAAAACCTACTTTATAAACTTTGTTTCTCCCCTCACTCTTATTCAACTTGCTGTTTTGTAGAAGCCAGTATACCAAGTGCACAGCTACTGCCGCCATTACGAGGGCTTCGTCAGGGAGCTCCGCATGATGCTCACATTCCTCGGGTTCCTCTTTGAGCCCGAATTCAAAGGAGTGTACCCCGACGAGTTCGTCGGACCTTGTGACGTCTCCCTCACCGTCCACGGCTCCGGAGAGCACCTGCCACCCTACACCACCGCACTTGGGGGCCCGACTTTCGACGTCGCGTGCCAACGAGTCGCCCTCCAGGCCCTCATGGAGCTGAGGATGATCTATGATGATCGTCTTCAGAACTCGTCCTTCCGGCTTGTGCCGAAGCGTACTCCCGGCGCCCACCATAGCATCTACCTCGGAGTTCACTCCGTGCGTGATCCGGTCATGGCTCGGCAGTCGCGTCTTCTTCAGGCTATGGACGATCTCCATACTGAGGCAGTGCTCGACGCCGACGAGCACCATGAGGCGATTGAGTTTCTTCGTGAGGAGACGAAGAACTTGATCCAACAAAACGGCGAGCTGCAGCGCAAGATTATGCAGCTACTGAAGGACATCGCGGAGATGGTCCCTCTCCTTCCAAGGAAGAAGAAGCCCATCCGCGAGCCCCTCCCTCGCCCCAAGAGGATCCCGCCACACCCCTCCCCCGCCAGACCCTCCACCAGCGCCCCTGCACCGCGCCCCGGCCTCATCTCTGACCCCATCATCAAGAACTTTCTCGAGCCCACCATCCCTCTGGAGCCGCGTACTCGTGGTTCCCAGAGCATGGAGACCGCCTTCGGTGGCGATTAGACGTTAGGAGTCGCTATCTTAAATAAAACAAAATTTTGTATGTGGTGCTATCCACAACGAGTGTGTTCTGGATAGAATAAAAGCTTGATTGTAATGAACAATTTTTACCACTTTATATATATGCCTGAGCCTTATGAGGCATTTTTGATAGTATTATTGTTTCATCATCTTTTTGCCTTGTAATGTCGTATATTCAGAAAATGGCCGACCACCAGAACACCGGCTCCAACAACGGAGAAGGAGGAAGCCGCGACGCACGCGAGGGTGTTGTACCCAACTGGGGTGCCACAGGCCCACGTCAGTCTGGGTCACCCTCCGCCAACCACCCCACTTTGGCGGAGATGATGGCGAATCAGAACCAGCTGATCACCGCCCTCCTCACCCTAGGGTGCACCGGTCATCTTTGCCATGAAGAAAGACAAGACCAAGAGGATGTGCGTGGACTATAGAGCCCTGAACGACGTAACCATAAAGAACAAGTACCCATTGCCTCGGATCGATGACCTGTTCGATCAACTGAAGGGATCCTCGGTGTTTTCCAAGATTGACCTCAGGTCAGGTTATCACCAATTGAGGACTAGAGAAGAGGACATACCCAAGACTGCCTTCACCTCCCGCTATGGACTCTACGAGTACACAGTGATGTCGTTCGAACTCACGAATGTCCCCGACCTTCTGCATGAACATGATGAACAATGTATTCATGGAGTTCTTGGATAAGTTCATCGTGGTATTCATCGACGATATCCTCGTTTACTCCAAGACCAAGGAAAGAGCACGAGACTCACCTCCGTCTGACCCTCGGAAATCTAAGGGAGCAGCAATTGTACGCCAAATATAGCAAATGCGAATTTTGGTCGTCTGAGGTGAAGTTCCTCGGCCATGTCATATCTGCCGGAGGAATAGCAGTGGACCCAACCACCGTTGAAGCAGTGACCAACTGGCTGCAGCCCACGACCGTGACCAAGATCCGAAGTTTTCTCGGATTGGCCGGATACTACCGCCGGTTCATCGAGAATTTTCCGAAGATCGCCAAACCTATGACAAGACTGTTACAGAGGGAAATAAAGTTTGAATGGACCCCCGATTGTGAAGAAAGCTTCCAGACTCTCAAGAAGAAGCTCGTGTCAGCCCCTATTCTGACTCTGCCAGACATCCGGAAGGACTTCCACGTCTACTGTGATGCCTCTCGTCAAGGATTGGGATGCGTCTTAATGCAAGAAGGGAAGGTGATATCCTACGCCTCCTGACAGCTAAGGCCGCACGAGCTGAGCTACCCGACCCACTGACCTGGAGTTAGCAGCCGTGGTTCATGCCTTGAAGATATGGAGACATTACCTTGTGGGGAATCGGTGTGAGGTCTTCACCGACCATAAGAGCCTCAAGTATATATTCACCCAACCAGATCTGAACCTCAGGCAAAGAAGATGGTTGGAACTGATTAAGGATTACGACTTGGGCATCCATTATCATCCAGGCAAGGTGAATGTGGTGGCAGACGCCCTTAGTTGAAAAGGGTACTGCAATGCCATCATGGTTCAAGACCAAGCTCCTTTACTTTACAAGGAGATGGAAAGGCTAAACCTAGGGATCACCACCCGATCGTACCTCGCTGCCTTGGAGTCTTGGCCTGTCTTGATAGACCAGATCCGAGAAAAGTATAAGGAAGACCCGGACATCTTGGAGATCCAACAGAACATGCGGAAGGGTAAAGCCCCCAGATTCTCCGAGGACGAGCATGGTACTGTCTGGTTCGGAAACCGGATATGTGTACCCAACCAACCTGAGTTGAAGACCCTCATCCTTCAAGAAGCCCACGATACTCTATACTCCATTCATCCCGGGAGTACCAAGATGTATCAAGACCTGAAGGAAAAATATTGGTGGTTCAGCATGAAGAGAGAAATAGCTGAGTATGTGGCCAAGTGCGACACATGCAGGCGAGTCAAGGCAGAGCATCAGAGACCTGCCGGACTTCTTCAACCCCTCAAAGTCCCTGAATGGAAGTGGGAAGAAATAGGAATGGACTTCATCACTGGGACTGCCCAGGACCCAAGCTGGTCATGATTCTATCTGGGTGATCGTCGACCGACTCACCAAGGTAGCTCACTTCATCCCGGTCAAAACAACTTACACTGTCGCCAAGTTGGCCGAGTTGTATATGACCCGAATCGTGTGCCTTCATGGAGTTCCTAAGAAGATTGTATCTGACCGCGGGAGTCAGTTTACCTCCAAGTTTTGGAAGAACCTTCAAGAGGAACTCAGCACCCGGCTGAACTTTAGCACCGCCTATCATCCCTAGACCGACGGTCAAACCGAAAGGGTCAACCAGATATTGGAAGATATGCTTAGAGCTTGTACTCTAGACTTTGGCGGAATGTGGGACAAGAACTTACCGTATGCGTAGTTCTCCTACAACAACAACTATCAAGCCAGCCTGCAAATGTCCCCGTTCGAAGCACTTCTACGGACGTAAGTGCAGAACGCCATTGCTCTGGGATCAAACCAGAGAATCGCAACTGTTTGGGACAGATATATTGAGAGAAGCTGAAGAGAAGGTCAAGATCATAAGGGACCGGTTAAAGACAGCCCAATCCCGACAGAAGAGCTACGCTGATAACCGTCGAAGAGACCTAACCTTTGAGGAGGGCGATTATGTCTATCTCTGAGTCACTCCCCTCCGAGGCACTCAAAGGTTCAACATGAAAGGCAAGCTAGCACCCCGCTACGTCGGACCTTTTCAGATCCTCCGACGGCAAGGAGAAGTGGCATATCAACTTGAACTGCCTCCATCATTGGCAGGAGTTCATGATGTGTTCCATGTCTCTCAGCTGAAGAAGTGTCTTCGTGTGCCCACCGAGCAAGCCGACCTTCAGTAGCTCAACGTCCAAGAAGACTTGACTTACATCGAGAAACCCATCAAGATCTTGGAAACCAAAGAAAGAGTAACCAGGAGTCGTGTAGTTCGCTTCTGCAAGGTTCAGTGGGACAACCGCCGCGCCGAAGAAGCTACATGGGAAAAGAAAGACGAACTAAAAGCCCAATACCCCGAGTTATTCGAGTAACGTTCCAATCTCGAGGACGAGATTCTTTGTAAGGGGGATAGGTTTGTAACACCCCAAATTTTCAAAACAATAAAAATATTATTTAAATTAATTCCTGGATTTTATTATTTTGGAAATACCTTTAAATACTTCCCTTTACCATTTTGAACTACATCATAGAGTTAATGACCAAACCAGGAGCTGAAAATTTTTGTATAAACTCCCAAGACCAAGAAATATTTTTGAGAATTTTTATAAATTTTTATCAACCTTGGAAATAGCCCTATTATTTTAAACTAATTTCTGCAATTATTTTTAAATCAGAAAACATTTGAAACAGTAACGGGCCCCTCCCCTCACTTTCTCTCTCTCCCGACCGGCCTAGCCCACTCCCTCCCGCGCGCTCGGACTGACATCTGGGCCCCGCTTGTCAGCGAGCCCTCCTCTCTTCGCACGCACGCCCGACACCACGGCCCCACCCGTCAGCCCTCTCCCTCTCGCACTCGCGCCCGCTGGCCAGTGACCCCCACCTGTCGGATCCATCATCCCCGTGAGATCCGCCCCCAAATCGCCCCCCCCCCCTCGCCGGCCGACGCCATTACTCGCCTCGGATCCCCTGCCCCAACCCCCTCCCCTCAAATTGAGCCCGCCATTACCACCCCGGTCCACGGCGACCGTTTCCCCCAATTAAACTCGACCGATTCGCATCCAGGTTCGATGAACCGAATTCAACCCGAGCTCGTCGTTGTTTAAACGCGTTTATCCCCGGCCACCGTCAATTGCGCCCCCTCTGCCCCCACCGATGGCCCTATTTAAACCCCCTAGCCATTCGCGTTCTACCCCTACGCCCGATTGCTGCGAGAACGAATAGAGCGCCCGTAGCACCCTTTTTAGCGCACCACCAGCCGCTCCCGACTCCGGCCACCGCTCGCCGTCGCCTCGGACCACCACCGTCCACGCCCTCGCCACCATCGTGACCGCAAGAACAACCCCGACCTCGGCCACCCCTCCGCCAACGTCGAACCCCGCCGGAACACCATCGCCGACGAGGAGCTCGAACCACTCCGCGTCTACCCTCACCGCCGACCGCTCCCCGTCGACCCCTCACCTCGCCTAAGGTACCATAATGACCGTCGTAGCACCCTCTTTCCATTTCTAGGCTTAGCTAGGGCCGCCGTCGCTCGCCGTGGCCCCTGGCCTGCTCGCCGTCGTCGGAGAAGATGACCGGCACAGGTCGAGTACCCGTGCCGTGTCAGATTCCATCCCGACCGCACGATCACAATCGAGCGGCGCTAGTTGTTCCACGTGCGTGATCTAATCCGCACCATCGGATCTGGTCAAAGCGGTACGTTTTAATCTCGTGCGTCCGTTAGTATTTAAAACCCACGTTTAATCTCAGCCATCCATCGCGTACCAGTTCGGCGTTTTAATCGCGGCCGTCCGTTATCACTTAAGCGCCCCGCCTCGCCCTCGCGCGTTGGATCGAGATCCAACGGTCCAGACTTGGACCGGACCACGCGCACAGTGCGTGGGTTCACCGTGGGCCCGAGGGCATTTAAATTTAAAATAAATCCCAGAAACTGCTTTTAAACTTCAAAAATTCATATCTGGCGCATTTGAACTCTAAAAATTGCCATTTCAATTTCAGAAAATTCACAATATTATCCTCTACACATTAGTTCAATAAAAACAATATGTTACTTTAGACTTTTTCACATTTAATTAAATAGGCATTTAAATACCCTTAGGGTAAAAATGTAAATTTAATTATTTAAATTCCAGTAAAGCTTATATTTATTTATTTCATGTTAATATGAACAAACCACTAAATTTTCTATGGACCTTTCATTTTAAATTTATTAGAGAACTTAAAAGTGAGAATAATCACTTTTTAAACCCCTTTTCAAAGGGCAACACTTCATTTTAATTTCTTTTAAAATTATTTATGAAATGAACTTCAGAACCTTAACAACTTGGTTTATTTTTAAATCAAACGAACTTAAACCTATGTGCTTATTATGTGATGTTATATTGTTTGATTGAATGTTGTGTTTATTTTGTTTTACTTTATTTATATTGGAAAGACTACGACGCCGTCGATGGAGCCGGAATATTTCCCAGAAGTTCCTCCCTCCCCATTCACTGAACAAGGCAAGTCACCAAACCAATCTTTTGAGCATATTGAACCCATGTTTGATTAAACTATCGCTAAAACACACAGGCTATACATGCATTAGTCGAATGAATCCTTACAATATATTTATTTAGGATCCCCCGACCTTGATGTGCAACCCAAGCCATGCTCTCTAGCCTAAACTCCTTGTCACCCTATGATAAATGTTATTAGCTAGTGTCCAATGTATCGACACGATCGCTATAGGATAAAAATGAGTCATAGTACATGGTTCTACTATATGATCCCCATGGTTTCTTATCTATGGAATTCTGTCGGTGTTGGAGTTGTGGTTGTGAGTGAATGCATGGTGGGTTCCGGGTGCAAGCAAGGGCATTGGTCGGTAGCACCCGGGGCACTATAAGGACCGGTCTGAGGGATCCGTTGCAATACACATCCGTACTAACCACAAGTCTAATGGGTAAGTCCTAACTAAGGTATGTAGTGTTCCAAACCGAGGCCACCATTTGGAGATGGGTCAAGCAGCACCTGCGGGTGGCTTGTACCAATGTGGCGCAAAAGGGGGTGCGACGTTACCTGGGATGCGGCCCGGCGCGTCGGCGAAACCTAGAGTGGGTGGTTATCGCTTGGAGCATTTCATGCTGAGGTTTTGGCACGAGTTCCCATGGTATGGGTCATCTCGTTTGGGATGAGTGCGTGCCTTGTGGGTACAATAGTTCATCTCTGATCAGAGACTTAAATCTTTTCGAAAAGTTGAGCCCACGGTCAAGGGCGGGTTGCGTGACATCCCACAGTTAGATTACTTTGAATATGTATGTGCATGATGGTTTGACATGTAAGGACTGTTGTGTGAGGAGGTAAAACGTACTCCTCGAGGTAGATGATGTTATTGATGTTCACGTTTATATTTCCGCATGATAAAATTTGATTACACTAAATGCAATAATTGAAAATGTACTTTTCCGCACTTTGAGCCATGATCCTTCCATTGTTATTACCTTGCATTATTACTTGCATTTGCGGTGGCTTGTTGAGTACTTTTTGTACTCATATCCGTTGGACCCCACAGAGGATGCCTACTATGAAGACGGTCTGGAGTAGCGACCCAGTCAAGAGAAAAGATCTTGAAGAAGGCGTTCGTCATGCACATTTTTAATTATCTTTATTACTGTTTTTATCAAAACTCTGATGTAATAAATATGGTTTGCGCACCATGAATACTGTCGTATGTACGTTGTCGCATGATGAACCTCTTGTTATTATTGTTTTTCTATGGAAATTCAATAATGTTCCGATTTCGGTAAATCGGGGCGCTACACAAGCATAAATGTTTTTGTTGGATTAAGTAAAGGGGATATAGTCTTAAGTTTTAGGGAATTGTCACTTAAATATTTAAGATTAATTTTTTTAATGTGATTTCTGAATTTTATAAATGGGTATAAGTATTTTCTAAGGGTTTTTTTATTTTACCTTTTAGAGATGAAGTAAAAAGGTATAAAATAGCCTTAGTGTTTTTATTGCAGTAAAAAGAGTGAATTTAAGTTAATATGTCTTCTGAAGGTATTATACAAGTTTTCATGATATCTTTATAAAGTGTTGACTTTTTATTATATGAATTAATTAAATATCCTAAAAGGATCTTTATTTAATAAGATAACATAGACAAGATGAACATTCTATTTTATTGTATTAAAAACAGTGAAATGGAGTCACTATATCATCTGAAATTAATATATAATTTATTAAAGGTTTTTCTAAATTATTTAAAGGAGATATGATTTTTGGAGTTTAAAATGAATTCTAGAATTATTTTTTTAACCGTAAAAACGCAGGTCCACATGCGCGTGCTGTGCGGCATGCAAAGGGGGCCTACTGCGGGAGCAGGAGAGAAATGGGAGAGTATATAAATGAAGTTTTTAACCAATTTCTTATATTATGTTTGTATTTATTGTAATAGTTATAAAAATATTAAAATTCAAATAAAAAGCCTAGTGTATATTTTTAGCTTGAAGAATTTAATAAAAATTTCTAAACCCAAAATTTGAATTCTTTTTGAGATTCTTAATTCCTCGTTGTTTTAACCATTTTATTATTCATACATGGTCCATATAATTTAAATTTTATTTTCTACAATTTAAAATAAAATTTATAAAATCTCATAAAAAATTATTTTGTCTTGAGAAACTTAACATAAATTACTCATCTCAAATCCTGAGTTACATATCATGATTTGTATTTATTTTTCTCTTCTTAATTCAATATATAAAGATAGTTTTTAAAAAGGATTTTTAACGAAATTTAAATACATAGTTGAAATGATATTTTGACCAAATAAATAGAGATAGAGATTATTAATTTGATGATAAAGAATCCAGTAAAAATAACGACTAAATTAGATTAAATAGATTATCAAGGATTAAGGGATGATACAAGAATAACCTATTATATGTATTATAATCAATGCGGGTTCATCAGGTTTCGATAATGATATTTTAGGATCAATATTGATTAATGGTTGAAATGTATCAATGAACAAGATAAAATGGATTAGATTAAACGAACGACATCAGGACATGTTAATTAAATGTAGACAAGAAAGAGATGATTATTACCGTATGAAATCAGAACGGAGGTAACATGGATGACAGAGGAGGAGATGGGCTTGCCCAGAACAACGAGGTAATGGCGGCGTGGTGATTCGGCGAGGGGGAGGCATGGTGGCGGCTCGCTGGAGGAGCGGTGCGGCATGGTGGCAATGACGCTCAGTGGAGGTAGCAGGGAAGAGGAGATGAGCTGCGATGAAGGAAGTGGGAGAGGTGTGGGCTTGTGGAGGAGAAGAGGGAAGATGGCATGGCTTTTATAGAGGGAGGAGGTTTCTGGAAAAATGGAAGCTGTGGACATAAGATGGAAAGGCATGTGTAGAAGGAAAGAGAGGAAAAATAAAGGAAAGAGGAAGAAAGGAAATAGTAGGAGAAGAAGGAAGGGGAAAAGAAGGAAGGAGGAGGGTGTGGGTAGGAGAAGGAAGGGAGAAGAGAGAAGGAAAGAAAAGAAAGGAAGAAAGAGAATAGAAAAAAGGAAAGGAAGAAAGAGAAGAGGGAATGAGAAAAGAATGAAAGAGAAGAAGCCTTGCCATGCGCACACAGCCAGGAAAAAAAAGAAAGAGAAAGAGAGAAGGGAAAGAGAAAAGGAGGAAAGAGAAAAGAAGGAAAGAGAAAAAAAGAAAAGGAAATGAGGAAAAAATATGAAAATATTTTTTTCTGAAAATAAAATTTGGATTTTTAAGAAAAAGTGAAAAGTTTTTGGAAAGTTTGAAATTTAAAATAAATTTAGAAATTTTGGATTTCAAAGAAATAGCGCGCGAATAAACGACGGTTTGGAAAATCAATAAATTTTGTATTCGCGTCAAAATTAGAAATTCCGAACATGAACATCAAACCAAGGTTTTTAATTCATTTTTGGGAATATAAAAATAATTTTAAAGTGATTTTTAATGGAATTTAAACACGCAGTTAAAATTGGATTTTAATTTCGCGACCGAAAATATAACGTTGATTCTCCGATTTTTGATTGGGAAAAGATATAGATAGTCAGAAATTATGATTCAAATTATATTGGAAAGAGAGTGATTTAATTACTTTTTTTATTAAAGTTATTCATTGAAATATTATGGATTACTATTCTAGTTATAAAATCCTTAATGAAAACCTAAATTTATTTGAGGCGGGAGAAATTTAATTGAAATTTCTCTAGCCGAATTATATTTGGTTTTATATTATTTTTAGTTGAAATGATTTATCATATATTTTATTCACACAAAATTCTTGTTGAAATATATTTTATTAATTAGTGTTAAAGTTTTATGATGAAATGATATTGATTATATTTAATTCCTTTGCGTCAAAAATTCTAGAAAATTTTTGGGACGCAATTTAAGGCTAGGAGATTTTTGGGAAAAAATATACTAGCTGCGATTTATTTTTAAATTAAATTTTAAGCTCATATTTTAGCTTTCCTGTTTATCAATTTATACTAAATCATTTTCTTGAAATTCATTTATTAATTACTTTATTTTTATTTTTAACGCCTGATGAAAATCAGGGCGTTACACAATGGTGGCCATCGCTGGTGTTGCTGGAGTGCGGGGTCAGCGAAGGAGAAGAAGAAGATGAGCACGGCGGTCGCAAGTAGTATATAAGCAATGGCGGTGAGCTCAAGGATTAAAAGTGAGCGGTAGACAAAAATAATGCAGAAGAAAGGTGGAGTGGCCAGGGGTACTTATACTACAAGCACAACTCCTTGGTAGCCTGGTCAAACCGATCCCGCTAGATTTGGTGGGGACCACCTGCAACGTTCGACAAAAGGTAATCGTGAATGGCTAGAGAAGAAGAAGATACAAAAAGGAAGAAGAAAAAGTGATACGGAGCCGGTACTCTAAACAAGGTTTTATAAAATATTAAAGTGAAAGGGTTTCGACTGCAATTAATTAGTGTGAAAAGACGTCACGATTAGACGTCTGAAAAGATGTGATGGCAGAGGGTGATGATGGCCGGTAATTTCGAAGCATCAATAACCATTTAATGCTCTAAAACTAGGGGGCATGCGTTGACACCAAGATTTAGTAGAGCCAGGGCCCACTAAGGATGTCGCATGGTAAACAAGAGTCAAAGGAGTCAGGTCAAAGGTGGTCAAAGAAGCCCGACCATATTGTTACAATATGACCAGATATGACGGAGTCAATGAAAGAGACAGAAGATAAAGATTATGTAGAATCGGTTACAATGTATATTACTTAGACGGCATGTCTCCGAACTATAAATATGTAACTAGTTAGCTAGGTTTAGAGGACACACACAATCAACCACAACAAACTACTACTTTCGACGTATCGCCACCCTTGGATTCCAAAGGTTAACCTGCATGGGACTTGGCACCTGTGTTGCGAAATAGGGGAGCTACGCTAGCCAGCAAATTCAAAATTTATGCCCTAGGCCCAAGACTCATGCAAGTGTGAGATCATAAATCAGTACCTTATAGCACGGTACGCGCTAGGTGCAGCGGAAGAAAATGTTGGGGCAGCGCGCCAAGCCTCGGTACCCTTGTCGTCCTTTACCGATTCGATCGATGAAGATGACGTAGTCGTTCGCATGTAGATGTCCACCAGCGTCGCTATTGAAGCAACACATCCATGGAGTCCACAAGTACAGGGATAGAGTACCTCCCACGGTAGCGTGCTAGCACCGCACGTGAGAGACGAGGATCCTTGACGTAAACATTTGAGGTCAAGAAAGGAAGAAGATAACTCTTGGGTGGATAGGTCTAATCTAGGCTTATTGCTTATTCCAAGATGTCCTCCACCTCTCCTTTCATAGGGCTGAGAGCCCCTTAGGTCGTGCTCATCCTGAAACACTAAAAACTGTAACAGATCCAATCTATTTGCCCATGTCAGAACTTCCGATCCTGGATCGAAACTTCCGATAGGGTATTTTAGGTCTCCTGATACAATACGTACACGTAATAGATCTAATCTGTTATCGCCCACCTAGGAACTTCCGATACCATATCAGAACTTCCGATCAGTACAAAAATTCTCCGATTCCGAATCAGAATTTCTAGCTCATCGGAACTTCCGATACCATATCGGAACTTCCAAAGCAACATTTGCTCTCTTTATTGAGACCAGAAAATAACTGAAACTTCCGATACACAGAATTTTCTTGGGCATATCCTTCAACCTGGAACCAGGCTGCATTGTCTCGATCTCCAGTGAAGAGTTGAGTCCCGCCACCCCGACGATCACATCAAATAGGTTCATGTTCTTTGAGGTTGCATCATGTTGATCTCTTGAGGTATTGGCCCGATCGGTGTGATCGCCGGGTTTATCTTGGTATATTTTTTAGGTATAAGGCTGCATCATTTTGATCTCTTAGATTGATAAGAATTATGTGTCATAGTTTAAGTCTTCATCGATTAAGTCTGACTTCTTGATCTATTGTATCCTATTGATGTTATGTACCATTTATCTAAACAATGTATGCTTGATGCGTTGATGTGTTATAGATTTATCGTGATCAACAACTGTCTCGGTTAGATCCGATCTTGTAGTTACGGTGATTTAATAGGATGAATATGTTGTTTGAAATGCTGAACGAATGACCAATTTTACACGCAAACAAGGACTTCGAGGTACCATACCTCTTGGCTCAAGCTTAGTTCTCAAAAATGTCTTGGTGTCCTATAATGAAATTATGGACATCATTGCTCTTATCTTGGTTCCGAAGATCAAAGGTCATACTAGTAGGTATGAGACAACTTACATTTAGTGACTCGTTTGAGTGATTCTCACAAGTCATCAAAGTAAACTAGTTCATCATGATGGGACTCCTCTAGAACATATTCCTTTTTTCTTTTGTTTGAGAACATTTCTCAAGTTTCTAAACTAGTTAATAAAGATTATTCCAGAAAGAATCGATAGCAAATCAAACACTAAAGTGTTCTTAATAGTATTCGGTGCCAGGATCTACAAAAATAAATGCAAGATTCAGCACTATGCTATGTTTATCTTTTATCCAATAAAATATGTATCAGTATTACAACCAATAACATCTAATTACTAATAGTGTGACAAGATCCATATTGAACTAACTCCTAGTGAGCTTTAGCATCACTACTATAAGATAACTGACATAGGTAAGCAACACTTTGCTAATCACATCATATGTAACTCTTGTTAATTGGAGTAGAATCCAATGCAAAACGTCCAACTCCAAGCCCCGAGGACCAAAAACGTTTTGATAGCCTTGTTAAGCAAACCAATATTGTCCATGTGGTAGTCCGACTTCCACGCTAACTGGTAACGATAAAGATAGCACCCTAATTTGGCAGACCCACTATCAATGACCGAGATCCTTGGTAGCTGCAGCTATTGGAAAGAGCATCAATACTTAATTTTCTGAGGGAAAATTATTCAAGCAAGGTAACGTTCCCTAGCGTGCATGAAACATGCAAGACTAGTATGACAGGAACATAAGTAAGCACCATAGGCAACACATTGACAGTGACATAGTATGCCCCCTTCACATGGCGATCTCCACAACCATGGCTCCCGTCATTTGTGTGCGCTTCTAACATCCATGAAACTGTACTAGCCTTTTACAAATAATAGCACCTATACTAGTTACATGAGTCAAAGCATCTCCAATTGTCATACAAGTCATACAAATATCGAACAACCTTGGGCTGTAAATAATCATGACACGCGGGCCACACTAATTACATGCAATGCATTTCATACATTCTCAACAAGGCAAAAATAGTCACAATATTCTATGCAAAACAAAGTTAGGCTGAAGAATCTACTAGTGACCGATATGTGGATCTGAAAATTTAAGCTCAATAGGCTCGAAATTTCGATTTTTGGGTGGATCGGAACTTACGATCTGGTATCAGAACTTCCCATCTGTTGGAACTTCTGACAGGAAATTGCTCTCTGTATCGATTAAAAAACTGGCATCGGAACTTCTGATCTCAAATCAGAACTTCCGATACAGAATTCCTCTTTGTATCAAATTATGTTTGGTATCAGAACTTCCGATCAGTATCAAAAATTTCGATCCAACATAACTTCCGATCAGTATGGGAACTTCCAAAATCCAATGAATAGAAAATAGATATAATCTATTTTCCACAATGTATCTCCATACGTGATCGATCTAGATCAAACGCTATGCACGTAAGCTCCGATACCACTATTCGGTCATGGGGAACCTACGCTAGCCGACATTTTAACAAATTTTGCCCCCATACCCTAGAACCATGCACATGAGGGATCATGAATTGTTACCTTCTAACGCAAGACGTGCTAGTGCAGTGAAAGAAGATGTTGGGGAAGCACATCCTCACTTATCCTCATCTCGCTCCCCCCGTTCCTCGGCGATCCAATCGGCGATGAACATTGATGTCCACGTGAAGAAACCCACAAGCACCTCTAAGGAGTCCACACTTATAGGGATGATATTGATCTCACGCTGGCGTGCTAGAATTGCTCGTGAAATCTTGGGAGAAATCCCAATCTCAACTATTGGGATCAAGAAGGGAGAGGAGAGTTTATTGGAGGCTAGGGTTTAGGTCTAATCTAAACTCCAACTAATCTAATGTCCATGACCTCCTCCTCCCTTTATAAAGAGCTAGGACCTTGGGCCCAAAACCACATTAAGGCCCAACAGATCTAATTTGTTTTGTCCGCTTGGGAACTTCCGATCCTTGGTCGTAACTTCCGATCTGGACTCTCAGTCTACATCCCAAAAATTATCGGAACTTCTGATTGTCCCATCAGAACATCCAATTCCAAATTAGAACATCCAGTTTGAACTCTCTATCTCTAAATCAAAATAATTGGAACTTCTGATTTGAGCTCTTGGTTTCTCAATTTATAAATCAATGGAACTTCTGATATCATATCAGAACATCCAATTTGAGGTCTCAGTTCCAAATTCAGAAAATAACCGGAACATCTGATTCTAAATTAGAACTCCCGATCCTCTGAGAATTCTCTTGGGCACAATTCCTTCTAGTTGAAGGCCTAGGGAGTTCGTGACCACATTGATTTAATTCTTCCTGACTAGGCGATCATCTTCTCGACCTCTTTGGCAAGCTCGAGTCAGATTGACTCGCTACTCCAACTCTCTTTCCACTACATCGTGTGACCTATGTAATGATCCATGGTCCCTCTCTAGTAATAGTTGTTAGTGTGCATGGTAGAAAATGTTTTTTCGTCTAGCATAGCCTCCGTGTCCCCCCATCGGATACTAGTATCAGAAATTTGTAAAAATACCATTACAATTTTATGTAATTTAAAAAATGCTACTGTCAGTGACTGTGGTAGGCCCATCTGTAAGTGACACACCAATGACATATTTCAAACCTGTAAAAATTGTAATGGAATAGAAAAATTTAACCCTACTAGTTTAGGTGTTGCTTTACTACTATGCTCATCAGCATGGGCACCTCTCATTATATCGGTGTTGTCAATGTGGGAGTTCATGTGAAGGCTTCCCAAGGATATTAATCAACTTCTGGATGACATTGATTGGCTTACTGATGACAAATCCCAACCACACTAATGAGGAGCCATGCTGAAGAGCGTGGGCCTCATGGACTCCAGATGTGATGAGTCATTGTCAATGGAAGTCAAAGAGGATGAGAAGAGGAGAGAAGACCTGCTTCGTCTGGGCCGCGTGTGACTTAGGTACACGGGAAGCGAGCGACTGTCGGGCAGAGGGGCCGCGAAGTTGGCTAGCCTAATCCGAGTACATGGGCTAGGAGGCAGTAGAGGATCCACTAGGCTGTTGACCAGGATTGACTCAGGTACATGGGAAGTGAGTGATTGTCGGGCTGAGAGAGCTACGGAATCGGGCCGGACCAATCCGGGTACATGGTGCAAAGTCAGTGGACGCTTTGTCAGTTTCGGCGCAAAACTGAAGACCGCTGATCTTGGATCGGACCGTCCTGGAGCGAAGCCGTAGTCACTACGAAAGCTCCGCTTCCGGATAAGTCATCTGTAAATAGAAGTTTATTTTTTTGTCCTTAGGCCCACATTTAGTCAGTCCAGTCTGTAAAAATATCCTAAGGGCAGTTTGGTCTTTTCTTTAATTTCAGTGTCTGTAAAAAAACCCTAAGGGTCTGTTGGAATATTCCTAGGCTATTAGGATGCCTATAAATAGGGCCCCAATCCCTAGGGTTAGGGTTACCCATTCTGTAATTCACTTTAATCCAGAAAAGAGGTTTGGGTCACGTTGTTCGTTTTTTTCCTGTGGTCGTCTTCCTGTGCGCTGTCGCCGCTGTTCATGGAAAGCAAATCAAGTCTGCAGTGTTCATCTCTCAGGTTTCTGATCGGTTTGGTTGCGTGTGACTCTGTTTGATCTCTTGTTTTACGGACTGAAAATCTTCCTGCGCTACTCATCGACTTTTTGCACAAACACTGTTCGTTTTGTCCTGCCTTTGAATCATCTGCGCCTAGCTCTGTAGCCGCAAGTAGTACCTAGCTTTGTTTAATCTGATCATGGTGTTCTAGCTCTGAGCCTAGCACTCAACCTATTTCTTTTCGTGTGCGGTTGTGTCCAGCTAGCATGGCAACTAGCATTTGCATGTCAGGCTATTCTGTTTTTGGCTACAACTAAGTTTTCTATAGGTATTTTCCTGACATGGCGTTCTAATCGAGAGAAGAGAGCTCGTACGTTTCTTGATGGTTCTTGCGAAGGTTCGATCTCTGCTGTGAGTCTGTGTTCGAAGCCTTTATGTTCTGTGTAGCAGTTTTTTGGTCGAGCTTCGCTCAAGGTTCCGAAGTTCTTACTTAGCCGGACTACTTCGGTTCGAAGGAATCTCACTATACTTCACTGTTTGAAGTCTTCTTTCGAATTGTTTGGCTGTCTGTTTGGAGTAGCGAAGTTTTTTGTGCGAGGTCTGATTAGCAAAGCATGCTTCTAAGCAGGCTTCGATCAGTTTGCACTATAGGCTTCGAAGTTAATTTTTTCGTGTGCTAAACTTCGAATCTTCGAAGCTTTGCCGAATACTTCGCTATTCCTTTGTTGCACTGTGTGAAGATACTTCGACTGCAGACTTCGATTAAGTTTTTCGAAGCTCCACAGCCGAATTTCGCTGAAGTTGCAGGCTCCGGTTCAAAGTGTTTTGTCAAGGGCCTCACAGTTTTCAGTGCAGTTAGCAAGTTCTATTTTTCGGAGTTTGTTTCAAAGCTAGCTTCGCTGTCTACACCTTTGCACCACAACTTCAAGGCACACCTCGGTTCGACTTCAACAACCTTTGTTTATGCATACTTCGCACAAACTTTGGCAGCTCCACTCAGGCTTCGCACGACCTCTCCGAACAAGATTCAACTCCGTCAGCCTTCGCACAAGGGGTTCGAAGCCGGCTTCGACAACTATAGGCTTCGCACCACACAGGCTTCGTCGAGTTTCGAACAGGAGACAAACTTTGAACAGTAACTCTTCATCTCTTTTTACATACAATCAGTTTAATTGCTGTGATGGTTTATTCCAATGAACTTTGATCTGCCCATGTTTTGAATGCTTTGTTTATCTGCCTATTAGCATTGTGTTGGTGTTTCTATGTCTAGGACACCGGTCGTTTATAGGCTAGATACTTTTTGGCTTTGACGATCTGTTTACATTTTCCTAGCTAAGTCTTTTGAGGAGCGTTGGGTGTTGGGAGCAGGCCATTGATTTGAAAGAATTTTTAGGCGCCCATTCACCCCCCTCTGGTCACTACTTTCGGTCCTACAAGTGGTATTAGAGCCTGGTTAGGGATTTTCCATACCTTAACCGATTCTAAACCCCAGTAGTGATCATGACGTCTCCTGGAAAGGTCCCGTCCTTGGAAGCTTATGGCTATAATTATTGGAAGACTCGCATGCGAGCCTATCTTCATGAGCCAAAGCTCGGACATCTGGGACATTTGTGTTCATGCTACTTTCGTTATATTGCCTATTGTTGAACGTAATTCTCCTGATATTATCGCCCAGCATCAGAACAACAACAAAGTGGTGAACATTTTGTTTTCAAGCTTAGGTCCCACTGAATTTGAGAGAGTGAGCCATCTCACCACTGCGAGAGAGATCTGGGCTACCCTCCAGGCACACCATGAGGGGACAGCCCAGGTCAAGGCTCGGCTCTATCAGACCTACCGGTGTGAATATGAGAATTTCACACAGAAGTCGGGTGAATCTGTTGAAGCGTTGATTGGTCATTTTCAATCGATCATAAACAAGCTTCGAGCCAACAAGGCTGAGGGTGTGCAGTTAGTCTCAGATCATGAGCAGGCACTCAAGGTTCTCCATACCTTCGACCCTAAGATCTGGGAGATCAAGGTATCCTCTATCATTGAGAGCACATCTTATGATACCTTGACCATTTCTGAGTTGTTTAGCAAGATGAAGGACATTGAGGTTGATACCAGTTGAGATCAAATCTCACTGGCTCTGGATCAAAGTCCATGGCCCTTGCTACACCATCTACTGACCCCTCCTCTGTGAGTTGTGCTGGGTTCTCTTTGATGTCTATCACTGAGGACCAGCTCGAGTCGTTACGAGATGATGACCTGTGTCTTTTTAACAACTGGGTGCGTCTTGTTTATGACAAGAGAATTTTCAAAAGACACGGCACACAGACTAGATGCTTTGAGTGTGGTGATCCAGGTCACTTCATTGCCGACTGCCCCAAGCGCAATGGTCACAAGAAGGGCACGAGTTGTGTCTTCCATGACTCCAGCAAGCACGATAGCTCCTCCTTCACCAAGGGCAAGCCAAACACCAGATTCTTCAGAAAGGCCCTGAAGGACTACCGGCGTGAGAACAAGAAGCGCGACAAGGCCTTCTTTGTCGAGATGGAGAAGAGCTACTCCAAGCAGTCCATGTCTTCTACCTCTTCATCAAGCTCAAGCGATGAGGAGATCGTCATCAGGAAGGGGAAGGACAAGGATGATCCGGCAGGCCTCTACTTCATGTCCTTCGGGGACAGGCCGAAGAGCCGCTCACATCGACACCAAAGATCTCGCAAGAGCTTCTACTCAATGGCTCTTGGGGATAGGGAAGAGAAGGGCTCCTCCGATGACTCCGATGACGACAACAATGAAAAGGTATCATCTTACGAACGTGAAATCGTTGATTTACTTGAAAGTAATCGTCAGGAGTTAAAATATCAGGAAAAATTGCTTAGAGGGGCTAAGAAGAGGATAGATGAACTAGAGAGTGAGCTTGCCATGGCCAACGATAGAATTTAGAGTCTATCTTCTTCCCCTTGCTTGGGTGATAGCAGTGAGTGCCCAAAGTGTGAGGTGCTTCTGTGTGACCTGTCGACTCTGAAGTCCAGGAACACATAAAGGGTTGATGAGAGGGACGCTTTGGCCACTGAGCTTCAGAGCGCTCAGCTGGAGCTGAAAGATGCTCATGCCACTATCGTCGTGCCTGTGTTGATTGCCCATCTCATCTAGCTAGTTTAGCTGAGCTAAAAGCCAAGGGCGATGAGCATTGGTTGATTTGGAGAGAGTTAGAGCTGAGCTGGCGCAGACTAGGATAGAGCTTGAGACACCATCAGTTCCACCCACTATCTGTGAGAACTGCTTGTCTCTTAGATTGGAGTTGATTAAGCTGAAAGTCGAAAAGTCTGTCCAGGTTGATAGAGAGTGTGAGACCTGCTTGTCTCAGGTGGAGGTACTAGCTTCCTTGAGAGAGGAGCTAGCTGATGCCCAAAATGAGAACTTTTACCTCCGTTCAATCCTGAGTTGGATCAGTGCTAGAGAGCCACAGTTCGGTATGATGATCCAGCTGTTTAAGAGGCAGGATGGGTTTGGGGTAGGCTACACCTACACCAAGGATGACTTTTAGAGTGCCATTAGCCGGGCAGTGGAGTGGAGTAAAATGACTCCTGAGCAGAGATACGACAAGACTCACTCCACCGAGTCTTTCCAGGCTAGTCAGCCCAAGGATGGAGTGTTCCAAGAACAGCCCAAAGCTCCACCCAAGAAGCCCATCTGGGTTCCAAAGCCCGAACACCTCCACACTTCTCTTGACTCTCTTCCTGGACCCTCTCACACCAAGAAGACAACACCAAACACCACTAAGCCCAAGAACCCCAAGCCTCAACCACATCCCAAGAAGCCCACCTATCATTGTGAGTACTATTAGAGAGACAGGCATCTTGCGGAGTTTTGCTTCAGGAGGAAGCAAGTTGAGAGAGCAGAGAGAGCTAGTGGTGGTCAGGAGCAGTTCTACCAGTAGGGTGGTAGACTGAGAGTTCATCGATGCAGAGAGAGGCTGGAGGCCAGGTCACATCGTGTAGGTGGTGGTAGAGGAGACGACTTTCATGCCCGTGATCCAGATGGTGGTGTTCGTTCCGGCAGAGCTAAAGGCCGTTTTGGATACGGTCCTGGACCTTGTGGCCGAGGTTTTAGGCCGAACCGAGGACCGCTCTTTGAGCTGTGTTTTGGTCCGAACTCTTATGATGATTTCTGCTTGCCGTCTTTTGAGCAGATGGCTCGACACTGGTTTAGCTCTTCTACTAAACCTAGTTCCGGACCATTTGCTCCCCCTTACAACCACTGATTGTGCAGGATCGGGGACTAGAGGATGTTTGGATTATGGACTCAGGATGCTCTCGCCATATGACGGAACATCGTATATGGTTCTTCAGTCTCTCTCCCCCAAGCTCCAAGGAATACATCACCTTCAGGAACAGTGGTCAGGGGAAGGTACAAGGCATTGGCTCAATTCGCATCTCAGATCATTTCTCTTTGAAGAACGGTGCTTTGGTTGGAAATTTGAACTTCAATTTGATTTCTGTTTCACAACTTCTTGAGGATGGTTTGGAGGTTCGTTTTAAGAAGGGCAGTTCTTCTGTTATTGATTCTAGAGGGTTTTTGATATGCTAGATCCTACCTTTTGGTAAGGTTTTTCAGATTGACTTCTCAATTTATTTTGTCCCTTCTCGTTTTTTGATTGCTTGATCTTCCTCTGAGCTCTGGAAGTGTCATAGGAGGTTGGGCCATTTGAGTTTTGATCTGCTAGTTAGGTTGAGCTCTATGGACTTCATCCGAGGATTGCCAAAGCTTAAAATGGAGAAGGATCTAGTTTTCCATCCCTGTCGTCACGGGAAAATGGTTGTCGCTTCTCGCTCACCTGTGACTCAGGTGATGACATCGTATCCGGGCGAGCTATTACACATGGACACTGTTGGTCCAGCTCGGGTACGCTCAGTCGGTGGGAAGTGGTACGCGCTTGTGATTGTTGAAAATTTCTCTCGAGTCTCGTGGGTTTTCTTCGTGGATTCTAAGGATGAGACTTTTCATTTTGTTCATGACCTGATTTTGAAGCTGAAGAATGAGAACAATGGTCGGATGCGAGCGATTCGCTCTAACAACGACTCTGAGTTCAAGAACTCTAAGTTCATCAGGTTCTATAGTTATCAGGGTCTTGATCATCAGTTTTTTGCTCCTTACACTCCCCCATAGAACGGCGTTGTCGAATGAAAGAACCGCACGCTAGTCGAGATGGCCAGGATGATGCTCGATGAGCACAGGACTCCTAGGCATTTTTGAGCTGAAGCCTTGAACATGGCTTGCTATCTTGCCAACTGCATTTTTCTTAGAGCTTACCTTGGTAAGACTTCATATGAGTTGCGGTTTGGTAGACAACCCAAGGTGAGCAACTTGCGAGCGTTTGGCTGCAAGTGCTTTGTGCTCAAGAAGGGAGGGCATTTGGAAAAATTTGTGTCTCATTGCTGGGATGGAGTTTTTCTAGGTTATGCGTTGCATTCTCGAGGCTTCCGTGTTTGGAACCTCGACTCCCAGCAGCTTATCAAGACTTGTGAGGTTTCATTTGATGAGTCCTTGCCTTCTTTGAGTCCTTCTTTTGAGCTTTCTAGAGATGGTGAGCTCGGCGAGTCCATCTTTGAGGAAGATGATGACACTCAAGCTGTTGATGAGGGTGGGCCTTCTGCATAGCCAGTAGAGCCCACACCTTCTGAGACTTCGACTGAGGACGAGGGCGAACCTCTAATCACTTCTTCCACATCGATCGAGCCCCCTCAGTCGAGTCCAGAGGTGCCAGCTGCTGACTCCGGTGAGGTGACTTCCGATCACCAGGGATCCCAAGCAGTTCAGCGTGATCACCCCTCAGAGCTCATCATCGGTGAATTTTCAGAGAGGACTTTGCGTTCGTCTGTTGACTCTCTTGCTGTGTTTGCTGAATCTGCGTTTGTTGCATCTTTTGAGCCCAGAGACGTTTCTCATGCTCTCTCTGATTCGAATTGGATTAATGCTATGCAAGAAGAGCTTGAGAATTTTGTCCGCAATCGGGTTTGGACACTGGTTGAGCTGCCACACGGATGCAACCCCATAGGCACCAAGTGGGTGTTCAAGAATAAGCAAGGTGAACATGGGGTTGTCGTGTGCAACAAAGCTCGACTGGTTGCCCAGGGTTTTTGCCAAAAGGAAGGTATTGACTTTGAAGAAACTTTCGCCCCTATTGCCCGTCTTGAGTCCATTCGCATTCTCTTAGCTTTTGCCGCTTCGAAGGGTTTTAAGCTTTTTCAAATGGATGTCAAGAGTGCTTTTCTGAACGGGTATAGAGGAGGAAGTGTATGTTAGGCACCCCCCCGGTTTTGAGAACCCAAAGTTTCCTCGATATGTTTTTAAGCCGCAGAAAGCTTTATACAGTCTGAAGCAAGCCCCCAGGGCTTGGTATGATCGGTTAAAGCAGTTTTTGTTGGGGAATGGCATTGTGATGGGTTCTGTGGATAAAACTCTTTTCTTGCTCAGAGATGTTTCAGATTTCTTAGTCGCTCAGATTTACGTGGAAGATATTATCTTTGGCGGTACTACTGATGCTCTTGTGTCCAAGTTTTCTGAGCAGATGCACAGTGAGTTTGAGATGAGCCTCATGGGTGAGCTCAAGTACTTCCTAGGGCTCTAGATCAAGCAGACCAAGGACGACACCATCATCCACAAGGGTAAGTACACTCGAGACATGTTAAAGAAGTTCGACTTTGGTGGAGAGCTGAAGCCTCAGATGACCCCAATGGGCACATCTGGGGGCCTGGACAAGGACGAGAGCGGTGTCAAGGTCAACGAGAGAGAGTTTCGATGGATGATTGGTTCATTGCTATACTTGATGGCGACGAGGCCAGACATACAGTTTGTTGTGGGACTTTGCGCGCGCTTCCAGTCTTCACCACGTGCGTCTCATCGGCAAGCTATCAAGCGCATTTTCAGTATCTCACCTATGCGACCGATCTTGGTCTTTATTACTCAGCATCATCATCTCTTGATTTATCTAGCTTTTCGGATGCTGACTTTGGTGGGTGCCGATTGGATCGCAAGTTGACTTCCGGTACTTGCCAGTTTCTTGGTTCGTCTCTTGTTTCTTGGTCTTCTCGAAAACAGACTGGATTTGCACTTTCGACCACTAAGGCTGAGTATGTAGCTACTGCTAGCTGCTGCTCATAGTTAGTTTGGATGATTTCCACATTGCGAGATTTTGGGTTGTTATTTCCTACCAGAGTTCCTTTTTTTTGCGACAGCACCAGTGCTACTAGTGTAGGGAAAAACTCGTGTCTCCATTCAAAAACCAAACAGATTGATGTGCGCTTTCACTTTCTGAGGGATCAATATGAGAAAGGTGTCATTGACCTTGTTCATGTTGATACTCATCATCAGTTGGCTGACATTTTCACCAAACCCCTAGATCAGTCTACCTTTGAGCGTTTACGAGGGGATATGGGTGTTGTGTATACTTTTTAGGATATTTTGAGTCAGTTTTCTTTCTTCTTTACTCTTTTCTTAAGTCTTTTTGTGTGTGTTCATATCATGCATATTCACATATCACACTTTGAGCTTGCTTCTATTATATGATTGAACTGCTTTACTTATTCTAGCTGGTACATGCTTTTGATTACTTGTCGATGATCATGCTTTGCTTTAGTTCACATGATATGTCTGATATCTATCATATGCATGGCTTTTATGCCTTAAAATTAAAAAAAGATCACCATTGCTTCTGGTAACTCGCATGAGTAAGCTGAATGCTTTTGCTATCTGTTACATGCCCTGTAGCTAGTTCTTCACTTAGGTGCAGATATGCAACTTGGACATCTATATGCTTTAACATGGAAAATATGCTATAAAATGATAAAAATAAAAAATGAATGAAAATTCCATGCCTTTTTATGCTTCAGTTGAAAAGATCCAGGTGGGTTTGCTTTGTCGCATTGCATTGTTCTGGTCTGCTTACCATAACACTTTGGTATGAACTAGGACAATGTAGTGTATGCCAAGAACAATGTCTTAATCTTCTGATGGTCCAGTTCTGGCCTAGGCTTGACTTGGTCGGTCAGCATAAGGTTTGACATGCAAATAACCCCTGGCAAAAATGAAAAAGGAAAAAGAAAAAGCCTAAAAATCAAAAGATCACAAGTTTGCTGAAGCACTTTGTTTTGGACAATGCTTATCATGGTAGATATCAGTTAGTTCTGCATCTCATGCTTTACCTCGCTTGTCAACTGGAAAATGTGGTGATGCTTTTGTTTGCGAAAATTGAAAAATGTGTGCTAATGACTTTCTTTAGATATCATCTGTTGCACTGAACATGCCATGTGTCTTAGATAGTATGTCTTTTTGCCAAATTGGGTCAGGAACACGCTCAAAAAATTTCAGATTTTTCTGCCAAACGAGCGAAAAGTTATGCCTGTTTTACTGAAGGGGGGTCACAAGAGTCGATGTGGAAAACAAAGTAGGGCTGCGGAAAGGGGGGGGTTTCGGGCGGGAATTTTTTTCTGAGACACAAGAACAACTACTACTCAAACGACACAGAGGGATGACTAAACCAGCAACAAGACTCGACCAAGAACACGAACTCAACAAAGTTAAAAACTGAAATTAAAATCGCAAGGCACAAAGGGGTTCTCGGTGGGGAATTTTTTTTGGTGCGGTTTTCTGGACTCTGGGTAAAACAAAAGCAGATCGAGATTACCTAACGGGAAATCTGAGCTCTGATACCAACTGATGGGGGAGTGGTCCCGATCTTCCGCTAGGTAAATGATAGCTTGGGTTGATGGAGAATCTCGACGTTGGCGATCCAAGGCTCCGGTCCGGCGGATCAAAACCTTGCAATCGTTACACCACTGTCTCCGTTGGTTATCAACCACGCATAACGCGATTGACCTCGCCACGAAGGCTAATTCCTGCAAGCGAACCCAAGAACACAAGCAAGAACAGGAAGGATACAAATCGAATGCCAAAATCACAGACAAACGAAGATAAGGTGAGGTTTCACAAACGCCAATGCAGCAGCCAATCGGTCCGGTGCAAGAGGCGGGATCTAAACACAACAGTGTAGATGCAACAAAGCAAAACCTAACCCTAGAGGTGGCTGGCGTGAGAATATATAGGGCGGCGGCCTGTGGAAGGCGAACAGGCACAGGCTGTGGGCTAGAAGATGTACAGACTCAGACTATGGGCCAACACGGCCCAGTTCTGTCATGCAGGACTGTTTTAATCACACAGTTCGACTCGAGACCCCAAATGAGACAAAACCAACGGCATAAGATCCGTCTTCTCCTTAGCTTTCCAAAAAGTCCAAGAACGCGCCAATCGGACTTCGTATGAGGAAGTTATGCCCATTTTGGTGAATGGTGGTCGATGTAGTCCGAACCAGCGAATTCTTGACTTCAAATCATCTGTGAGGCTCCGTCTTCAACTCCAACTCTTCTATTCCATCTCCCATGTTCCTAAGCAACAAAATATCACTAGAATTCAGTAGCATCCCGTCCAAACAAATATAATCAAAGTTGCTAAGGAAAGAATTAACCTCATGGTTCAAGCGACGGACATGGGCGCGTGTGATTGGTCCTTGTAGCTGAATTGTAGGTGGAGGTTCCATGTGTGTATCATGTGAAGTGATGTCCTCATCACGAAGCATATCCTCCAATATCTGATTTACCCTTTCCATTTGTCCATCTGTCTGAGGGTGGTAGGCAGTGCTAAAGTTCAATCTTGTTCCCCATCTCTTCTTGAAGGTTCTTCCAAAAACGAGAGGTGAACTGACTTCCTCTATCGGACACTATCTTCTTGGGCACTCCATGAAGACACATGATGCGGGCCATATATAACTCTGCGATCTTAGGGCCACTGAAGGTCATTTTGACGGCTATGAAATGTGCTACTTTCGCGAGTCGGTCAATAATCACCCATATAGAATCATATCCAAGTTGGGTCTTTGGGAGTCCGGTGATGAAATCCATACCGATCTCTTCCCACTTTCATTCAGGCACTTTCAGTGGCTGTAACAGTCCTGCAGGTCTCTGATGTTCAACTTTTACTCTTCTACAGGTGTCACATTCTGCGACGAACTGAGCAATCTACCTCTTCATGCTAACCCATCAATAACGTTCCTTCAGGTCCTGGTACATCTTGGTACTTCTAGGATGAATGGAGTATAAAGTTTAATGGGCTTCTCTTAGGATAAGGGTTTTTATCTCTGGTTTATCCGGCACACATATCCGGGTTCCAAACCATATGGTGCCATTCTCGTCTTCTGAGAATCCTGGGGCTTTTCCTTGTCTCATGTTCTTCTTAATGGCTGCTATATCTGGGTCTTCTAATTGAGCTTCTCGGATCTGTTCGAATAAGATGGGTTGGGTCTCCAAGGTGGCTAGGTATGCTTCGGTGGTCAACCCGAGGTTTAACTTTTCCATCTCTTGACACAACAATGGTGCGTGATCCTGAATCATGATGGCTGTGCAATATCCCTTACGGCTTAATGCGTCGGCTACCACATTTGCTTTTCCGGGGTGGTAGTGGATACCTAACATAGTCCTTTATTAGCTCCAACCATCGTCTTTGCCTCAGATTGAGGTCCGGATGTGTGAAGATGTACTTCAAGCTCTTGTGGTCCGTAAAGATCTCACAGCGATTTCCAACCAAATAATGCCTCCAAATCTTAAGGGCGTGTACTACTACGGCTAATTCCAAATCGTGGGTCGGGTAGTTCAACTCATGAGGTCTCAACTGACGGGAGGCATAAGAGATAACTTTTCCATCTTGCATAAGAACACATCCCAATCCTTGGCGAGATGCGTCGCAATAGACATGGAAGTCCTTATGGATATCAGGTAGGGTCAGTATGGGTGAAGATACCAAACGGGTCTTGAGAGTGCGGAAACTTTCCTCGCATTCAGGAATCCATTCAAACTTCTCTCCTTTCTGCAACAACATTGTCATTGGCTTGGCTATCTTAGAAAAATTCTCAATGAACCTCCGATAATATCCGGTCAAACCCAGAAAACTTCGTATCTCAGATACATTCATGGGTGGCAGCCAATCCGTAACTGCTTCTACGGTGGCATGGTCCACTGCGATTCCTTGCACAGAGATGATGTGTCCAAGGAACTTTACTTCCGCCGTCCAAAACTTGCACTTGCTGTACTTGGCGTATAACTGGTGTTCCCTTAGCTTTCCTAAGGTTAACCGGAGGTGAGTCTCGTGCTCTTTCTGGTCCTTGGAATAAATGAGGATGTCGTCTATAAAGACCACGATGAATTTGTCCAAATACTCAATAAATACCTTGTTCATCATATTCATGAAGAAAGCAGGGGCGTTGGTCAATCCGAAGGACATAACAGTACACTCATATAATCCGTAGCGGGTGGTAAAAGCCATCTTGGGTATATCCTCTTCTCGGATCCTTAACTAATGATAACCCGACCGCAGGTCGATCTTCGAGAATACCGTAGCTCCCTTCAGCTGGTCAAAGAGATCATCGATCCGAGGCAATGGGTACTTGTTCTTGATGGTTACTTCATTCAAAGCGCGGTAATCCACACACATACGCTTAGCCTTGTCTTCTTTCTTCTCGACGAAGATGACGGGGGCACCCCACGACGATGTACTTGGTCTGATGTAGCCTTTCTTCTCGAGATCCTCCAACTGCTGCTTCATCTCGGCTAACTCATTAGCGGCCATCCGATATGGTCGCTTGTAAATAGGGGTGGTCCCGGGTACCAAGTCAATCCTGAACTCGATGTCCCTCTTAGGAGGCATCCCTGGTAAATCCTCTGGAAATACGTCCGAGTATTCACTGACCACTGGTATTTCCTCCAAGGTAATCTGGTGCAGTCTTGGCCTTCCAGACTTCAGACTTGGCATCTGGAATGTGACGACAGTCCCTTCTTCACTGGTCACCGTTACTTTTCTCTGGGCACATTCTATTACTCCTTGGTGTTTATTTAACCAATCCATCCCTAGAATGAGATCCAAACCTTGGCATTCTATTAGGATGGGGTCAGCCCAAAATATTGTGCCTTGGATATCTACCCATACCCTTGGACTATAGGAATAGGCGAGAGTTTGTTTGCCCGGGGTGGCTATTAATACGGGTCTGGGCAGTTCACTTATGTCCAGGCCATTTCTTTCCACAAAAGTCGTTGATATAAAAGAGTGCGTAGCTCCAGTGTCAAATAAATGACTGCAAGGGTTGAATGTACTGTAAACTTACCCATGACAATCTCTGGGGTGGCCTGGGCTTCATCAGCCGTGACGTGGATGACGCGGGCGCGTGTGGCCGGGTTTGCTGCAACCCCTTGAGCATGTTTGGGACGGGGGCACTGACTAGAGTAATGCCCCTCCTGGCGGCAGTTGAAGCATATCACGGGCTTGTCGTGCCTGTCGCGTAGAGTCTCTGCCTTCTTGGCCGGGGCGGTTGGGGCGGCTGGTGCGGCGGGAGCGGGGCGAGATTGTCCGGATCCGGCATTGGCGGCAGGTGGTGCCGGACGATACACCGGGCGGGGGTGGTACTGTGGCGCTGGTGGAGGAGGGATGAAACGAGGCCTCTGTGCCATACCTTGGTTCTGTTTGAAAGCAATCATCCTTTTCTTCTTTAGGTCAACCTTATTTTGCTGAGTCTCCTGAATGATGGCTTTATTCACCAACTTTTGGACGTTGGCGTAATCTCCGGAAATAAGCTGTAGGGACAGCTCATCCTTTATTCCCCGGAGGAACTTTGCCTGCCTGGCCGCATCGGTACGGACCTCCTCAGGTGCGTACCTGGCCAACCTGTTGAATTCATGCAGGTATTCCGTCACGGATCTGCTCCCCTGCTGCAGGTCTCGAAACTCCTGCTGCTTCTGTGCAATGATGCCGTCGGGGATGTGAGCGGCACGGAAGGCGTCCGAGAACTCCGCCCAAGTATGGACGTGTCCCTCGGGCAGGGTCTCATGCAGATTGTCCCACCATTCTGCAGCAGGACCTTGGAGTTGATGGGTAGCAAGCCACCCTCTCCTGCTCGGTGCAGGTCAGGAGGTCGAGTTTCTTCCCGATAGTCCTCAACCAATCCCCAGCCTCCATGGGGTTGGTGGTACTTGAGAAAGTAGGTGGGCGGACTCGGAGGAATTCCGAGAGTTGGGAGGCGGGAGTGGGAGCTAGAGTGGCGGGGCGTGGCAGCTCGGGCTGTTGGTGGAGACAGAAGAAGTGAGCCTGCTGCTCTTGCATCTGCTGCTGCTGCTGTTGCATTTGGTTCAGGAGGGCAGATACCAATTGGTTTTGTGTGGCCATCATCTCGGCCAGAGTGGGGTGATTGGCAACCGGGGCTTGCCTTTGCCCCGTTGCTCCCCACTGGGGCAAGTTTCCGTTATCTCCTCCATTCTGAGGAGCATCGGAGCCTTGGGTGTTCGACATCCTGAGGTTTCCAAAATAAAACATCTCTTTAGGGGAACATGCTAAGCTTTTTATTTCAAAAGGATCGTTCTTGCGATTACATTTATTGTCTTTTATTTAATTCTTCACTCATGCCCTATATTTGACATGAATGGCAATACAAGCAAGTAAAAGAAAACAATCAATTGTAAAAACTACGTCTAGGGCAGCTCAGGGGACGACTCGATCACGGGCTCGACGGAAGCAGTCGGGGTAGTGGAACTGGAGGGTCCAGCGGGTGGTGCACTGCGTGAAATCCTCTATGGCCTCACGGTGGGGATTCGAAGTGATTTCTTCTTGCGGGGTGGAAGGGGTGCGATCTCCTCAATATCCTTCTTCAGCTCCTCAATCTGATGGTGGAGCTGAGAATTGGTGGCGATGCACTGCCGTAGGAGCTCATTCTGGTGACGTAGCTCCTCTGCTTCGGCAGCCAATCGGTGTCCCTGCTGGATGCGGCGTCGAAGATCTCTGTTCTCGCGGTTCAGATCCTCAGAAGAGTGCCGGTAAAAATCGATCGTGTCGCGCTGTCCGTTGGCATCCTGCAGTGCCTCGTAGTGGAGATCATCCATTGCTTCCAACAAACGTACGGTGTGTCCAATCGCAGAATGGCGTTGGGAGAGTGTGCTGACGTAGACGCTGTGGGACTCCCCGGAGTGCGAAGGGGCACAAAGCGATAATCCGTGTCATAGAGCTCACTGTCGTAGATCATTCGGAGCTCAGTGAGGGCCTGGAGGGCGGTGTGCTGGCTGGCTACCAAGAAGGTAGGTCCTCCATCTCGATAGGTGTGGGCTGTCTGAGGGGAGGGCTGGACGACGACGGTGACCTCACAAAAGCTTTCTTCATCGTCGCGGAAGACTCCATGAAACATCGGCTCGTGCTCAAACCCGAGGAAACCGACGAGCATGCGTAGCTCGTGGATGAATCCGGCCTCGTCGCGAAGGTTCCCACTCATGGTACGGACTGGCATCTACAAAAGAGGGAATTTTTGTGAAAATCTCGGAAGATGAGAAGTTAAGTAATTTTTGCAAGAAATTAGGGTTAATATAAGTCCTAGGGTCAGGTGTGTTTGGCTTCCTACAGTCAAGTCGGCTCTGATACCATCTTGTCACGCCCCGATTTAATAAATCAGGACTTTTATTGAAATTCCAAAGAAAATCAATAAACCAAGACGTTCATCAAGCGACCACGTACAATACGGGCAATCATTCACGGTTCGTAGACCGCATTAATACAAAGTGAATGAAAGTGAAGAGAAACTAATAAAATCAAGGGTCCTAGATGAACGCCTCCTTCCAGTCTTGCCTTGACTGGGTCGCTACTCTAGACCTGCATCCTCCTCGTAGTAGACGGGCTCTGATGGTGTAAGTCAACGGGGTTAGTACAAGTGTACTCAACAAGCCACCGAATGCAAATATAATGCAAGATAAAATCAAGGGAGATAATGGATAATTTTGCGGAAGCGCGTACTTTGTACAGCAATTAAATGTGAACAATTTATTAGTACTGAAACGTAAACATGTGTATGCATCATCTACTTCTAACTCGAGGAGTACGTTTCACCTCCTCGCACAACAGTCCTTACATGCCATGAATAACTCAACCATTCAAACATTAGTAAACTAACTGCGAGTAGTCACACAACCCGCCCTTGACCGTGGGCTTGGCTTTTCGAAAAGATTAAATTTACTCTGATCAGAGATGTACCACTGTACCCACAAGGCACGCACTCATCACTTACACCAAAGTCTAATGAGATGACCCATTTCACGGGAACTCGTGCCAAAACCTTCCGTATGGTTCGCCTTGACTCTACAACACCCTCTTATAGATTTCATATGGTGCCCCGACGCGTCGGTGCCTCACCATACCCCCCCTTGAGCCTCCTTCGGTACAAGGCGCCCTGAGGGCTAGCCCCTTGCCCCCTCTACTATGGTGCAGAGAGTCGGAGTGTTCCACACTTCCAGTTAGGACTTACCCACTAGACTTGTGGTTGGTACGGAAGTGCTTTGCAACAGATCCCGCAGACCGGTCCTTATAGTGCCCCGGGTGCGACCAACCAGTTTCCGAGCTTGCACCCGGAACCCACCATACTTATAACTTAGCCAACTCCAACAGAGTCCAGAGACGAGAATAACGGGGAATTTCATATATCAGAATCCAGCTATCTACAACTCATTCTTTTTATCCTATAGCAGTTGTGCCGGTACATTGGGCACTAGCTAATATAATATTTGTAGAGTGACAAGGAGTTAAGGCTCAATAAGCATGGCTTGGGTTGCACACAAGGACGGGGATCTAATAAATATAAGTGTAGGGCTTGGTATTGGACTAATGCAATATTAACCTATGAGTTATAGCGATAATTTATTAAAACATGGGCTCAATGATGATCAACTGTTTCCACAGGGGCGGTCGATGACTTGCCTTGATCAGCAAATGGGGATGGAGGAACTTCGGGATAGAACTCTGGCTCCTCGACGAACTCGTAGTCTTCTTGATACGGAAAAATAAACAATTCATTCAATAAACAGATAAAAATCCACCAAATAATAAACATATATATTTGTGGGTTTTATTATATGGACTAAGGTTTTAATATTCTGAAGTTTGGGGAAAAACAGTAAACTTATATTTTAAGGTTTTTCCTAATTTTCTGAATTAATAATTTTAACCCTAAGGGGTTTTTATTCATTTAATCTATAAGTTTATTTTGTGCCAAAGTAACATACTGTTTTTATGGCATTAAAATGTGGAGAATAATATACTGAATTTAACAAAATTTGAATGGTGAAATTTGGAGTTAAAATGAGCGAGTTATGAATTTTCAAAGATTAAATCAATTTCTGGAATTTTATTTGAACTGGAAAAGGGGTCTGGTCCATGGTGAGCCAGGCTCACGGTGGACCGCTGCACTGTGCGCGTGGACCGGGTCAACCAGATCCGTTGGATCCAGATCCAACGATCAGGCGCGAGGCGGATGGCTTAAATGAAAATGGACGGCGAGGATTAAAACATAGCGAACGGGTACGTGTGGACGCTTGAGATCGCTCGAGGGTTTTAAGTTTTGATCAATGGCTGAGATCACCGGGTACCGGTTTGACCGGATCTGAGGTCTGGGATTAAATCCTAAAAGGATTTAATCTTAGCCCTCCGATCGTGATCGGACGGCCAGGGTGCCGTCCGGCACGACACAGACGTAAGGGGTACTCAGCCCCCTTCGTCTCCGGCTCCGACGGGTTCGGGCGCGGTGGAGACGGCGGCGGCGAGCGCCTACGGGCTTAGCTTTAGGCGAAAATGGATAGCGGAGGTCGTGGCGGTCTCGTCCATACCTTCGGTGGCGACGAAGGGCGACGGACGGCGACGGCGGCGAGTGTAGACGGAAGGGGGTCTTCGGGAGCTTGACGGTGACGGCGATCCGATGGGTCCCACGGCCAACCGAGGGGTGGCCGAGGACGGGTGGGCTCGGGTGGTCACAACGGTGGCGACGGCTAGGGTGACGGCGGCGCAGATCGTCGGCGGGAGATCACCGGAGTCGAAGCAGAACCGAAGGCCAAAAAGAGGGTGGCGGTGCTCTGCTTTCGCTCTAGTACAGCTGCGTTGGCGTGGGCTGAGTGCGGAGAGGGGAGGGGTACTTATAGGGTCACCGGCGGCGATTAAACGGAAGGAAACCGAGGGTTTCCTTCCCTCTCCGGCGAGGGTTTCCAAAAGCATCGGATAGCTTTCGTAAGCGCGAAAATGGCCGGCTATGGATGGAAAGGAGGCGGTGATGCTCGGGGAAGGCGATCCGGGGATGATCGGGCGAGATCGGGCGGCCGGCGGCAAGAAATCCGAAGGGGATCGCCGAGGAAAAGGAAGGGGATGCCCTGCCCAGGAGGAAGACGAAGCTGACAGGGGCCCCCACCTGTGAGTGGCCGAGTGCGAGGCCAACGGCGCCGATAGGCGGGCCACGGATGTCAGGGAGCTAGGGATGGGCACGGGTGGCTGACGGGTGGGCCAGGCGAGGACAGGTGTGGGGAGGAGAGAGGGGGCGCGAGCACCGACAGACGGGTCCCACCTGTCGGTGGCTGGCGGCTTGGGCTGGGCTGGGCTGGAGAGAATTCGAGGTTGAGGCCCATTAAGAATAATAAGTGTTTTCTGATTTAAAATAATTCCAGTAATTCATTAATTTGATTAAGGGTTGAATCATTGTTGATAAAAATTTGTAAAAATTTGTGAAATTATGTTTTGGCCTCTACTTTATCTCATAAAATTTTCAAGTCCAGATTTTGAATATTTATCTCTGTTTGTCTTTAATAGGGTTTTTCTTTAATTATAATTTCCAGAAATTCCTTTAATATTATTTTTCTTTTATTTTATTTCCTTTTTAATTCTGGGGTGTTATAGCTTCTGAACTGTTTGGCTGTCTGTTTGGAGTAGCGAAGTTTTTTTGTGCGAGGTCTGATTAGCGAAGCGTGCGTCTAAGCAGGCTTCGATCAGTTTGCACTATAGGCTTCGAAGTTCATTTTTTCGTGTGCTTAACTTCAAATCTTTGAAGCTTTGCCGGATACTTCACTATTCATTTGTTGCACTATGCGAAGATACTTCGACTACAGACTTCAATTAAGTTTTTCGAAGCTCCACAGCCGAATTTCGCTGAAGTTGCAGGCTCCAGTTTGAAGTGTTTTGTCGAGGGCTTCACAGTTTTCAGTGCTGTTAGCAAGTTCTGTTTTTCGGAGTTTGTTTCGAAGCTAGCTTCGCTGTCTACACCTTCGCACCACAACTCGAGGCACACCTCGGTTCGACTTCAACAACCTTCATTTCTGCATACTTCGCACAAACTTTGGCAGCTCCACTCAGGCTTCGCGCAAGGGGTTCGAAGCCGGCTTCGAAACTATAGGCTTCGCACCACACAGGCTTCGCCGAGTTTCGAACAGGAGACAAAATTTGAACAGTAACTCTTCATCTCTTTTTACGTACACTCAGTTTAATTGATGTGATGGTTTATTCCTGTGAACTTTGATCTGCCCATGTTTTGAATGCTTTGTTTATCTGCCTATTAGCACTGTGTTGGTGTTTCTATTTCTAGGACACCGGTCATTTATAGGCTAGATATTTTAGGCTTTGACGATCTGTTTACATTTTCCTGCTATGTCTTTTGAGGAGCGTTGGGTGTTGGGAGCCGGCCATTGATTCGAAAGAAATTTTAGGCGCCCATTCACCCCCCCTCTGGTCGCTACTTTCGATCCTACAAGCACTAATCGGCTTCCTGACCAGATAGGTGCACATGTGTTGGATCAACTCTCTAGTCCACCAGTTCTTCCACTGCTCTACGTATGTAGTGGTAATGATCTATGGTCCCTCCCTTGGCAAGATTACCTAGTGTGTGTGGTATAATTTTTTTAGCTAGCATAGCCTCTACGTTCCCTAACACAAGCTACGAAGAATTTGGGGGCTACTATCGGTGATATGATCACTACGTACCACAAAATGGGATTATTAGCCCAGATCAAGAATAACCCAAGCCTAGGATTGGAGTCTGGTACAACCCATGAAGAGTGGTTCAATTATGACAAGGAATATTTAATTCCTTACTTGGAAACTTAATGTCCTATCTATTATAAGGAGATATATATACTTGTACCTATATCCTTTAATTAGGAAATAGGACCTAGGTTTAGTACGCTATGCTAGATATCTAAAAACCGACCTGGGATAGAGTTGCTGGTTTGTTGAGATCTTGATCATTGGCTATATAAGGGGGACAAGGCACCCCCATATGTATGCTTTTACGCTTTCAATGCTTAGATTTATAACTTTCCTGCTTATTTCTTTGTAAGGCTTAGACTTACAATCAAGCCAACAAAACATAGAATATAGGGTTATTATTCTCTAAGATGGCCAAACCTATATAAATCTTAGGTTTGTTGCCAAACCTATATCCTCGATGACTTGCCTTGTATCTCTGGCAGATAAATAGGTGCTTCCTTGATGAAAACAGGCTCAACCGGGTCATTGGGGATGACACAAAATAAACAAAAAATAAAGAACAGTACGATTGATCAATCAAGATATGTGTGAAAGTATTCTTAATTGGTAGAGCTAGTTTTATAGAAATTATGCAATTTGAATGGTTGAATTTGGAGATAAAATGAATTAGTCATGAATTTTTAAATGTTTTAGCATTAATCTGGAATTTCAGAAAATAAAAAGGATTTATGACGCAACAAAGAATTAATTTCCTAAAACAAAAACATCTTTTTTGCTAAAGATCAGTACAATAGATCAAACAAGACGTATGAAATTATTTTTATGGCACAAATTTCATGGGATATGGGTGAAGGGGTTATGGTGGGCTTCGAATCTGAGGCCAAATATGGCTGATCAGTCCTAGGGCATCGAATTGGGGTGACGCTAGGGTGTGGCATAAGCGACACGAGGAAGAAGACATGCTCTATAGGTGAGACCACCAGGTAGTGCCTATGTGCAGGGAGGTAGGCTCTAGGGCTGGCTAGGCCAGTGTGCACGTGAGCAAGGCGAGTGGACTAGGATGATGGTGGTTGTCCTCGATCGGAGGAAATTTTTTATTTTATTTTATTTCATTTTTCTCCTTTTCCTTTATTTAGGAAACGCCTTTCAAAAATCTATCAATATATTTTTAATTACAAAAAAATCTAGGAAAATATAGACTTTCTTAAGACTTCAAACAAGACTTTCTTAGAAAAAAATTATTTTACCCATTTTTCTCAATTTTTATTTATAGAAAAACATCATTTTCCCTTTCATCTTTAACTCTAAGTTTTATCTATTGTTTTGGAATTTTATTATTATTATTTTCTTTTCTTTAAAAATTTCGAAAATTGGAGGATATGGCAATAAAAAATTTATGCTATTTGATCATTTGTAACTTATATGGATGACAAGTATGACAATTTAAGTCTATGACTGTGGGCCTAGCAAATAATAGAATTTAGTTTTTTAGAGTGAAAAATCATCAAATATTCCAAATTCAGTTTGCTCACAATCATTTATGATAGTATGATACCTAATAGTTCTACCTTGCAGGCGTGCGGGCGCGGGGGCCAGTGGCGTGGGAGGTGAGGGGGTGGGGCGGGGTGTGGGGGCGTGCGCGGGAGCGGTCGGTGAGGGGGCACGGAGGCGAAGTGTCGTGGGGGCGCGCCGTGGCGCGTTCCTGACGCCAGCCAGTGGCCCATCGGCGGACTGGCTCTGCCACGTGGCACCAGTCGGCTGATGGTTGGCCGACCGGATACTATTTTTTGCAATTTTTTGAAATCGCCACACAAATTTGAATTTTTTTTAAAAAATATTATTTTAAAAAATTAAAATCGAGATTGAAAGACAAGAGGAGCTTGCTAGCCAAACAATTTGTTTATTAGCGTTGTTTAGATCAAGTGGGGATTTAATTCACGGTCCTACACGAATTCAAGCCATCCCCACGAGGAAACACCAGCATATTCGGTTCTAGCTCAAGTTGATAGGGTGTAGTGAATTTGTGTGCCGGTGACAAGTCTTGGGTCACTACTGGTGTTAAAAAAATTAACATTGAAAATTTCAAACAAATTATATTGTTAAACAAATGTAGTGGTTATTATGGTATACTAACACATTAATTTGATTTTCTATTTATTAGATAATATACTAATCCATTGGATATTGATTGCTCATGACATGAAATCTAGAGTGCAACTGTGCCCGTGTGAAATGGATTGCCCATGACTCGTCGGCTGCTGATTGATTCAGCTAGCAGCACGCAATATTGGCATAACCGAACCTGCGAAACGATGGGTTTGTGACCGGTATAGATTGGTAATGACTCCCAAGTTCACAACTGGGAATAAAGAAAAAATGTTGGTGTGATCTTCATCTCGGTACAAGAAGGCCTCATCATAGCGATAACCAAGAAAACCGACAACACAAATTATTCCATAGAGAAAGTTGCAACAATACTTTATGGTCAATGTTCATTGCCGTGTGATATCTAAATGATTTTTTGTTATTTTCTTTATTGTGATGTGCAGAAGCAAATGAAGGCACATGAGTAGAGCCAACTCGCTGAAGCTCGAGACTTAATGTGTGTTGGTTAAGCTGTGTAAAAAAAACTGTTGTGGACTGTGGGCTATATAAAAGCTGCTGCGGAAAAGTCTTAACTTCAAGCCCCATATTCTATCCCGTCTCAATCATGGCCTCACTAGGTCCGCTCCACATTGCTCAACTCTCCTTCACTCATTGATCGAAAATAAATTGATCATCTTATCAAATTAACAACTTGTCCGGTCTGATTAAATCATCTTATCCATCCTTAACAATACTCCTATAATCAACGGCTGTAAAATCGGTCCACGCACATTCAAGCAGCAGTGCTAGGCATGCATGGCTACTGAAATTGATAGGCCGCGCCGGCTCACCAGAAAAAGAAACAAAACAGCGGAACAGAAAAACAAATCTAACCGGCTGTCTGCTGACCGACGAAACAATGGCTTCATAAACCCTGTTCATGCTCTTACATGCAGGATCTAGTTGATTTTGCAAGAGAATTTGTAGCGTAGCAATCCTTGACTTGGCGAAAAACCAGGCAACGAACGCAGGACAAGGCTCTGTGCCACAGCAGTGCTATCAACCGACAGAAAAAGCAAGCACAGCCAAGGCAAATCACACAACCAGGAAGAAGAGAGGAGTAACACGAAAATGAACCAAACTTTTGTGAATCGAAGAATGTATATCTGAAATTATTTAGGAATTATTTAGAAAACGAAAATAAAAAACCAAGTATTCTTAAAATATCCTTTAGGTATTTTTCAGAAAAACACAGAAAAATACTAAAATATTATGTCTAATGTACTAAGAAATAAAATCATATTTCTTGATATTTTCATGATAGTTAAATTTTGATCCAATGGTTTTGAGTTGAAACCGACAAAGCCTCTTGCCACCCTTGCACCGCGTATCTGGATTGGATCACTATGCCCATCAACTCTCTCAGCCTGGCAATTGCATGTACATATAACATGACCAACGCCACGACACTCACTTGTTATCCTTGCATTATTTACCCGGATTGGATCACTATGATTCCGCGGCTCCTATAGCCACTACAACAAAACAGGCAACTTCCGTCGGCTTGGCCGACGGAAGTTAGCCCTTTCCCGACGGAAGAAGCCAACTTCCGTCGGCAAAACGCTAACTTCCGTCGGCCGCCGACGGAAGTTAGCTAACTTCCGTCGGCTTGACGTGGCCGACGGAAGTTAGCGCCGAACACTGCCACGTCAGCAGGGGGGCTCTAACTTCCGTCGGCCAGGCTGGCCGACGGAAGTTAGGGGCAGCTAACTTCCGTCGGCTAGGGCCAAAGCCGACGGAAGTTAGCCTTTCTGCCCACGTGGCCGAAACCAGCTAACTTCCGTCAGGCTATGGTCAAAGCCGACGGAAGTTACCTGGTATTTTTTATTTTTCCTGGTTCCCCTACTCACACTCACATCCAACCACAATTTCAATCACATTCACAATACACATCCAAATTCACATTTCACATCCAAAATCACATTCAAACTTCACATATATCATCCAAAATCACATCTCACATCCAAAACTTCACACATCACATCCAAAATCACATAACACAAATTAATTCACATTTAAAGTCACAATACACATCCGCATTCACATGTACCATCCAAATTCACATACAAAGTCACATAACATATCGAGATTCAATTCAGGTTCATTATACACATCCATACTCACTGATCGCCCACATTTGGGTCGTGGGCACCGCCGCTGCCTCCCGCTTCGTTCACATTTGCCCCGGAGGCTCCATCCTGATCAGGCGTACGGAAACACTGAAGAAATAGACAAAATTAGAAACGAACTCAACTACCCTTCTAAACGCTAACTTAAGTATTTAGGAGGTACCTCAGGTGATGTAGGAGATAGTGGTGGTGGCGGGGGAGGTAGTGGTTGGATCATGGACATGTCAAATCCACTGTTTTGCTTGGGCTAGTTGCTACACATGTTGTAATGTAATCAGTTAGTTCTAAACCTATTTCTGAATACTTTTGAACTGCAACACTCTAAACTAAGCTTACTTGGATCATCGCCTGCTGTTGTGCTAAGCAGGCGGTATAGTACTCTTGTTGTTTCCTGTTGTGCTCGTCGCGCCGCCTCATTTCCTCCCTCATCCGAACCATCTCCGGGGTTTCTTCTGAGCGACGACGGCTGGAGCCAACTCCGACGGAGCTCTGCGACGACTGAGCTGACTTCTGAGCTCTCACCGCTCTCGAGTCAATAACTCCATTGAACATGGAGTACCTACAACATTGAATGAGTTAGTTACCATCACAATACCATACACAAAACATTAATAAAAACACTGTCTCACCGTCCATGGCTTTTGCCACCTCCGCTGGAGTACACGGCCATTTGGTCCACAGGTTCTCTCCGCCAATCATAGTCCTCTCCATCAGTGTTCTAAAAGGCGGCTCTAGGCGCCCGCCTAGGCGGGATTAGGCGCTAGGCGCCACCCCAGCGCCGCGCGGAGCACCTGGGCGGCCGGCTAGGCGGTCAAGGCGCCTAGGCGGGTCAACCGCGGCCTAGGCGCCCTGGGCGGCGCCTAGGCGCCCTGGATGGCAATGGTGACTATAGTAATAAACCGGTTTTGGGGGGATAAAAAGCAAAAAACTCCGGCTGTGTTTAGGGTTTTTTAGCTACTCTTGGGCTCTGTTCGTTGCCGTTCGCCACGGTCCAATGTTCTAGCCTCGTGCGACACAGTTTGGCCTCACGCGCGCCCCACTCCGGCCGCGCTCTGGTCTCCATTCTCCGACGCGGTTCGGCCTCGTGCGCCATGGCCGCTCACCCTCCGCTCTAGTCTCCACTCTCCACTCTCCAGCAGTCCATTACCACTCTTCTCATCCCGATTTGCACATGCACTTTGCAGTTTAGTAGAAAATGTAGTGTTGTCTTTATATTGAGAGTATTCTAACCCAAGTGCCCCAGGCGCCCCTAGGCGCCGCCTAGGCGCCGCCTAGGCGCCCCTAGGCGCTAGGCGGCCAGGCAACGCCCGACTAGCGCCTAGCGCCTTTTAGAACACTGCTCTCCATAGAGTCGAACCATGTGTCCACCATACTGCACCTGCAAAAAACATGTCCGATTAGCTAGACACTGAAAAATGAAATTACGTAAACTCTTAATAACATCTCACCAAATGGTCCGTGGCTGTCTGGATACACAAGACATCTGGCTGTGTCGGATCGCTTCCTTTGTGACCAGAGGTATACACCTTTATGTCACGTGGCACGTTGCCAGATTTAGCTTCCTGTACATTAAAAATGAGTTAGTCGCATTACAATGTATCTATAGCTACAGAGTGACAGAAGGAGGTCGTACCAAGCGTTTAGCGTGGCGAATATGTCCGTCGGCACCATATCTGTGCTTCGGATCCGTCCCGCGGCATTGTCTTTTCTGCTCGGAAGTCTTCTTAAAAGCGGCTGAAGACCAAATCTTGCAGAATTCGAAATAGGCGTCCTCGCGGTTTGCAAACCACGGAATCCTCACCTGAACAGAGATGCTATTTGTATTATATGACAACAAATCTCAACAATCGAAGATGTAAAAAGTTAGAATTGTTTACCGAACGGTATTCTTCTTCAGTCAAATAGATTGACGATGAGCCCGTCGCCTTGCTCATTCGTTGCCCTAGCTTCTCCTTGTAGTAAGCATTGTTCGCTTGAATGCGGGCATACGAAATGGCGTTCTTCACCACCTTATGTGCATTGTTGTTGAGGACTTGAAGGGCATGGTTATGGTGATTGCCGACTTCTGGCAAGCAAAAGCGTAACTGCAAAAGTAATGATTAGTACAGTGTTGTAACTTGAAAAGCCTAAAAGAAGATTGAAAAAACACTTGCATACCCAGAAGTCATGAGACACCGCCCCCTGAGCAGTTCTGTGGCGCCCGTCAGGCAGCGAACCGGTACTGGTCCCATGTCTGGCATAGAACCCGCTCACCGGTCGGCATTGTCAGCACCCCTGGGTAGTGCAGACGGCACAGGTTACCCAATATCTCGTTAACCTGCCTGACCCTCGAAGTGCCGTCGAACCGAGAGTCAATCCAAGATCTAGAAATACATAATAAATAAAGTTAATTAGTTTAGTGAAAGAAATTTTTTGAAAAAAAAAACAAAACAACAGAAGAGTATTACACTTACCCGTCACCAACAGGCGTAATCTCGATCTTGGCTCCACCGGAAGAGACTACTGGTGGAGCGACCAAGTGGCTCGTCCTGAAAGATACTGAGGACCCGCCGGCAGCCTCAGCACCTTCCTCCTGACCCGCACCCTCCGGGAGATCCCCCTGCCCCGCACCCTCCGGGTCATCCCCCTGCCCCACACCCTCTGGGTCATCCCTCTATGCCGCACACTCTGGGACATCCCCCTCCTGCCCCCACCCACCGGATGATCCTCATGACCCGCACTCTCCAAGTGTTCTTCCTCCTACAAAACAGTATTGAAACAATTAGTAATAGTTTATAACTGGCATAAAAAACAATCTGAAAGTTACCTCATCATCTAGTTGAAATGCAATAGGCCGACCAATTAATGTCGGATCTATGCATCTCAGGAGCTGCTCTTGACGACGTCTGTTTGAAGAAGAGGAACTACCCTGGAATAGGGTGTCCTCCTGACTCGTCGGTGTACTCGCCGGAGTACTCGCCGATGAACTCCCCAAGCGGAAGAGCTTCCTCATGACACTCCTCACCTTTTTCGACATCCTGTTCAAAATAAGCACAAACAAGCATTTATTAGTAAAGAAGGTTTGTACATATGAAAAAACATGTAATATGAAGTATATTGCATATCCATGTATGAAAACAATTACTTGTCAATTATCATCAAAATCAGGATCAATTTGTCCTTTTCTCACCAAAGCACGCCATGTTACTTTTTTCTTCTTATGTTGGTGTTTCCTTTTCTCGGGAACTGCCACATCATTAGAATCGCCGAGAAAAGAATCTGTCGACGATTCTGACTCTACATTAAACGAAGTCGGCAATTCATCATCTTGATAAACCTCATCGACCTCTTCAACCTCCAATTGATAAGCGTCATCACTAGGGGTGTTTAGACGTTCCCGAGGATTCACTTTGTAGACAACCCACCAAGCACTTAGTTTTTCACATGGGTAGGGCATATAATACACCTGCTCGACTTGGTGAGCAAGGACAAAATTGTCGCAACCAGATAATCGTTCCGCGTGTTTGACTTCAACCATCCCAAATTGGTTTTCACGAGTACCATGTTTAGGGTCGAACCAATCACAATCGAAGAAGACTACTTTAATCTCCTTATTCCCGGCAAATTTGTACTCGATTATATTTTTGATGATTCCATAATACATAGTTTCGTGTCCTTGTCCATCAACGACCCTTGTAACAACTCCAGTATTAGTTGTTGCCGCTAGAGGTCGATATGCTTCAAAAATAGTTGAACGGAAGCGGAAACCATTAACATCATAGCGACCGTAACTTTTGACACTAATACTCCCGTAAGAGAGCTGTCGCAAGTCTATATGTACATTGTCAGCGAGCACACACTGCAAATCATAAGAGATTATAAGATAATTAACCTAGTAGAGTAAAATAATACGTGTCAGAAAAGGTAAGGATTTACATGTTCACTGAACCAAGTGAGAAAACTAGGCCCGCCATTTACTCCTTCTTGACGCAATTTATCTAATTGCTTCTCCATTGGTTGACGACCAGACGTCAAGTATTTCGAATCAAACATACTGTCAATGTAACAAACAGGTAAACAAACGGGTATAAAATTTGGAGGTAAAATATAAAACTAAAACGAATCACTTACGCGAAATATTGTTCCATCTCTTCCATATTTGAGTACATGTAGAGCAAGGCATTTGTTCGTTCTTCCTGAGTTACATAATATGGTATATTTGGAGATCACTACAAGGATGGTCTTCATCCATATGGTACCGTGTAGCAGGTGTGTTGACATTGTGATGCTCAGCGAAGTATACACTAGTGAAGTATGCTATCTCTTTCAATTTAAATTCTTCTGCGATGCAACCTTCAACTCTGGCCTTATTACCAACCATCGCTCTAAGCTTCTTTAGTGACCTTTCAATATGATACATCCACCTATATTGCACAGGGCCACCTACCTTAGCTTCATATGGCAGATGAACCAGTAAATGTTGCATTGGATTGAAGAACCCTGGAGGGAATATTTTTTCCAGTTTACATAAATCACCGGGATCTCTTTCTCTAGCATCTCCATCATATCTTTCTTAATTTCTTTCGCACAAAGTTGTCTATAAAAATGGCTCAGCTCAGCTAACGCCTTCCACACATCATCATTCAGGTACCCACGAAACATTACAGGAAGGAGTCTTTCCATTATTATGTGGTAATCGTGACTTTTCAATCCATTTAATTTCCCTGTCTTCAAGTTCACAGCTCTTCTAAATCCCGCGGCGTAACCATCTGGGAATTTCAAATTTTTCAACCACCTCATTACTTGTTTTTTTCTTTAGGTTTTAAACAAAATGGGGCACGTGGCTTGCCACCACTATTCGTCAACTCAAGGGTTGGTCGATTACAAATCTCAGCTAAATCTCTTCTCGCCTTTACATTATCTTTTGTCCTGTCAGTAAAATCCATACATGTACTTATAATGCTTTCACCAACATTACGTTCCTGATGCATAACGTCAATGTTGTGCATCAGAATTAGTGATTTGACATACGGCAGTTCCCATAAGCCACATATGTGGGTCCAATTATGTTCGGTTCCGAATCCTACAAATCCATCCTCATTTTCATTAAGGACCAACTCATTCAGCATATCAGCGATTTCTGTACCATTTAAACGCCTTGGTGGTCCCTTTACAACAATGTTGTCCTTCTTGAAATTGTTCCTCTGTAACCTAAATGGGTGATTCATGGGCAAAAAGCATCTATGGCAATCAAAGTAACAAATCTTTCCCCCGAAGTTCAGACGGAAACAATCTGTGTCCTTCGCACATATCGGGCATGTCAACCTTCCATGACAACTCCAACCAGAAAAAATACCGTATGCCGGAAAATCGTGGACCGACCACAGATACGCAACTCGAAGATTGAATTTTTGTTTCTGGTCATAGTCATATGCTTCAACTCCTTTCCACAATTGTTTCAACTCTTCAATTAAGGGCTTCAGCATCACGTTTAGTCGTGTTCCAGGATGATCTGGACCAGGGTATAATGAGACACAGGAACATAAATTCATATTTCATACAAAATGAAGGTGGAAGGTTGTATGGAATAGCAAACACGGGCCAACAAGAGTACGACGATGCCGTTACATTGAAAGGCGTGAATCCATCAGTTGCCAACCCGATGCGAACATTCCTTGCATCACTAGTAAAGTCTGCATCAAAATCATCTAGAGCCTTCCATGCCGCACCATCAGATGGGTGCACCATTACTTGATTATTCTCACGTACACCTTCTTTATGCCATCGCATATGTCTAGCGGTTTTCTTTGATAGAAACAATCATTTCACCCGAGGTGTAAGAGGCATGTAACGAAGTTGCTTATGAGCAACCTCTGTCGTCACCTTCTCTCCGTCTTCATTTACGACCTCTACGAATCTCGGTTTACCACATTTTAAGCATTTCACCTCATTACTATGTTCTTTCCAGAACAGCATACAATTATCTCAACACACATCAATCTTCTCATACTCCATACCGAGAGCAGAAAGCATTTTCTTTGACTGATACATGTCTTTCGGCACCTTATGGTTCTTAGGAAGGATATCGCTGATCAGATTCAAGATCTCCTTATAACAATTGTTTGAAAATGCAAACTTTGACTTAATAGCCATAATACGAGTCACGAAAGCGAGAACGCTTACGGTGGTGTGCTCATCCAATGGCTCTTCTGAAGCTCGAAGGATGTCGAAAAACTTTTGAACCTCCGGTGTTGGAGGATCCTCGGGGTTTGATTCAAACTCCGGTCGTATAGCATCAACCATCGCATCCATCCTATCGTCAGCAACGCTATCATCTTCTTCTTCCACTACTAATACCGTTTTTTCACGGCCTGTCTCGCCGTGAAAAGACCAAACTTCATAACCTGGCATGAAACCATATTTGCAAATATGCAATGACAACGTCCTCTTGTCTTGCCAACGAGAATTTCTGCACTTCATGCATGGGCACCTCGCGCCAGTGTTTGTTGTCAAAGCGAATGCACGATCAACAAATTTCTCAGCGTTGATTACCCACTCCCTCGTGTGAGCTCCACTTTTCATCCAACCACTATACATCCACCGTCGGTCGTCCTCAGCCATTCTATATGCAAAACATTCATTCAATCAAGGGGCTCGCAACATACACACACCCTGGCCACCCCCGCCTCCGCCTTCGGACAACGGAGGGGAAGTAGAGGCGGCCGGGCGGCCGGCAACGCAAGGGGAAGCAGAGCCCGCCGGCGACGCGATTCACCATGGCGTCCGGCGGTGACCGCCTGGACGCCTAGTCGGCGCAGGCGATGCCGTGACAACCATGGTCTATAGGAAAAGATAGGTCCTAAACCCACCCAAGAGTGACCGACAAAACGTGGTATTTATGACGAGCCATGAGTCCGAACGAAATTTCAGCAGCATAACTCTGCTGTTCTCCAATTACACGCCTGATAGTGGTGCAATTGAGAACAACAAGGTTATGTTACTGAAATCCCATTCGTACTCATGACTCATCATAAAACCACGCTCTGTCGCCCACTCTGAGGCTGTCCAAAAAGGGACAATTCCGGACCTACACATCTCACACGCATGACACGTGTGAGACATGTTGGTCCGAAACGGGTGATGCATAGGTTTCGTTACACTATCTACGTTGTTGTCAAATAAAAAATTGCATACGAAAAGAAGTATATATAATAAAGTATATATAGATATAATACTAATCACCCAATGAAATCATGCATAATTTATACATAATATCACAACATATATTGCATATGAAAAAAGAATATCACATATAAAACAAGATTCATACTATCATTCAACATTTCCTCCCTATACACGTCTATTAGAGTGTATCTGCTCATGCATACCAATGAAAAAATTCATAAAATTCATGTATGATCATGACGGTCTAGAATATCAAATAATCAAAGCCACTTAATTTGAGTGTTTTAAATCCTTTTGTAGAATGCATGTACAAGTGTTTTTTCTTAACTATAATAGTACAAATTAAAAAAAGATATTAGTGGACTATAAAGCTATCTATATGTCTCCATAATTTAATATTGGAATAATCCATATCAATCATTTAATTCATCAATTGACAAAATTTAATCCATATCTATCTATACGTCTCTACCAATTCAATTTACCAATGAAACAATTCACAAATAAAAAGCGAAAAAATTCATAAAGCGGTGAAAAAAATTACTTTGTGATTTGCGTAGGCCGGCGGACGGCGACGGCTCGCGGCGGTCGGATCGGGGACGGCGGCCGGGACGGGTGGCGCGGGCCGGGCAGCGGTGTTGGAGACGGCGGTGGGGCGGACGGCGGCGATGGCCGGGAGGGGGCGGTGGCCGGCGGTCGAGGCGGCAGGGCGGGCGGGCGGGCGGGCGGCGGCCGAGGCTGCCGGGAGGCAGGCGGGCGGGCGGGCGGGCGGGCGGCGGCCGAGGCGGTGAAGCGGCGGCGGCAGGCACAGGAGGCGACAGGCGCAGGAGCGGCGGCGGCGGGGAACGGGCCGGGCGCGCGTGTACAGGGCGTTAGGGCTCCCTGTACGCGCGCGCGGTTGGGGGAAAAGCCCCCTAACTTCCGTCGGCCAGCATTAAAGCCGACGGAAGTTAGCTAACTTCCGTCGGCTTTAATGCTGGCCGACGGAAGTTAGGGGGATCCGATCGGCCGCGGAAAAACCCCCGCTAACTTCCGTCGGCCACTGTCAGAAGCCGACGGAAGTTAAGTTAACTTCCGTCGGCTTTCCCAAAAGCCGACGGAAGTTAAATTGGCCGACGGAAGTTTATCGTTTTCCTGTAGTGAGCTCACTGATTGTTCGTTTGTATATCTGTCACACCGGTCTACGCTACGACAAGGCCTCCTCCTCTGAAGTCCCCCTTTGAAGTGCCTCTCCTCGGAAGACTTCTCTCATCATCTCTTCCGTTTACAATAATCACTCATCATCTGAGAGGCATGAGCCCACAGTCTCCACCCTGGCTCCTCAATGTCCCCCTTGATAATTGCATTGTCAACACTCCATTCACTTGTAACCAAATGTGGAAACATAGAAACAAAATAAAATAAAAAATAAAAAGTTCAACCTAACGACCAAAAGCCAAACAAAAGCCAGAAAAGGTCATTAGGTCAAATAGAAAAGAAATTAACAAAGATTTCAAATAAAATCTCAAATGAGTACATTCTTAAAATCATCAACAAAGCAAAATAGAATAAACTCCTCTTGAAATAAATCTCTCCTATGACCTCAAAATACCCCCTTGTTGATAATTGGACTCATCAAACGAGACTAAAATCACTACAAGAGACTAAAACTCTACTCCCCCTAAAATGTAACTCCCCCTCAAAATATGCAATGAATGCAACTGGGTGCAAAAGTAAGCTTCTCATATATGATTAATAGCATTTACAAGATCAACCAAGTATAGCAAGAGACATTGTCTATTAACACTACATGACAAGCTCAAATAAATAATATCAAAATAAAATCATGAGCATGCAATTTTTAGGTTTTACAAAGAAAAGCATCGCCAGTCAGACTAGCATACTAGGCATGGCAAGACATGAAATGCAAAAGCTAGCAGATATCTACCCATATAAGTATATCCAAATAACATGGAGCTTCAACAAACTTGTTATCCAAATATCCAATTTTCCTTTTTTAAAAGCTTTTTGTTTCCTTTTTCAATTTGATGTAGTGCTAGGGGTTATTTGCGTGTCAACCTTATGCTAACCAACCAAGCTAAGCCTAAGTCAATGAAAAACTATTAGAAGCTTAAAGCATTGATCTTGGCATACACTGCAATGTCCAGTTCATACCAAATGCAATGGTAAGTAGTCTAGAACAAAGCAGCATGACAAAGAAAACTCGTCTGGATCTTTTCATTCAAGCACAAAAGGAATGGATTTTTCATTTTCAAGATTTTTATCATTTTTCAGAGCATATTTTCCATGTAAAGCATACAAATGTCCAAGTTGCATGTTTGCATCTAATGATAAGGATTTAGCTATCAAACATGTAACAGGTAGCAAAAGCAATCAACCTATTCATGTTAGTTACTAGACTGAGTAGTGACCATGTTTTAGATTTTTAAAGCATAAAAGTCAAACTCATGACATATATCAAATATATTCATAAGAGCTAAAATAACATGATCATAAACAATAATCGAAAAGCATATACAAGCAAGATATGTAAAAGTAGTTTATCATATAACAGAAGCTCGAGCATGTGTGTATGCAATAAAGAATAAAATGAACACAAAACATACAAAATAAAAAAAGAGAAATAAAATCTCAAAAATATCCAATCAAAAAACAAAAAAAAAATAAACACCACAAACATCCTTTACCTTGATCGTTGAAGCTCATAGGGTTTAAGCTGGAGAACCATCTGCAAGTTTGTGATCCATATGTCCTCTAGGCCCCAATCCTGAAAAATTAGGGATAAAAAGGACGAATGAATGGTCTGACATTGGTGTTAGCAAAAGAATTGAACTAGTGCCGAGCCATCTTCTCAAAAGTGGGAAAACTAAAATTAGTAAAATAGTTAGGACCAAAGTGCGACTCACTCTCAAAGTGCGGTCCATCAAACTGCCTAAAAACTACGGCCATGTGGTCCAAAGCATTATCGAGAATGACTTGGAGCTTTGCCGGAATGATATTCACCCTCCAAAGCATGGGCACAAAAGTCGTCTCCCCTACCATTACCTACACGACGTGCCCTAGCAACTCGCCTCTCACCGCACCGAGGACCCCCCTGTCTACCACCATGTTGGAAGAACAACTCTTGCCTAACACTAGCCTTTCTAGTCCTCTCAGCACACTTCCTCCTAATGAAAAACTCCTCAAGATTCTCATCTCTATGACAAAACTCACAATGGTAGGTTATCTTCTTGGGATGTGATTGAGGGTTAGGCTCTTTGATTTTGGTGGCCTTTGATGGAACCTATTTAGCATTGGAGGGTCTAAGTAAAGGATCAAGAGAAGTGTGCTGGTATTTGGACTTAGGAATTCAGATGGACTTCTTGTATGGAACTTTAGCTGGATTGATTTCTCTTCCTCAAGGGTAGTCGGAGAGGTAAAAATGGTATTGCCCTTTCTCATGACTGTCAACTCTCTCAAAACCCAAACCCAAAGTTAAACCAGCTTTATCGGCACACATCTTGGTGTTGACTAAAAGTAAATCCATCCTTTCTTTACCTTCAGAGCATTTTTCAATCATGGAGAGAATATACTCATTTTCAAACATGAGGTTCTCAGCTGTACATCTTTCGAACTTCTGGCACTCTACAATCTATCCTCTAACTCCTTAACATGCTTGTCTCTTAATTCGATACTCTCAATAAGCAATGAAAAGTTCGAATAAACATCCAAAGGAGAGAGTCTAGACTCCTCCACTTTGAGCTTTTTCTCTACAATTTCAAGCTGATCAACAACTTGAGCTTGCACAAAACGTAGTTCGGCAAGCTCACTCATAAAAACTAAATAGGACTCACATTCAACATCATTCACCTTAGACCTAATCATGTCAAGTTCAGTAGAAGTAGATTCATATTTAGGTCTAAGTTCTTTTAGTTCACGCACAAATTTAGTGAGTAATCTATCTTGTCTAACAAAAGCATCATTTAATTCATCTACTTTTATTGAAAGTTGGGCACATGATAGCATAACCTTAGTGGAATCTGATTTGATGTTGCTATTGTTGATGCAGTCAGCCATGAAGCAAAGGCAAGAGAAGTCCTTTCCCTTATTCTTCTCTCACAGATCGTCCTCTTCTGAGCTTGGCTCCTCGCTTGAATACGTATCGATGTCACTCAAGGCCGCTATGAAGGCTCTAGATGCTACTTTGGCTGCTATCTTGGCTATCTTATCTCGGTTCCTTTTGTGGAAGGGTTTTTTGTCTCTCTTGTGGTGTGTGTGGTCACTCTCATCTTTCTTTTTGAGCCTAGGACAGTCAGCCATAAATTGAGATGTATCACCGCACTCAAAACACCTGCGAGAACCTCCTCTCCTCTAATCCTATATATCATAATAGAACTGGGTGAACTTCTTTACAAGGAGATCAAGCTCCTCATCGTCCACGGTGTCTACCACCTCTGATGGGGACATCACTAGCTCAGATATGACCATGATTGTGAGCAAACAAACTAAGGTGCATGCTTTCTATGTTAGATTTAAATTTTATTTATTTGAACCATGGATGCTACACCATGAGATACTTTTAATTTCAATTACAGAAATTCTCAAATGGATCAAGCGACACGTTGAGAGCGCACAAAGGGCATGGAACATCATGGAAGTTGATTGGGGACCAAGTCAAGGCCATGAAAACATAATATACAATTTTTGGTCATTATTTATGTGCCAAGAGAAAGTGGAGATTAACTTCTACACAATTTCGACACGGATTCGAACTGCATGGACAACAACAAATTCAAACGTGCACAACTTTTACATGGCAGCCCCGATTTGGATGATTGTGGACTTTTTGGAAAGATTGAGATGTCCTTTTTCCAACGGATCCAGCTACATATCCAGATTCCATCGGAGGAGATCACAATCACAAAATCAATGCGTGTTTCTTTTTTTCTTGTCAATCTGTTTAGGAAATAATTAGTAGTTTCCATATGTAATAAGTTTCCAAACTTTGGGAACATCCCTAGGGCTATAAATAACCCTAGAGACTTCAGTTGTAATTTGTGTTTTGATTAGATAAAAGTTTAGCCAATGCTACTTGTCCGTGTAAACCCGTGATCGTTTAGATCGCCGGTTTCATGTTTCACAACCCCAACTACCCTTTGTGCATCTTTCATATCCAGCAATACTAGTTGCTCCTTTATCTTGTTTTTGCTCGTTCTTCGATTGCTTGCAGGAACAAGGTTGATCACCGGCTAGATCAACAACCCTTGGAGTTGGTGTATCGATCGCTAAGGCGCAGCATGAACGTCTCGTACGGTTGTAGTCGGGTCGTCAACGTCATCTCCATCCAATCGAAGTTATCTTATCTCTATCAACTCACCGAAAGATCAGGCCACCCATCAAATCCCCATCAAGTGGTATCAGAGCTTTCGTTGCTCGGTGAGTTTTTATTTCATTTTTTCCTACAGTCCAGAAAAAGCCACACAAAAAATTACCCGAGAGCCAAGCCTCTTTGAGCCTATTACTTGTTCTGCTTAGTATGGGCATTTTGAGTTTTTGGTTGCATCATCGTGTGAAGTTGCTGGTCTTAGCGTTTAGTTCGTTTAGAGTTTTGAGTTCTTGTCACGTTTTTACCACCGTGTTTTGGTCTATTTAGTCGGTTTGTTATTCTGGAATTCGGGTAGAATTCGGGCAGGTTGTGCGGGTGTTACTAAAATATCATATATCACACATGCAAACTCGGATTGGAGAGTTTTAACACTTTTTGGAAAGCTTACAAGAGGATCTTTATTTTTCCTTTTAGAGTCATCTTCAGTTTCGGTCGTTTGCTTTCTGTTTTGGAACATACAATGTTCGGCAGTCATGTACTAAGAGTCACCTTGTCCTTTGTTGTTCTTTAAAAAAAGGAGAGAAAAAAAAAGAAAAAAGGCAGAAAGGTGCTCAAAAAAAATTTGCACCAAAAAAAAAGAAAAAAGAGAAAAAAAGTGAAAGAAAACTTGTGACAAAAGAGGAGGAAAGCTAGTTCTATCTTTGTCGGTTTGGTGGTATCGTTTGTGTCTAGGCTCGCATCTCTAGTATGTTCTAGCCTAGGATCAGCACAATACCGACGTTGAACAATTACTAAATTTGCTTGTACTAATGTGGTTCTAGTTTTCCTTGCTACATATTTTAGCCTACCTAGAGCTCCACAGATTTGACTACAACTTGTACAACCAAGTGTTTTCCAAAGCATCGATACATCTAATCTTCGTGGTGTTTGTGGTTAAGTTGGTGTACAACACCTTCATGCTTGCATTGGTAAGAACTTGTAAGAGCTTGATACAGGATTGAGTGAGTATGACGTTGTGCTTTCACAATCTTGTAGTTAATAGGAGCGTACATATTATTTGTGTGTTTCTTGTCTACTACTAATCATGGCAAAGAATCACAAGGAGATAAGATATAATGAAGCTCAATATCAACATCTTCATCGACACGTGAGGGATCAACATGATAAATATGAGGTATGTGATGAAATTCTAGCTAGGTTCAAATGTACAATACCTTATTTTGAAGGAAATTATGATCCCCATGCATATATTCAATGGGAGCTAGCTATAGATAATGAATTTAAAAAGTATAACTTGTCTGAAAGAGAAAAGGTTATGGCTGCCTCTAAAGTGTTAGTTAAAGATGCTGCATATCATTGGAAACATCTTTGTAGACATGATAAAATACCTCAATTTTGGAAGGACTTAAAGAAATATTTGAGAGATGTTTTTGTTCCTCCATATTATGTTGATATTCTATTAAAGAAACTACAATGTTTAAAACAAGATAGCAGAAGTGTTGCCTTATACTATCATGATATGCATGCTTGTTTATTACGTTGTGATATAGATGAATGTGAAGAAGCTATAGAACAAAGGTTTTTACGTGGGCTTAACAAGGAAATTCAGGAAATGCTTCTTCATGAAACATATAATTCTCTCTCTCAATTGTTTGAACTTGCATGTCGAGCTGAAATTCAGATTGCTATTGATTTAGAGGAGACGCCAATCAGTTTGCCTTCTAGTTCTACTAACTTTGAACAGGAAAAAGGGAATAAAAATGCACTTACATCATCAGAAAAGGTTTTGCAAGGTAATATATGTGCAGAAATTAATCAAGGTGAGTGTACTCCTGATAAAACACAATCATCAGATATTCATGCTATTATAGAGCAACCATTAGTGGAATCTTTTTCTGAAATTTCTTTGTTAACAAATGATTTTCTTGAAATTCCTCATGACAAATAAGAGTTGCGTGTTAATGCTTCACTTATATACCTACCACAACTAGTGGAAGAACGTGTTGTTTCTATTGTTAATTCCTCAAGCGTTGATTTTAAACATGTTTTCCACATTACTAATGAGAATGAAGAAATTAAATTGTTATCATCTTTACATACATGGGGATATATTGAAATTATGGATCTTTGTGAGCTCACTTGTTTAAAAGAAAAATTATTTGCAAGGTTTAATTTGACATGTCCAGCCAGTGTTATTTTTCATATATTTGGCACATACCAAAAGCAAGACATATACTTTTTGCATAGAGTTTACATATGTTCAGATTTGAAATTGCATGTAAATCCTGAAAATAATTACCTCGAGCAAGTCATGTTAATTAATCCTACTGCCTCGAGAGTCTCTTGTTTTGATTTAAATACACAGGTTTGTTTTCAAAAAGGAGAGCATGTTAATCTGTTCAACAACCTCACATTTTCGTCTCCTTTCATCAAGGATAGTTCTTCACCGACACATGCGAAACCGAATGTCAACGTGAGTTGGTTTCCTTCTACTCACAGTGTAAAAAAAGGACAAGTGATATTTGTAACGCCCCAAAGTTTAAAATAAAATAAAATAAAAGAAATATAATAATAAAGGAATTTCTGGAATTTATTATTAAAGAAAAACTCCTAAAAGAGACCTATTAAAGCCAAACAGAGATAAATATTCAAAATTTGGACTTGAAAATTTTATGGGATAAACTAGAGGCCAAGAAATATTTTTTAGAATTTTTACAAAATTTTAGCAACAGTGCTTCAAGCCTTAATCAAATAATTGATATTCTGGAATTATTTTAATTGAAAAATGAATTTTAAATCTTAATGGGCCGAAACCCTGAATTCCCCTCCAAGAGCCTTTCGGCCCAGCCCAGTTCGGCCTCTCTCGCTGGCGGGTGGGACCTGCCTATCGGCGCCGTCCCCCCTCTCTCCTCTCCCACGCGCTCCGCTGGGTCCACACGCCAGCCTCTCATGCGCCCCTCTCTCCCGCTGCCACGTCAGGCCCGCTTGTCAGCCCATCCTCTCTCGCGCCCGCCGACTGACAGGTGGCCCCCTCCTATCAGTTCCGTCTTCTCCAAATGGAAGGGGATCCCTCCCATTCCATACCGGCGGCACCCCTTTCCAATCCCGCCGCCGCCAGCTGCCGATTGCCGAATTGAGCCCCTGGCGAGACTTGCCATACTCCGGCGATCCCCTTCCACCCATACCCGACGCGATTTCATCTCTTTGGAAGACAAACCATGCTTTAGGAAAGTTCGCCGGAAAGTTTGGAATCCCCTCAGATTTCTTCGATCACCTGCCATTCCCTGCCACCGGCGAGTCCTTTTTAAGCTCCTGGCCTCACCGCGATCCTCCACACCGAAACCGCCAAGAATCCCTCCGTCCCGAGCCACCATTCGCGCTCTTCGGCGTTCTCCTCTGATCCCACTCCGTTATCCCATCGCCGGCGCTTCGGGCCACCTCCACCCTCGCCGTCAACGCCACCGGGACCGCCGTTGCCACTGCTCCCTCGGCCTCGCCTCCGTTCGTGTTGCCCATCGCCGGATCGCCGTCGCCACCGTCGACCCGAAGGTCTTCATCGCCTCCCCTCGCCGCCGGCCACCTCCGGTCTCCGCTCGTCCTCATCTCCGGTATGAATGAGACCCTTGAGCTATGCTCGTTCCATTTTTACGCTCGGATTAGCCCCTAGGCCACCGCAACCGTCGTCGCACGCCTCGCCGTCGCCGGGGAAGACGGTACCCCTCGCCGTCGTCCTGTGCCGTGCCGGACGAGATCGTAGCCACTCGATCTGCATTGGAGGGCTGGGATTATAACCCGTGATCAAGCGCTCGGATGTGTTTGACCCTCGGTTGACCGGTATCGACGCATCTCAGCCGTTCATCGCCACTTAAGTACCCCGCTCCGCTGGCGATCGTGGGATCTGGATCCAACGGTCCAGATCCGATCGGCCCACGTGCACAGTGCGCGGGTCAATGGTGGACCTGGCTCACCGTGGACCCACGCAGGTTTTCTTATTTAAAAAAAATACCAGAAAATAGTTTAAACTTTAAAAATTCATATCTTGCTCAAATTAACTCCAAATTTGACCATTTCAATTCTGGAAAATTTGTCTTTTTATTCTCTACACTTTCATGCAATAAAAACAACATGTTTATTTGGCTCATAATAAACTTATTAAATAATAAAGAAAAGTCCCCTTTTAGGAGGAAAATCATATTTCATTTAAATAATTCAGAAAAACTCTTAAAAAATTTTATATTAATTTTAGATGATATATTGACTCCAGTACACTGTTTATAAGCCAATAAAAATATAATAATTCATTTTGCTCATTTTTAAATTTATTAAACAACATTTCCAAGGCCCTTTAAGATAAATGATTAACTCATATAATAGAAATGTAACATTTTACAAAAATCATGGAAACTTATATAATATATTTAGAGGACTTAATGACTTTATTCCACTGATACAATAAAGATAGAATAATCATTTTGCCCACTTTGTTCTATTAAATAATATTACAAATAGCCTTTTAGGATATTTAATTAATTCATATAGTAAAGATCCATACTTTATGAAATTATCTTAAAGCTATATAACAAAATTCAGAAGACTTAATAATTTAAAGTCACTATTTTTGATACCATAAAAACATCAAGGCTAATTTATACCTTTTTAGTTCATCTCTAAAAAGGGGAAATAAAAACCCCTAGGAAAATAAATTACATCAAGTCATAAATTCAGAAATCTCAGTAGGAATCAATCTTAAATATTTAAGTAACAATTCCCTAGAATTTAAGACTCTATCTCCCTTACTTAAATCCAACGACAACTTGTATGCTTGTATGCTTGATTTTGGATTGTTTATTGAATGTTGTGTTTACTTTTCCGTATCGAGAAGACTACAACGTCGTCGAAGATCCCGAGTCTTATCCCGAGGTTCCACCTTCACCATTCTTGGACCAAGGCAAGTCATCGACCCCTCTTGTCGAAACAGTTGATCATCATTGAGCCCATGTTTTAATAAATTATCGCTATAACTCATAGGTAAATATTGCATTAGTCCAATATCAAGCCCTACACTTATATTTATTAGATCCCCGTCCTTGTGTGCAACCCAAGCCATGCTTATTGAGCCTTAACTCCTTGTCACTCTACAAATATTATATTAGCTAGTGCCCAATGTACCAGCACAACTGCTATAGGAAATAAAGAATGAGTCTTAGATAGCTGGATTCTGATATATGAATTTCCCCGTTATTCTCGTCTCTAGACTCTGTTGGAGTTGGCTAAGTTATAAGTATGGTGGGTTCCGGGTGCAAGCTCGGAAACTGGTTGGTCGCACCCGGGGCACTATAAGGACCAGTCTGCGGGATCTGTTGCAAAGCACTTCCGTACCAACCACAAGTCTAATGGGTAAGTCCTAACCGGAAGTATGGAACACTCCGACTCTCTGCACCATAGTGGAGGGGGCAAGGGGCTAGCCCTCAGGGCGCCTTGTACCGACGAAGGCTCAAGGGGGGGTATGGTGAGGCACCGACGCGTCGGGGCACCATATGAAACCTATAAGAGGGTGCTGTTGAGTCGAGGCGAACCATATGGAAGGTTTTGGCACGAGTTCCCGTGGAATGGGTCATCTTGTTACACTTTTGTGTAGGTGATGAGTGCGTGCCTTGTGGGTACAGTGGTACATCTTTGATCGGAGTAATTTAATCTTTTCGAAAAGCCGAGCCCACGGTCAAGGGAGGGTTGTGTGACTACTCGCAGTTAGTTTACTAATGTTTGAATGGTTGAAGTATTAATGGCATGTAAGGACTGTTGTGCGAGGAGGTAAAACGTACTCCTCGAGTTAGAAGATGATGATGCATACACATGTTTACTTTTCAGTACTAATAAATTGATCACATTTAATGCTTTACAATTATGCTTTTCAGCAAAATTAGCCACTATCTCCCTTGTTATTATCTTGCATTATATTTGCATTCGGTGGCTTGCTGGGTACATCTGTACTCACCCCGTTGACTTACACCATCAGAGCCCGTCTACTACGAGGAGGATGAAGGTCTGGAGTAGCGACCCAGTCAAGGAGAGACTGGAAGGAGGCGTTCATCTATGACTCTTTGATTTATTAGTTTCTCTTCTTATTTATTCACTTTTGTACTAATACAGTCTACGAACCGTGAATGATTTGCTCGTATTGTACGGGGTCGCATGATGAACGTCTTGTTTTTATTGATTTTCTATGGAATTTCAATAAAAGTCCTGATTTATTAAATCGGGGCGCGACAAGATGGTATTAGAGCCGACTTGACTGTAGGAAGCCAAACAAACCTGACCCTAGGACTTATATTAACCCTCATTTCCTTCAAAATTACTTATCCTCTCATCTTCCGAGATTTTCACAAAAACTCTCTCTTTTGTAGATGCCGGTCCATACCATGAGCGAGACTCTTCGTGATGAGGCCGGATTCATCCACGAGCTTCACGTACTCGTCGACTTCTTGGGGTTTCCCCATGAGACCACGTTCCACGGGATCTTTCCCGACGCGAGCGAGAGCTACTGCGAGGTCACGGTTGTTATCCGCTCATCACCCACGCAGCCTCCCTTCTACACCCATGGAGTCGGAGGACCCTCATTCGTGGTGGCTAGTTAGCACGCCGCACTTCAGGCCCTCGCCGAGCTTCGACTGGTCTACGATTGCCACCTCCGCGACACCGTCTACCGCTTCATGCCCATGCGCACACCAGGGAGTCATCGCAGCATCTACATCAGCTCCCTCACGTAGAGCAATTCCGCCATCGCCCGCACCATGAGACTTCTGGAGGCCATGGACAACCTCCACACCGAGGCCGTTCTTGACGCAGACAGCCAGCACGACACCATCGACTTCTACCTCCATACCTCGGAGAACCTGACCCGCGAGAATGCTGAGCTCCGTCGACAAGTCCAACAGAACCCCAGCTGACTCTCGAGGTAGAGGAGTTGAGGCGTCAGAACGAGCTTCTATGCCAAGGCGCCATGTTCAACACCCAGCTCCACCAGTAGCTCAAGGAACTAAAGAAGGATCTCGAGGAGATCGCCCCTCTTCCGCCTCGCAAGCGGAAATCGCTTCGGTTTCCCACCGTGAGACCCAAGAAGATTTCACACAGTGCACCACCCGCCGAACCCTCCAGTTCCACCACCTCGACCGTCTCCGTCGAGCCCGTGGTCGAGTCGTCCCCTGAGCTTCCGTAGACGTAGTTTTTACGGTTGATTGTTTTCTTTTATTTGTCTGTATTGCCTCCCATGTCAAATATAAGAACGATACATTTTGAAATAAAGCTTAATATCACTTCCCTCTTCCTCCTATACATATTAGGTCATAACCCCAATCTAAAGGAGAAAATCTACCTCTAGTTTCAACACTGCATAATTCATTCGTCGCCGTTCTGCAAGATCAACTCCAATCGTGAAGTCAAGACACGTTATCAGGAAAGCCCTAATTTAGCCAAGCCCAATCTAGACTTAAAGCCTCTCTCGTAAAGAAGGGATCCATGGCTGAAGCATAACCATGGCTTTCTACTTCTAGCCTTTCCGAATCTCGAGGACGAGATTCTTGTTAAGGAAGTTAGGATTGTAACACCTTGATTTTCGCCAGGCATTAAAAATAAAATAATGTAATTAATAAATAAATTTCAAGAAAAGGATTTAGCATAAATCAAGAAAGAGGAAAGCTAAAATACAGGCCTAAAAATTTTATTTAAAAATAACAATTAGCTAGAGTAATTTTCCTAAAAATTCACCCAAGCATTAAATTGCGTTCCAAAAATTTTCTGAAATTTTTGAGCACCAAGGAATTCAATAAATATCATTTCATCTTAAACCTCTAACACTAATTAATAAAATATATTACAACATGAATGTTGAGTGAATAAAATACATGATAAATCATTTATATTAAAACTAATATAAGGAATGAGTGTGAAAGTTGATAAGGGACTAAAATAAAATATGTAATTATCTAGGTCAAACTATTCATCTTGGCCAATAAAATCAGTAACAAATTCCCCTTAACTATTGGCACCTTCTTCTGAACCCTTCAACTTCAGGATGGCCAATGACCAAGGATCAGAAGCCCCACGCGACGGGAACCTCTCAGGCAATCTGCCTCAGTGGGGTGCAGCTGGACATCAGCAGACCCCCGTTGCCTATCATCCCACACTAGCGGAGATGATGGAAAAACAAAACCAATTGATCGCCACGCTGCTTACCCAGATGCAACAACAACAAAAACAGATGCAAGAGCAGCAGGCACAGTTGTTCCGTCTCCAACAACACCAACAAGAGCTCTCCCTCCAGTTAATCTACGGGGACTTCGCCAACTTTCAGAGATTGGTGAACGAAGCAATTATGTCGGGAACCAGAACAATTCCATCTCAAGCCCCAACCCCTGGCATCCTACCCCAAGCACCACCAGCCGGAAGAACTCCAGCACAAACTACCGGATATAAGAGAGACAGGAACGACAACCCAATTGTGTGCTTCAACTGTCGCCAAGGAGGCCACTACTCCAAAAAGTGCCCCTACCCCAAGCGGGCGCCATCCTCCATTCGAGACCCAGAGGGACATACCCCAATTAACCACAAAGAGTACCCAGATACAACCAAAGACACTCCCAATTTGATCTCAACCAACCCCGTTCCGGAGTTCGCTTTGCCTATTTCTGATGTAACACCATCTCCTAATCCAAAGCACCAGTAGAACCCCACCCCGTAAGTTTCCCGAGGTTCGCTTCGAATCTCGAGGACGAGATTCTCTGTAAGGGGGATAGGATTGTAACGCCCCAAAGTTTAAAATAAAATAAAATAAAAGAAATATAATAATAAAGGAATTTCTGGATTTTATTATTAAAGAAAAACTCCTAAAAGAGCCCTATTAAAGCCAAACAGAGACAAATATTCAAAATTTGGACTTGAAAATTTTATGGGATAAACTAGAGGCCAAGAAATATTTTTAAGAAGTTTTACAAAATTTTAGCAACAGTGCTTCAAGCCTTAATCAAATAATTGATATTCTAGAATTATTTTAATTGAAAAATGAATTTTAAATCTTAATGGGCCGAAACCCTGAATTCCCCTCCAAGAGCCTTTCGGCCCAGCCCAGTCCGACCTCTCTCGCTGGCGGGTCGGACCCGCCTGTCGGCGCCGTCCCCCCCTCTCTCCTCTCCCACGCGCTCTGCTGGGTCCACACGCCAGCCTCTCATGCGCCCCTCTCTCCCGCTGCCACGCCGGGCCCGCTTGTCGGCCCCTCCTCTCTCTCGCCCGCCGACTGACAGGTGGCCCCCACCTGTCAGTTTCGTCTTCTCCAAATGGAAGGGGATCCCTCCCCTTCCATACCGGCGGCACCCCTTTCCAATCCCGCCACCGCCAGCTGCCGATTGCCGAATTGAGCCCCTGGCGAGACTTGCCATACTCTGGCGATCCCCTTCCACCCATACCCGACGCGATTTCATCTCTTTGGAAGACAAACTGTGCTTTAGGAAAGTTCGCCGGAAAGTTTGGAATCCCCTCGGATTTCTTCGATCACCTGCCATTCCCTGCCACCGGCGAGTCCTTTTTAAGCTCCTGGCCTCACCGCGATCCTCCACACTGAAACCGCCAAGACCCTCTCCGTCCCGCGCCACCATTCGCGCTCTTCGGCGTTCTCCTCTGATCCCACTCCGGTAGCCCATCGCCGGCGCTTCGAGCCACCTCCACCCTCGCCGTCAACGCCGCCGGGACCGCCGTTGCCACTGCTCCCTCGGCCTCGCCTCCATTCGTGTTCCCCGCCACCGGATCGCCGTCACCACCGTCGACCCAAAGGTCTTCATCGCCTCACCTCGCCGCCGGCCACCTCCGGTCTCCGCTCATCCCCATCTCCGGTATGAATGAGACCCTTGAGCTATGCTCGTTCCATTTTTACGCTCGGATTAGCCCCTAGGCCACCGCAACCGTCGTCGCACGCCTCGCCGTCACCGGGGAAGACGGTACCCCTCATCGTCGTCCTGTGCCGTGCCGGACGATATCGTAGCCACTCAATCTGCAACGGACGGCTGGGATTATAACCCGTGATCAAGCGCTCGGATGTGTTTGACCCTCGGTTGACCGGTATCAACGCATCTCAGCCGTTCATCGCCACTTAAGTACCCCGCTCCGCTGGCGATCGTGGGATCTGGATCCAACGGTCCAGATCTGATCGGCCCACGCGCACAGTGCGCGGGTCCATGGTGGACCTGGCTCACCGTGGACCCACGTAGGTTTTCTGATTTAAATAAAAATTTCAGAAAATAGTTTAAACTTTAAAAATTCATATCTTGCTCAAATTAACTCCAAATTTGACCATTTCAATTCTGGAAAATTCGTCTTTTTATTTTCTACACTTTCATGCAATAAAAACAATATGTTTATTTGGCTCATAATAAACTTATTAAATAATAAAGAAAAGTCTCCTTTTAGGAGGAAAATCATATTTCATTTAAATAATTCAGAAAAACTCTTAAAAATTTATATATTAATGTTAGATGATATATTGACTCCAGTACACTATTTATAAGCCAATAAAAATATAATAATTCATTTTGCTCATTTTTAAATTTATTAAACAACATTTCCAAGGCCCTTTAAGATAAATGATTAACTCATATAATAGAAATGTAACATTTTACAAAAATCATGGAAACTTATATAATATATTTAGAGGACTTAATGACTTTATTCCACTGATACAATAAAGATAGAATAATCATTTTGCCCACTTTGTTCTATTAAATAATATTACAAATAGCCTTTTAGGATATTTAATTAATTCATATAGTAAAGATCCATACTTTATGAAATTATCTTAAAGCTATATAACAAACTTCAGAAGACTTAATAATTTAAAGTCACTATTTTTGATACCATAAAAACATCAAGGCTAATTTATACCTTTTTAGTTCATCTCTAAAAAGGGGAAATAAAAACCCCTAGGAAAATAAATTACATCAAGTCATAAATTCAGAAATCTCAGTAGGAATCAATCTTAAATATTTAAGTAACAATTCCCTAGAATTTAAGACTCTATCTCCCTTACTTAAATCCAACGACAACTTGTATGCTTGTATGCTTGATTTTGGATTGTTTATTGAATGTTGTGTTTACTTTTCCGTATCGAGAAGACTACAACGTCGTCGAAGATTCCGAGTCTTATCCCGAGGTTCCACCTTCACCATTCTCGGACCAAGGCAAGTCATCGACCCCTCTTGTGGAAACAGTTGATCATCATTGAGCCCATGTTTTAATAATTTATCGCTATAACTCATAGGTAAATATTGCATTAGTCCAATATCAAGCCCTACACTTATATTTATTAGATCCCCGTCCTTGTGTGCAACCCAAGCCATGCTTATTGAGCCTTAACTCCTTGTCACTCTACAAATATTATATTAGCTAGTGCCCAATGTACCGGCACAACTGCTATAGGAAATAAAGAATGAGTCTTACATAGCTGGATTCTGATATATGAATTTCCCCGTTATTCTCGTCTCTGGACTCTGTTGGAGTTGGCTAAGTTATAAGTATGGTGGGTTCCGGGTGCAAGCTCGGAAACTGGTTGGTCGCACCCGGGGCACTATAAGGACCGGTCTGCGGGATCTGTTGCAAAGCACTTCCGTACCAACCACAAGTCTAATGGGTAAGTCCTAACCGGAAGTATGGAACACTCCGACTCTCTGCACCATAGTGGAGGGGGCAAGGGGCTAGCCCTCAGGGTGCCTTGTATCGACGAAGGCTCAAGGGGGGGGTATGGTGAGGCACCGACGCGTCGGGGCACCATATGAAACCTATAAGAGGGTGCTGTTGAGTCGAGGCGAATCATATGGAAGGTTTTGGCATGAGTTCCCGTGGAATGGGTCATCTCGTTACACTTTGGTGTAGGTGATGAGTGCATGCCTTGTGGGTACAGTGGTACATCTTTGATCGGAGTAATTTAATCTTTTTGAAAAGCCGAGCCCACGGTCAAGGGCGGGTTGTGTGACTACTCGCAGTTAGTTTACTAATGTTTGAATGGTTGAAGTATTAATGGCATGTAAGGACTGTTGTGCGAGGAGGTAAAACGTACTCCTCGAGTTAGAAGATGATGATGCATACACATGTTTACTTTTCAGTACTAATAAAATTGATCACATTTAATGCTTTATAATTATGCTTTTCAGCAAAATTAGCCACTATCTTCCTTGTTATTATCTTGCATTATATTTGCATTCGGTGGCTTGCTGGGTACATCTGCACTCACCCCGTTGACTTACACCATCAGAGCCCATCTACTACGAGGAGGATGAAGGTCTGGAGTAGCGACCCAGTCAAGGCGAGACTGGAAGGAGGCGTTCATCTATGACTCTTTGATTTATTAGTTTCTCTTCTTATTTATTCACTTTTATACTAATACGGTCTACAAACCGTGAATGATTTGCTCGTATTGTACGGGGTCGCATGATGAACGTCTTGTTTTTATTGATTTTCTATGGAATTTCAATAAAAGTCCTGATTTATTAAATCGGGGCGCGGCAATATTGCACAATGATATCTATTTTGCTAGGAGCTACAATGAGTACGAATACAAGAACAAACCGAGGACAGTTTGTAGCCAAGAAGGAGAGAACGATGGGGACATCACTAGCTCAGATATAACCATGATTGTGAGCAAACAAACTAAGGTGCATGCTTTCTACGTTAGATTTAAATTTTATTTATTTGAACCATGGATGCTACACCATAAGATACTTTTAATTTCAATTAGAGAAATTCTCACATGGATCAAGCGACACGTTGAGAGCGCACAAAGGGCATGGACCATCATGGAAGTTGATTGGGGACCAAGTCAAGGCCATGAAAACATAATATACAATTTTGGGTCGTTATTTATGTGCCAAGAGAAAGTGGAGATTAACTTCTACACAATTTCGACACGGATTTGGACTGCATGGACAGCAACAAATTCAAACGTGCACAACTTTTACATGGCAGCTCCGATTTGGATGATCGTGGACTTTTTGGAAAGATTAAGACATCCTCTTTCCAACTGATCCAACTACATATCCAGATTCAATCGGAGGAGATCACAATCACAAAATCAATGTGTGTTTCTTTTTTTCTTGTCAATCTGTTTAGGAAATAATTAGTAGTTTCCATATGTAATAAGTTTCCAAACTTTGGGAACGTCCCTAGGACTATAAATAACCATAGAGACTTCAGTTGTTATTTGCGTTTTGATTATATAAAAGTTTAGCCAATACTACTTGTCCGTGTAAACCCGTGATCGGTTAGATCGCCGGTTTCACGTTTCAGAACCCCAACTACCCTTTGTGCGTCTTTCATATCCAGCAATACTGGTTGCTCCTTTATCTTGTTCTTGCTCGTTCTTTGATTGCTTGCAGGAACAAGGTTGATCACCGGCTAGATCAACAACCCTTGGAGTTGTTGTATCGATCGCTAAGGCGCAACACGAACGTCTCGTACGGTTGTAGTCGGGTCGTCAACGTTGTCTCCATCCAATCGAAGTTATCTTATCTCTATCAACTCACCGAAAGATCGGACCACCCATCAAATCCCCATCAACCTCTTTTGTGACAGAGACCAGAGTGGACAAGGAAATACCTCCAATAAAAGCGCAAGTGCTATAAGAACCAACTGAATTATGTCCAGATGAGGTTCAATTGCCATAACCGGAAACTAGTGTCATAGACTGTGGCAAAGAGTTCTCATGTCCTACATGAGATGCCTTGGCAATCTCGGTGGACTTGAGCTTACTGAAGAGCTCGTCGCAAGCTAACATGTCGTAACTCACCGACTCCTCAATGTTAGAGATCTTCATCTCCCATATGCTACAATCCAAACCATAGAGAAGTTTGATTGCTCTATCATGATCAAAATAAGCTAAAGTCCCAGTGGAGCACAAATTGCTCACAATGTAGTCAAAGCATGCAAACATGACATCTATCAATTCACTAGGGCCTTGCACAAACAATTGATATTCTTGATTATATATGCTTTGGCGCCTGACCTTGATCTGGGTAGAGCCCTCATGAAAAACAACTAGAGTGGACCAAATTTCACGAGCAGTACGCATGTGTTGTACCCTATCGAACTCATTGTGACTTAGACTAGTGAACAATATGTTTCTTGCCTTGCTGTTGTAATCGTACTGCTCTTTTTGGTCCGTGTACTACGAGTATCAAGGATCACATATTGGGACCCTATCGAACTCATTCTGACTTAGACTTGTGAACCGTATGTTCCTAGCTTTACAGTTAGAATCATACTGTTGTTTTTCAGTCTCAGTGGTATGAGTACCAGGGATCACATATTCGGAATCAACAATATCCCAAATAACACTTCCTTGGCTTTGAAGATAAGCCTCCATGCACACTTTTCCAGTAAGCAAAATCACGCCCATCAAACAAAGGAGTCTCGCTCTATCTATCCATGTCACCTATGGATCACAAAACCAGTTACAGTCAATTGGTGATCTAACCGGCTCTGATACTAATTGTAGGACCGGAACAGGCGACTAGAGGGGGTTGAATATGCACCTCAACAAATTCTTTCGAATTGATGGTATTTTCTAATCAACCAACGCTCCTCCAAAGACGATTAGCAAAAGCATATCAAAATTTCAAATCACAGATGATATTAGTGATATCACTCTCCTGTCAGATATGATATGATGTGACAATGTGAGAGATCACAAGCACTAAAAATCAATCTAAAATTCAAAAAGCTACTGGTGCCCTAAATGAAAAGACACCAACTTAGTCCTCAAAGACAGATTAATGTTGCTCACTAATCTGACATTAAATCAACAAGCATTTCAACAGATACAAAATAGGTGACTCCAAAACCACAGTTGACGACACAAATACTAAGAGAAACTATGACTACAAAACTCAAAGGCAGTGGAAAAACAGAACAGCAATACACACATCACACTGTATGAAATCTAATGATTAATTACACGAAGAATGCAGCTTCAAGACAACAACTGCACAACCACTAATTTAGCGGTACTCTTACGCGTTTAGAGCAATGGAAGCAGTCCTGGACTTACTTGGCGTGAAAAACAATCAAAGAAAGATGAGAGGTATAAATCGTCTGAATAATAGCAGACAGTGTAGCGCGGATACGGCTGGAAAGTCATGTATCACTATCTGATACGTATCTAGATACGGATATGTATTGGATACGCATGGAAACGTATCAGGTGTGTATCCATTTATTTTCGTATTTTAAAATAAATTAAAAAATTCATATACGTCTCGGATTCTTATGGACACAGTACTAGTTCTCCTAAATTGCAAGCGCAGATCCATTCACTCCCAGCTACCATCAGAACATGATGTAGATCGCTGCCGCCTCCCATCGCGCCGCCTGGGGCTAGGAACCACCATGGCACTACATTCCTTCGTGTCGCCTAGGGCGAGGACCATCACCTCCCATCGCATGCACCGCCTCCTCATCATGCCGCCTTGGAGCTAGATCAGCCGCCACTTCCTGTCTCACCGCCTGAGAGTTAGAGCCGCCACCGGCTGCCACATCCCTGCATGCCGAGCCACCCTAGATCTCCCTCCTGCCAAATCCAGGTACCTTTCTTTTTTTCTTTTTTCTCCTTCTCCGTTTTCTCTTCTCTCTCTTATATTCCCTTTATAGTTCTTAGTTTTTTATTTAGCTTGTTTCCAGTGAGCAGTGGCAGCATGCCGGCACTTGATGCGCGGGGGTAGGGGCCGATGCTGCATTCTCTTTGGCTTATTTTTTTCCATGTTAACTTATTACATTTGTTGTTATTTTTATAAGTATTGTTGATTTTTGTCTGTTTATGTATATAATATATATATATATATCGCGTATCGTCGTATCAGGATTTTTGGAAAATGACGTATCGAGGTATCATTGTATCGCGTATCATTATCCGTATCCGCGTATGTGGGTAACATAGTAACATAGGTAGCAGAAGTAAAAAATTGGTTGTAGAAACATTAGTGAACACACAATAATTAAATCAATACAGAACCAAGAAATTGGCAAAAGTGATAGCTGCTGAGAAAAATTCTGCTGATTCCAGCGAATCACACGAAATTGCAAAGATCAATGACTTCGCGCTTAACAAGAAAATAAGTGGATTTGACTGAAACAAATTTGATATAGCATATAAAAACCAACAGGAACTTAAAAACAACAAGTAAAACTTGCATTAAAAAATCACGTAATGAAGACAGGCAATATGCTTCTGTGACCTTCGGCTAACCAGGCGCAATATTCACTGATGGAAATCAAATCCAACATAGCAACGTTGACTGAACCAGATGCTGAAATCACAAGAAGCACAATCTCAGAAGCGACATGAGAGTTGTCAAATAAAGAATTCAATCTCCAGAACGAAACTAGTGAAGAAAGAATGGCGACGCAGGGAACATACTCCAGTCGGCAAGAATGCATACGACTGTAAAATCGGTCAAGGCACATTCAAGCAGCAGCGCTAGGCATGCAAGGCTACTGAAATTGATAGGCAGCGCGGGCTCACCAGAAAAAGAAACAAAATAGCGGAACAAAAAAAAACAAATCAAACCGGCTGTCTGCTGACTGACGAAACAATGGCTTCATTAACCCTGTCCATGCTCGCATGCAGGATCTAGTTGATTTCGCAAGAGAAATCTGTAGCGTAGCAATCCTTGACTTTGCCAAAAACCTGGCAACGAACGCAGGACAAGGCTCTGTGCCACGGCAGTGCTATCAACCGTCAGAAAAAGCAAGCGCAGCCAAGGCAAATCACACAACCCGGAAGAAGAGAGGAGAAACACGAAAATGAACCAAACTTTTTATCCCATGGTTTTGAGCTGAAACCGACAAAATCTCATGCTGCACTTTTATCGTGTACCCAGATTGGACCACCATGATCCAGCAGCTCTCTCGGCCCGACAATCACCTGTCCGTGTACCTGAGTCACATGACCAATGTCATGACACTAACTTGTCGTCCTTGCATCATGTACCCGGATTAGATCTCTATGATTCCTCAGCTCCTCTACCTCACTAATCGTCCGTCTGTATATCTATCACACCGGTCAACGCTATGGCAAGACCTCCTTCGAAGTCCCACTTTGAAGTGTCTCCCCTCACAGGGCTTCCTTCATCATCTATTCTATTGACAATCATTCATCATCTGAGAGACATGAACCTACGGTCTATACCATGACTCCTCAGGAAGCATATTGTTGTAGCGTAAACTTTATGCTCATGGGTTTATTTAGTATTGATGGAATTACTGAATGCAAAGTGGATTTATACTAGTTTAGGCCTTTGAATGTCGAATGATAACCTTACATCTATTGTGTTGTGTGTATTGTGGATAACTTGAATTTGACCTTCGAATGGGTTCTTCGAATGGTATTACTCTACCAAAGTCTTCCCGAGAGCTTCAAAAGGATATATACAACCAAAGTCTATCTAAGGTTTTGTCTTGCTAAGCATTCTACTACTATTTTTTTGACCTTCGCGGTGCGATATACCATTGAAGTCCTTTCCTTCAACCTGGTCGGGCTTTGTCCCATTCTCCATGTTTAAACAGAGGGTATTTATTGGTTTATTATTAATAGGAAGCTACCAAGCTGCCCTCTACTTACAACCGACTATAATAGTGGATGCAGAGAATTATATAGGGGTAGTAACACAGTAAAGTGTTGTGTGAACAATGTAAATCACATGTCTTGTTGGAGGATATTGAAGCTCTAGTATTCAGTCTTTTCCTTGAAGTTGTTTATTGTCTTTAATACGGTATGCACATGCTTGATTTGGAGGTCTTATAGCTCATAGGGCCCTCGACGCCAACTTATAGCTGAAGCCCAAAGCATCGAAGGGGGGATTTGAAGATCAATTTTTCTTGATCAGCTCTTAGCTAACTTTAAGTATATCTGGAATTATTTCGTCCAATAGTATCCCCTCGCATATGGCCCTTCGGATGTAGGGTGAGATGCACTCTAAGTTCAGTTGTACTCTGAACCTAAGAGCTTGATCTAGAGCTTGGATGAAACTCAGAGAGGCTTCAAAGCTTTTGCATTGAGCGAAGTGTCAGATTTGATGGCTGGAGTGCTTGAAGTTGTCATGCATATCACACTACGGCTACCGAAGAGGCTTCGAGTTATAATTGCGAAGGTGCGGTTTCTCACTAAGAATCCTTCAATAGGTTTTGACATATTATTTTTTGACTTTGACATTAGTTTTGTTGCATGGTACGGAGTTTGAAGTTGGACAGACCAAACTTCCTCATTTGCTAGAGCTAAATGACATCGAAGCCTTTACAGGCGAATGAACGAGGCTTACCATGGTTTCGACATGATGCACAGAGAGTTTACGACACAAATTAACAAAGATGTACAATAGAGATACTCCTATGGCAGGAAAAGTAGATTGAAAGTAATGCGATTCAAAACAAGGGTGTGGCGCCCCGATTTAATGAAATCGGAACATTATTGAATTTCATAAGAAAAACAATAATACAAGAGGTTCATCATGCTACAATCGTACATACGACAGTATTCATGGTGCGCAGACCATATTTATTACATCAGAGTTAAATAAAGGCAATATTAAAAATAAAATGCATGACAAACGCCTTCTTCAAGATCTTTTCACTTGACTGGGTCGCTACTCCAGACCATCTTCATAGTAGGCATCCTCTGAAGTGTTCAACGGGTATGAGTACAAAAGTACTCAAGAAGCCACCACAGATGCAAGTAATAATGCAAGATAATAACAAAGGAAGGGAAATGGTGAAAAGTGCGGAAAAGTACATTTTCAATTATTGCATTTAACGTAGTCAAGTTTTATCATGCGAAATATCAAAACATGAACAACAATAATATCATCTAACTCGAGGAGTACGTTTTACCTCCTCGCACAACAGTCCTTACATGCCAAACCATCATGCACATACATTTAAAAGTAATCTAACTCTGGGATGTCACACAACCCGCCCTTGACCGTGGGCTCGACTTTTCTAAAATATTTAAGACTCTGATCAGAGATGTACTACTGTACCCACAAGGCACGCACTCATCCCAAACACCAAGGTGTAACGAGATGACCCATACCGCGGGAACTCGTGCCAAAACCTCGGCATGAAATGCTCTAAGCGATAACCACCCTCTCTAGGTTTCGCCGGCGCATCGGGCCGCATCCCGGCTAACGTCGCACCCCTTTTGCGCCATGTCGGTACAAGCCACCCGCAGGTGCTGCTTGACCCATCTCCAAATGGTGGCCTCGGTTTGGAACACTCCATACCTTAGTTAGGACTTACCCATTAGACTTGTGGTTAGTACGGAAGTGTATTGCAACGGATCCCGCAGACCGGTCCTTATAGTGCCCCGGGTGCTACTGACCAATGCCCTAGCTTGCACCCGGAACCCACCATGCATTCACTCACAACCACAACTCATGACCGACAGAATTCCAAGGATAAGAATAACGGGGATCATGTAGTAGAACCATGTTGCTACGACTCATTTTTATCCTATAGCAATCGTGTCAATACATTGGACACTAGCTAATAATACTAATCATATGGTGACAAGGAGGTTAGGCGAGATAGCATGGCTTGGGTTGCACATCAAGTTCGGGGGATCCTAAATAAATATATTGTAAGGGTTTCATTTCACTAATGCATGTATATCCTATGTGTTTTAGCGATAGTTTAATAAAACATGGGTTCAATGTGCTCAAAAGATTGGTTTGGTGACTTGCCTTGTTCAACGAATGGGGAGGGAGGAACTTCCGGGTAATATTCCGGCTCCTCGGCGGCGTCGTAGTCTTCCCAATACAAATAAAGTAAAATAAAATAAATACAACATTCAATTAAACAAAAAAACCACACAACAAGCACATAGGTTTAAATTGGTTTAATTTAAAGGAAATCAAGTTGTTATGTTTCTGAAATTTATTTTATAAATAATTTAAAAGGAATTATAATGAAATGTTGTCCTTTGCAAAAAGGGTTTTTAAATGTGAGAAATCTCATTTTTAAGTTTTCTAGTTAATTTAAAATGAAAGGTTCAGAGAAAACTTAGTGGTTTTATTATATTAACAGGAAATGAATAAATACAAACTTTACTGAAATTTAAATAATTTAATTTGCATTTTACCCTAAGGGCATTTGAATGCCTATTTAAATAAACATGAAAAGTACAAAGTAAACATACTATTTTTATTGTATGAACATGTAGAGAATAATATTACAAATTTTCTGAAATTGGAACGGTAATTTTTGAAGTGAAATGCGCCAGATATGAATTTTACAAGTTTAAAAGCATTTTTGGAATTTAATTTAAATTCAAAATAGCCTCGGGTCCACGGTGCGCTAGGCCCACGGTGAACCCGCGCACTGTGCGCGTGGTCCGGCCCAACCTGGACCGTTGGATCCAGATCCAACGCGCGAGGGCGAGGCGGGGGCCGTAAGTTAACGTGGACGGCTGAGATTAAAAGTCTGAACCGGTACGCGATGAGTGGCTCAGATTAAACATGCGTTTTAAATAGAAATGAACACGCGAGATTAAAATGTAACGTTTCATTCAGATCCGACGGTGCGGATTAGATCGCGCAAGTGGGGTTACAGGCGTCGTCCGATCGCGATCGCACGATCATGGTTAGATCCGACACGGCACGGGTACTCAGCCCGTGCCAATCATCTTCTCCGATGATGGCGAGCGGGCCAGAGGCCACGGCGAGCGATGGCGGCCCTACCTAAGTGTTGGACCAGAAACGGCGACCAGAGGGGGGGGTGAATGGGAGCTTTTAAAATTTCAGGCTAAAAATAGCCTTCTGTTTTAATTCAGTTTACTGTGGAACAGGCTTCGAACACAGGCTTCGCAAAGGAGCAAAAGTTCGAAGCCAAGAAGACTTCGCTCCACCCACAACCCCAAAAAATCAACTCTGCTAAGTCAGTGCAGGCTCCGCACACAGGGTGCTTCGAGCAGGCTTCGCACTTCACTCTTCGCAAGAGTGGACGACCCTCCAAGGACTTCGACCAAATACTTAGCGACAGCAACTGGTGCTGGGCTTCATACTTCGAAGATCAAAACGCACACAACACAAACTTCGCTAAGGACTTCGCCACGGGAAGAAAGGCGGGCTTCGATCAGTGCTTCGCTAGTAATCAGCGAGGTCTAGCCTCCAGTTTACACAGAGCGAACACGCACTACAAAACACACTTCGCTCAAAACACACTTCGCCCAAAACACAAGAGATCGAAGCATGCAGCGAGTTATGCAAACAAGCTCAAGCAAAAAATGAACACAGAAACAGGGCTTCGCTGCTTGAGCAAGGAACAATAAAAAAGAACTCACTGGATGAATACAAAGTATGTGGTGGCTAGTATAGGAGCTCAACAATGAATGCTCAAAGTGTTCCATGTGAATTGACTACTTTACCCCTAGGGTTTACAAAGGTTTTGTCTCATCAGAACAGAGGGGTACAAAAGGTAGTCTACTTTATTTGGAGGCTTCTCTGTCAGCTTTGCAGAGGGGACAGCGTCATCTTTTTGCAGAGCAGACACTGTCAGCCTTTACAGTCTTTGACCTTTCTGAAGCCCCCTTTCGCACGCGAGGGGTGCGGTAGCTTCGGTGAGAGGCCTTGAGCTTGATGGCCTTCGCTTCACCGAAGTCAGCCTTCGATACAGTGACGGTTTTGAGCCGAAGCCGTCAAAGCCCTTGGGCCTTCACACCAACACCTTCGGAGTGAACCACCATGGCTTCGCAGCTTCTCCCAGCTCGAACTCCGTCAGTCCGTCTACCGAAGCAATGCATGGCCGAAGTACCTCAAGTCAACCACGCTCCGGGGCCTGTCTTGCTCCGAAGCCAGCCTCACTCCGAAGCCCCACCTTTGGAGTACCACCCTTCGAAGTCCCTCCTTCGTCTAAGGCCTCCGCATGAAGCATTCCATGAGCGCTTCATCGCAATGTCTCTCCCCGAGCACTCTCCTCGACGAGCCTCACCCGGACCATGCCTTCGATGCACCTTGACTTCTGAGACCTTCGTCGGGTATACCTTCGAGTGTCTCCCTCCGGAGCACACTTCGAACACCTTGCCTCTGCTGAGGACTTGATCCACCATACTCCGAAGTACCCTTCGAAGTGCCTCGCCTCCGAGGACTTTGTCTCGGAGTACCTTCACCCGGAGCCACGCTCCGCACTTACTGCCTTCTCCTGGCGCACCTCGACCCGAGGTCCGACCTCGACCCCTTCGCAGCCTTTCGTGACGGAGATCCCCGCTCCCCTGGCATCAAGCCTCCCGCTTGACCCAGGTTCACTTGCTACGAACCGTCTGTCGCCTCTGAAGTCCCCTGCGCACCACAGACAAGCAGACAAGTGTATCCAGTACTCCGGAGACCTCTCCGGGTTAGCAACCTTCGGCACACACTCCGGTGTACCGCCCAAAGTACCGAGACCTTCGGTACAGCCCAGTCATCGTGTATTGTCGGACCCCTCCGACAAGCACACTCCGCTGCAACAGCTGCGGCAACCAAAACCACCGAACCCCTTCGGAGGAATAGCCTCCGAACAGCTTTGGAGAACCAACCTCCGAAGGGGTTCGGAGGTACCCCTTCGAACCAGGGGAAAACTTTGTCAATCACTCATCACAGACTCCGAAACCAAACCTTGGTTTCTCAATCTCCCCCTTTATGAGTGCATTGACAACCAAATTCAAGTTCAAGAAAATTTGAAAAATTTTCAGCACACAAGTGACCATAAAAACTCAGAAACGAGCCAAATCATGTCACTTGACAAAAGAATTTTCCTCCCCCTTTTCAAAAGAGTAAAAAGCCCCTTCAGAAAATCTCCCCTTTGCAAGATAAAAACTCCCCCTGAGATAATTTTTCCTTTTGCAACAGAGAACTCAAATTAACTAAAATTTCTCCCCCTTTGGCAATGCAAGGCATCAAGGAGCATGTAAAAGATGCATAGCTTTGAAATGGGCAGAATTGCAAAGACATAGAAAACAAAATATGCCAATATTAATACCAATGATCATGTGCTCAGCTCAATTTAACATTCTCTAAAAGCATGATGACAGCATGTGTTTTTATCATTTTGAAATAAAAGCATCACTACTCAATCAAGGAAACTAGACAAGTAAAAGCAGGGACTGCGCAAAGCTAGTCAATTTCTACTATAGACAGATAACTCTTGTTCAAATGGAGCATTGAAAGCAAACTTGATTATCAATGAATGTTGTTGTTCTTTTCATAGTGCCAGGGGTTATTTGTTTGTCCACCTTATACTTTCCAATCAGGCCAAGCCTAGGCATGAAAAGCCATCAGAAGCTTAAGACGGTGATTTTGGCATACACTACACTATTCCAGTTCAAACCAATGTGCAATGGTAAGCAGTCTAGAATAGAGTAGTGCGACAAGCAAACCCACCTGGATCTTTTTGCTTTAGAAGCATTCAAATCATGGATTTTTGGAAATTTGATTAAGTGAACAAATTGTTTAGCACTTTATGAATATCCATGAGTATGAATAACTATTTTTCAAGTTGCAATGATTAGCATCCAGAGAAAAGGTGTCTTGCTATCTAGCAGATAAAAGATAGCTAAAGCAGTCCTGCCTACACATGCTAGATACAAGACTAAGCAGTGAGTATGATTTGATTTTGGAAAGATAAATCATGCACATAATGTTTCAGATATATTAAATTAAGCTGAGCTGACATGATTTCATGAATTACATTCAGGCATATAAGTGCAAAAGATGTAAATGCAATTTCACTCATGATGAGCATATGCAAGACAGTTAAAATATGCTCCCCCTCACAAAATGCCGTAAGGGTGACAAATACCAACTTCCCCACGCAATTAGGCAAAACGAGAAGCATCGAGGGGTTTTGTGAAAATATCGGCTAGCTGTTGTTGGGTATCAACATATTGAAGTTCAATATCACCCTTCTCATTATGATCTCTGAGAAAATGATATCGCACATCAATGTGTTTGGTTCTGGAATGCTGAACCGGGTTGTTTGCAATACAAATAGCACTAGTGTTATCACAGAAAAGTGGAACACTCTTAAAACCTAACCCGAAATCCCGCAAAGTGGAAACCATCCACAAAATCTGAGAGCAACAGCTAGCTGCAGCAACATATTCGGCCTCAGCCGTCGATTGTGCAACACTATACTGTTTGCGGGAAGACCAACAAACCAGAGATGTACCCAGAAAATGACAAGTACCAGAGGTACTCTTCCTATCAATCCTACACCCAGCAAAATCTGCATCGGAATAACCTCGAAGACACAAAGAGGAAGATGTTGAATACCAAATGTCGAACTCGAGGGTATGCTTGAGATACCTGAGAATGAGCTTTACCGCTTGGCGGTGTGAAGCTCATGGTGAAGCCTGAAAACGAGCGCACAGACACACTGCGAAGTGTATGTCCGGCCTTGTAGCAGTCAAGAAGAGGAGGGAGTCGATCATGCTTCGGAACTCCTTCTGATCTACGGCTTCTCCATCTTCGTCAGGATCCAATGCTACAGATGTGGCCATTGGAGTGACGAGTGGCTTCACATCGGCCATGTCGAATTTCTTGAGCAGGTCCTTGGTGTACTTCGTCTGGTGGACAAAAGTACCTTGTTTGCCTTGCTTGATTTGCAAACAAAGGAAAAAAGTGAGTTCACCCATCATGGACATCTTAAACTCCCTGCTCATGGCATCTGCAAACTCGGCAACCAAAGCATGAGAAGAGCCACCAAAGATGATATCATCCACATAAATCTGCACTAGGAGGAAATCTTTGCCATGCTTGAGAGTAAATAGCGTTTTATCAACAGAGCTCATCAAATACCCCCGCTCAAGCAGAAAAGACTTAAGTCTGTCATACCAAGCCCGAGGGGCCTTCTTGAGTCCATAAAGAGCCTTATGAAGTTTAAGGACTTTATGTGGGTATTTGGGGTTTTCAAAACCAGGGGGTTGTTTTACATAAACATCTTCGCCGATGAAACCATTAAGAAAGGCACTTTTGACATCCATTTGATAGAGTTTGAATCCCCGGGATGTCGCAAAGGCAAGCAGAATCCTAATGGCCTCAAGACGAGCAACAGGTGCAAAAGTTTCAGTAAAATCAATCCCTTCTAATTGAGAATAACCCTGAGCTACAAGTCTAGTCTTGTTTCTAACTATAGTCCCATCCTTCCCTTGTTTGTTTTTGAAAATCTATTTTGTTCCAATGAAATGAACATTTGGTGGAGGATCAACTAACATCCAGACTTGGTTTCTCTCAAAATTTTCAAGTTCTTCATGCATGGAATTGATCCAACTAGAATCAGAAAGTGCATGACTAACATCTAAAGGCTCGAAAGAAGCAACAAAAGCGGAATCAATGAAATGAGCATGAGAACGTGTTACCCTTTGATCAAGCTCACCAATGATCTGCTCGGGAGGATGCATCCTTTGAACATGGTGTGGAGCCTCACGGCGGGATGCAGTCTCCCCCTCAACTTTTGCATTGGAGTGGTCCAAGATGACCGATGTCGAGGTAGTTGCTTCGGGACCTTGTGCCGAAGTGGTCGAAGCGGGGTCGGCTTCAGGGGTTGATGTCGAGGGTAGTAGGGGTTCATCCTCGAAATCTCCGGGATCTTCTTCTTCGAAGATAGTCTGTTCCATATCGTGTTCATTTGCCTGTTCAAGAGCAAAACTAACAGAGGGGGTTGATTCATCAAAAGTCACATCACATGACTCGATGACAGTGTTAGTCTCCAAATTATAAACACGATAAGAATGACCATGTGTAGTATAACCCAAAAAGATCCAGTCAGAAGAACGCGACTCAAATTTATCCAAATTACCACGTTTTAGGATAAAGCAACGACAGCCAAAACTCGAAGATGAGTAACCTTGGGCTGTCTCCCAAAACGTAGCTCATAAGATGTCAAGTTCAAAATTGAGCGCAAGAATATTCGGTTTGAGATGTAACAAGCAGTGTTCATGGCCTCAGCCCAGAATTTTCTAGGAGTCCTGTGCTCATCGAGCATCGTCCTAGCCATCTCAACCAAAGTGCGGTTCTTTCTCTCAACGACACCGTTCTGTTGAGGAACCCATGGAGCAGAGAATTGATGCTCTATGCCATGCTCCATGCAAAAGTCAACAAAGAGACTGTTCTTGAACTCAGTGCCATTATCACTTCGAATAAATTTCAATGCACCAGGGAGTTCAATGAAAAGTCTCAAAGCCAAGCTCCGAAAGTGTGAAAACACTTCATCCTTGCTGGCAAGAAAGAAGACCCAAGAGTAGCGAGAGAAATCGTCGACAATAACTAGCACATACCACTTGCCGCCTAAAGAACTAACCCGAGAAGGAACTACAGTGTCCATGTGAAGAAGTTCTCCGGGTTGTTCAGTCATCACTGTGGTGACTGGCGAGTGCGAGGCAGCAATCATTTTTCCATGTCGACAAGGAGCGCAAACTAAATTCTTCTCGAACTTGAGCTTGGGCAATCCTCATATCAGACCTAGGGCACTCAGACGAGCAAGCAACTCAAAGCTCATATGCCCTAGTCTCCTATGCCACTTCCAAAGCTCAGAAGTAGAATGTGCAACAAGACAATGAGAAGAACCAGATGATTTGGAAAAATCAGCTCCAAAAACTCTCCCAACTCTAAAGATCTTAGAAACCACAACGCCATCAGAATTGAGCACTTGCAAAATATCACGATGGAATCACACTTCGAAGCCCTCATCAAGCAACTGAGATACAGAAAGAAAATTGTATCCCAGGTTTTCAACCAAAGCAACATCTTTGAGAGTGAAATTCAAGTTAATTCTTACCACACCTTACCTTTCACTCTACTCCTTCGATTGTTCGTGAAGGTGATATGTTCCCTTTGCTTGGTTGTGGTGAGGCTGGAGAACCATGCTGCATCTCCGGTCATATGGCGCGAACAACCGGAGTCCATGATCCACGTGCCCTCCAAGCCTTGGTCTGCCGCCTACACATGATAAGAAAATCTCGATCGCTCAGTGCTGGGGTGAGTGAAAATATGACGAGGCATCCAGCACTGAGTGATACGAGTAGTAGGCACAGTAAAAGTAGACTGTCTACGCATAGGATAATCAGAATGATGCAAAGTGCGAGGTCTACCTACATGCTGTGATCTAACAACATGACGAGGTCTCCTACTCTGATGAGGCACAAAGCTACTCGCCCGGGGTCTACCACCATATGAAACATGGTGAACACCTCGAGGAGCAAAACCTCTCAGAGAAGCACGAGGAGCCTCAAAAACAGGATGATAGTAAAACTCAGACTCATGCATACCTAAAGATGGGTAATGCATGTCCTTGTAACGCATCGCCTGAGAGCGTCGCTCATCCTTGATGCGACGAAAACAGAACCCAACAAAATGACCCGCCCGCTGACAGTAGGAACAATGAAAAACTCTCCTAGGGGCACTCTCATGGGTCAGAGGAACAACTCTCACAGGCTCCTTGGGCTTCTGCTGAGTGGTTTTCTTGGGAGGGATTTTCTTGGCAGGAGGAGTGATTTTCTTTTGAGTTCGGGTAGGCTTTTTGGCTGATGGAGTGTCTAACAGAGCTCTCTGTTTCTCTAGAGTATTGGGTGAGGTAAAAACAGTTTTGTTCTCACTATCTGAAGGAATCCTCTGAAAACCCAAACCTAGAGCTAACCCTGCTCTGTCAGCACACATCTTGGTCTTGGCCAAGAGCAAATCCATCCTACCCTTTCCCTCAGTGCATTTGTTAACCACAGAAAGAAGGTATTCATTTTCAGTCATAAGGTTTTCAGCTCGCTCTCTAACAGTGCCTAGCTGGTCCTTAAGGGTCAAGCAAGTGTCACACACAGGCTGCACATCCTTAGAACTACCGGCCCTCTCCAATATAGCATCTAAATCATGAACATGCTTATCACGTAAATTAATGCTCTCGCGTAATAAAGAACAGGTCATGCATTCAATTATATCATGAGGTCTAGAATCAACCACCAAAAGCTGCTTCTATGCAGTCTCAAGTTCAGATAGAGTTTGAGCATGTACATAACGCAACTGAGCAAGCTCACCCATGACAACAGTATAAGATTCACATTCAGCATCATTAACTCTAGACTTAAGCATGGCATAATCAGTAGAAACATATTCTAGCCTAAGTCTAAGGTCTTTTCTTTCTCTAGCGGCTTGCACAAGTAATCTATCCTGACCAAGAACTACTTCATTCAGCTCATCTAGTTTTATTGAAAGTTGGTCATAGGATAGAGGTACCTAAAGTGAGTCAAGCTCATCGCCGCTGTGATCGCTGTCGGCCATGAAGCAAAGGCCGGTGAAATCTCGTCCCTTCTTGTCCTTCTTGTCCTCCTTCCTTGGGGACTCCTCCTCCTCAGAGCTCGACTCCTCAGTTGAGGAAGTGTCGATGTCGCTGAGAGCAGGAACAAATGCTCTGGAAGTGGCTTTGGCTACTCTCTTAGCCACCTTGCCGCGCTTGCCCTTCACAAAAGGCTTCCTCTCCTTTTTGTGGTATTTAGGGCGCTCACTCTCATCTCTCTTCTTGAGCTTGGGGCAATTAGCCTTGATGTGAGAAGTGTTGCCACATTCAAAACAACCACTAAAACCACTTCTCCTCTGATCCCGTCTCTCATGATGAAAACGAGTGAACCTTCTGGCAATGAGAGCAAGCTCATCATCATCTAGAGTGTCCACCTGCTCCTTAGTGACGAAGACCAGGGAGGACAAAGCAAAACCATCTGCAAGAACACAAGTGCCAGATGTGCTTGGTTCTGCAGTGGTGCCACGGCTAGTGCTGGAAACCAATGCCAATGGATGTGGCAAGGAGTTCTTGTGCACTGCAAGAGATGCCTTGGCAATCTCTGTGGACTTCAGCTTGCTGAAGAGCTCATGACAGGTCAATGTGTCATAACCTGTGGACTCCTCAATGCTGGATATCTTCACTTCCCGTATGCTACGATCAAGAGCATAGAGAAGCTTGATAGCCCTAGCATGATCATTGTAAGCAAGCGTCCCGTTGGACCGCAAGTTACTCACTATCGCATCAAAGCGAGAAAACATGACATCTATAGATTCACCAGGTGCCTGCACAAACAGCTGATACTGTTGATTGTATGTGCTTTGGCGCCTGGCCTTAATCTGTGTAGAGCCCTCATGAAAAATAGTGAGTGTTATCCAAATTTCCCTAGCTGTCCTAAGGTGCTGCACCCTATCAAACTCACTTCTACTCAAACCAATGAACAGTATATTTTTTCCTTGGAGTTGGCATTATACTGATCCTTCTCTGTTTGAGAGGTGCGAGTTTCAGGGATGGAATATTGTGAGTCCACAATCTCCCAAATTGCATTTCCTTGGCTTAGCAAGTAAGCCTCCATGCGCACCTTCCAGTATGCAAAGTCAGTCCCATCGAACAGAGGAATTTTACTAACTCTGTCCATGTCACCAAGAGATCACAAAACCGGTTAAGGTCAACTGGTGATCTTAACCCGCTCTGATACCAATTGTTGGACCGGAAACGACAACTAGAGGGGGGAGGGGTGAATGGGAGCTTTTAAAATTTCAGGCTAAAAATAGCCTTCTGTTTTAATTCAGTCTACTGCGGAACAGGCTTCAAACACAGGCTTCGCAAAGGAGCAAAAGTTCGAAGCCAAGAAGACTTCGCTCCACCCACAACCCCAAAAAATCAACTCTGCTAAGTCAGTGCAGGCTCCGCACACAGGGTGCTTCGAGCAGGCTTCACACTTCACCCTTCGCAAGAGTGGATGACCCTCCGAGGACTTCGACCAAATACTTAGCGACAGCAACTGGTGCTGGGCTTCGTACTTCGAAGATCAAAACGCACACAACACAGACTTCGCTAAGGACTTCGCCACGGGAAGAAAGGCGGGCTTCGATCAGTGCTTCGCTAGTAATCAGCGAGGTCTAGCCTCCAGTTTACACAGAGCGAACACACACTACAAAACACACTTCGCTCAAAACACACTTCGCCCAAAACACAAGAGATCGAAGCATGCAGCGAGGTATGCAAACAAGCTCAAGCAGAAAATGAACACAGAAACAGGGATTCGCTGCTTGAACAAGGAACACTAAAAAGAACTCACTGGATGAATACAAAGTATGTGGTGGCTAGTACAGGAGCTCAACAATGAATGCTCAAAGTGTTAAATGCGACCTACCCAGCCTCCACTATTTATAGCCACTATTCACCCATGTGAATTGACTACTTTACCCCTAGGGTTTACAAAGGTTTTGTCTCATGAGAACAGAGGGGTACAAAAGGTAGTCTACTTTATTTGGAGGCTTCTCTGTCAGCTTTGCAGAGGGGACAGCGTCAGCTTTTTGCCGAGTAGACACTGTCAGCCTTTACAGTCTTTGACCTTTCTGAAGCCCCTTTCGCACGCGAGGGGTGCGGTAGCTTCGGTGAGAGGCCTTGAGCTTGATGGCCTTCGCTTCACCGAAGTCAGCCTTCGATACAGTGACGGTTTTGAGTCGAAGCCATCAAAGCCCTTGGGCCTTCGCACCAACACCTTCGAAGTGGACCACCACGGCTTCGCAGCTTCTCCCAGCTCGAACTCCGTGAGTCCGTGTACCGAAGCCATGCATGGCCGAAGTACCTCAAGTCAACCTCGCTCCGGAGCCTGTCTTGCTCCGAAGCCAGCCTCACTCTGAAGCCCCACCTTCGGAGTACCACCCTTCGAAGTCCCTCCTTCGTCTAAGGCCTCCGCATGAAGCATTCCATGAGCGCTTCGTCGCAGTGTCTCTCCCCGAGCACTCTCCTCGACTCGCCTCACCCGGACCATGCCTTCGATGCACCTCGACTTCTGCGACCTTCGTCGGGTATACCTTCTAGTGTCTCCCTCTGGAGCACACTTCGAACACCTTGCCTCTGCCGAGGACTTGATCCACCATACTCCGAAGTACCCTTCGAAGTGCCTCGCCTCCGAGGACTTCGTCTCGGAGTACCTTCACCCGGAGCCACGCTCCACACTTACTGCCTTCTCCTGGCGCACCTCGACCTGAGGTCTGACCTCGACCCCTTCGTAGCCTTTCGTGACGGAGATCCCCGCTCCCCTGGCATCAAGCCTCCCGCTTGACCCAGGTTCACTTGCTACGAACCGTCCGTTGCCTCCGAAGTCCCCTACGCACCACAGACAAGCAGACAAGTGTATCCAGTACTCCGGAGACCTCTCCGGGTTAGCAACCTTCAGCACACACTTTGGTGTACTGCCCAAAGTACCGAGACCTTCGGTACAGCCCAGTCATCGTGTACTGTCGGACCCCTCCGACAAGCACACTCCGCTACAACAGCTGCAGCAAGCACACTCCGCTGCAACAGCTGCAGCAACCAAAACCATCGAACCCCTTCGGAGGAACAGCCTCCGAACAGCTTTGGAGAACCAACCTCCGAACCCCTTTAGAGGTACCCCTTCGAACCAGGGGGAAAACTCTGTCAATCACTCATCACAGACTCCGAAACCAACCCTTGGTTTCTCACTAAGCCTAGAAACAGAAAGAGGATGCCTAGGGGAACACGGGGATACCTTAGGCGAGGCGAGCAGTCGACGGAGCGCGGTCGGTGGTAGGGTAGACGACGGAGTGGTTTGGGTTCGTCGTCGGCGATGGTGCTCCGGCGGGGTTCGTCGTCGGTGGAGGGGTGGCTGAGGTTGGCGGGGTCCGTGCGGTCACAATGGTGTAGTCGGTGATGATGGGAGAGGTCACCGGCGACAGCGAGTGGTTACCGGAGTGTGGGCGGCGGTGGTGCGCTAAAAACCGAAGTGCAAGTGCTCTGTTCGTTCTCGCAGCGAGTGAGCGTGGGGGATCAAACACGGACGGTCAAGGGGTTTAAATAGGGCCATCAGCGGGGGTAGAGGGGTCGCAATTGGCGGTGGCCGGGAGTAAACTCGTTTAAACACCGGCGAGCTCAGGTTGTACTCGATTCATCGAACCTGGACGTGAATCGGTCGGATTTGAATGGGGGAAATGGTCGCCGTGGACCGGGGGTTGTAATGGTGGGCTCAATTTGAGGGGAGGGGGTCAGGAGCAACGGATCCGAGGCGCGTTATGGCGTCGGCCGGTGAGGGGGAGGATTTGGGGGCGGATCTCGCGGGGAAGACGGATCCGACAGGTGGGGGGCCACCAGGCAGCGGGCGCGAGCGACGCGAGCGAGGCGACTGACGGGTGGGGTCGGGCTCGGCCGAGAGAGTGGGTCGGTTGGCGCCGATAGGTGGGGCCGGGGTGTCGGGTGCGCGGGCGCGGAGCGAGGGGGTCGCTGACGGGTGGGGTCCACTGGTCAGATGGCGCGCGCGGGGATAACGGGCTAGGCCGGCCGGGAGAGAGAGAAAAGGGGGGAGGCTCGTTACTGTTTAAATGCATTTCTGATTAAAAATAATTACAGAAAATGGATTAAAATAATAGGGCTACTTCCAAGGTTGATAAAAATTTGTAAAAATTCTCAAAAATAAATTCCAGGAAATTAGATTAAATAATATTTTTATTCCTTTGAAAATTTGGGGTGTTACAAACCTATCCCCCTTACAAAGAATCTCGTCCTCGAGATTGGATCGCTACTCGAACAATTCAGGGTATTGGGCTTTCAGTTCTTCTTCCTTTTCCCATGTGGCTTCTTTGGTGGGGTGGTTGTCCCACTGAACCTTGCAGAAGCGGACCACACGGCTCCTGGTTACCCTTTCCTTGGTTTCCAAGATCTTGACGGGTTTCTCGATGTAGGTCAAATCCTCTTGGATGTTGAGTTGCTGGAGGTTGGCTTGCTCGGCGGGCACACGAAGACACTTCTTCAGCTGTGAGAAGTGGAACACATCGTGAACTCCTGCCAATGATGGAGGCAGTTCTAGTTGATATGCCACTTCTCCTTGCCGTCGGAGGATCTGAAAAGGTCTGACATAGCGGGGTGCTAGCTTGCCTTTCATGTTGAACCTTTGAGTGCCACGGAGGGGAGCGACTCAGAGATAGACATAATAACCCTCCTCAAAGGTTAGGTCTCTTCAACTGTTATCGGCATAGCTCTTCTGTCGGGACTAGGCTATCTTCAATCGGTCCCTTATGATCTTGACCTTCTCTTCAGCTTCTCTAAGTATATCTGTCCCAAACAGTTGCGACTCTCCGGTCTGATCCCAGAGCAGCGGCGTTCTGCACTTACGTCCGTAGAGTGCTTCGAACGGGGACATTTGCAGGCTGGGTTGACAGCTGTTGTTGTCTGAGAACTCTTCGTAGGGCGAGTTCTTGTCCCACATTCCGCCAAAATCTAGAGCGCAAGCTCTAAGCATATCTTCCAGTATTTGGTTGATCCTTTCGGTTTGACCGTCGGTCTGAGGATGATAGGCGGTGCTAAAGTTCAGCCGGGTGCCGAGTTCCTATTGAAGGTTCTTCCAAAACATGGAGGTAAACTGACTCCCATGGTCAGATACGATCTTCTTAGGAACTCCGTGCAGGCACACGATCCGGGTCATATACAACTCGGCCATCTTGGCGACGGTGTAAGTTGTCTTGATGGGGATGAAGTGAGCCACCTTGGTGAGTCGGTCGATGATCACCCAGATAGAATCATGGCCAGCTTGGGTCCTGGGTAGTCCCGTGATGAAGTCCATTCCTATCTCTTCCCACTTCCATTCAGGGACCTTGAGAGGTTGCAATAGTCCAGCAGGTCTCTGATGATTTGCCTTGACTCGCCGGCATGTGTCGCACTTGGCCACATACTCAGCTATTTCTCTCTTCATGCTGACCCACCAATATTTTTCTTTCAGGTCTTGATACATATTTTTACTCCAGGGATGAATGGAGTATAGAGTATCGTGGGCTTCCTAAAGGATGAGGGTCTTCAACTCAGGCTTGTCGGGCAGACATATCCGGTTTCTGAACCAGATGGTACCTTGCTCGACCTCGGAGAATCCGGGGGCTTTACCCTTCTGCATGTTCTGCTGGATCTCCAAGATGTCCGGGTCTTCCTTCTACCTTTCTCGGATCTGGTCTATTAAGACAGGCCTAGACTCCAAGGCAGCGAGGGACGCTCGGGTGTGGTGATCCCTAAATTCAGCCTTTCCATCTCCTTGTATAACAAAGGGGCCTGGTCCTGAATCATGATGGCATTGCAGTACCCTTTTCGACTAAGGGCGTCTGCCACCACATTTGCCTTTCCTGGATGATAATGAATGCCCAAGTAGTAATCCTTCATCAGTTCCAACCATCTCCTTTGCCTGAGGTTCAGGTCTGGTTGGGTGAATATGTACTTGAGGCTCTTGTGGTCGGTGAAGACCTCACACCGATTCCCCACAAGGTAATGTCTCCATATCTTCAAGGCATGGACCACGGCTACTAACTCCAGGTCATGGGTTGGGTAGTTCAGCTCATGCGGTCTCAGCTGTCGGGAGGCGTAGGATATCACCTTCCCATCTTGCATTAAGACACGTCCCAAACCTTGACGAGAGGCATCACAGTAGACGTGGAAGTCTTTCTGGATGTCTGGAAGAGTTAGGATAGGGGCTGACACAAGCTTCTTCTTGAGGGTCTGGAAGCTATCTTCACAATCTGGGGTCCATTCAAATTTTACCTCCTTTTGCGACAGCCTGGTCATAGGCTTGGCGATCTTCGAAAAATTCTCGATGAACCGACGGTAGTATCCGGCCAACCCGAGAAAACTCCGTATCTCGGTCACGCTCGTGGGCCGCAACCAATTGGTCACTGCTTCCACGGTGGTCGAGTCCACTGGTATTCCTCCGGCAGATATAACGTGTCCGAGGAACTTAACCTCTGACGACCAAAACTCGCACTTGCTGTATTTGGCGTACAGTTGCTGTTCCCTTAGCTTCCCGAGGGTCAGACGGAGGTGGGTTTCGTGCTCTTCCTTGGTCTTGTAGTAGACGAGGATATCGTCGATGAATACCACGATGAACTTATCTAAGAACTCCATGAAAATGTTGTTCATCATGTTCATGAAAAAGGCCGGGGCATTCATGAGTCTGAACGACATCACTGTATAATCGTAGAGTCCATAGCGGGAGGTGAAGGCAGTCTTGGGTATGTCCTCTTCTCTAATCCTCAATTGGTGATAACCTAACCTGAGGTCAATCTTGGAAAATACCGAGGATCCTTTCAGTTGATTGAACATGTCGTCGATCCGAGGCAATGGGTACTTGTTCTTGATGGTTACGTCGTTCAAGGCTCTATAGTCCACGCACATCCTTTGGTCTTGTCCTTCTTCATGGCGAAGATGACCGGGGCACCCCAGGGTGAGGTACTCAGTCGGATGTACCCTTTTTGCTCCAGGTCTTCGATGTTGCTCTTGACTTCAGCTAGTTCATTGGCGGCCATCCGGTATGGGCGCTTGGAGATTGGTGTGGTCCCGGGGACAAGTTCGATTCTGAATTCAATGTCCCACTTGGGAGGCATTCCTGGTAGGTCCTCAGGGAAGACGTCCATGAACTCCTTGACTATGGGCACTTCTTCAAGAGCTAGCAAATGGAGGGACGCTTCGAGTGGTTTGCGGCTAGTCATCCGAAAGGTGACGGCTTCGCCTTCGGGGTTGGTCACTGTTACGGACTTGTTGGCACAGTCGATCACTCCCTTGTGCTTCATCAACCAATCCATCCCTAGGATGAGGTCGAGTCCGGTACACTTAATGAGGACTGGCTTGGCCCGGAACAATATTCCTTGGATCTCTATCTTAACCTTAGGATTGTATAAGTGGGCTAAGGTTCTATTGCCTGGAGTGGCAATCATCATGGGGACGGATAGAGGGAGCACGCCCAAGTTGTGGGTTTTCACAAAGTATTCCGAGATGAAAGAATGTGTTGCTCCAGAGTCAAATAAAATCATAGCCAGTACGGAATTTGCGGTAAACGTACCGAGTACGTCTTCGGGAGCCTCCTGTGCTTCCTCCGCGTTGATGTGATTAACGCGGGCCCGAACCGGTTGGGTGCCGCGCCTTGGCGCTGCTTGGGGTGAGGACACTGGTACGAATAGTGCCCTTCCTTCTGGCAGTTGAAGCAGATGATCGGCCTTTCTTGGTGATCCTTAAAGATCGGGGCCTTGGCGGCGGACGTCGGTTGAGTGGCCAGAGCAGGTGGAGCGGGGCGGGGATGTCCGGCGTTGGATCCACCGGCGGCGTGAGGTGGCCTGTAGGCGGGCCGAGGATGGTAGGCGGACGCTGGTGGTGGAGGAGCGAAGCGGGGCCTCTGGGAATTCGCTTGTTGATGCTTGAAGGCGATCATCTTCCTCTTCTAGAGGTCCAACTTGTTTTGCTCAGTCTCTTGGTGAGCGCTTTATTCACTAGCCGTTGGAAGTCGGTGTAATCGGTGGCGACGAGCTGGATGGACAGCTCATCCTTAAGTCCGCGGAGGAACTTAGCATGGCGGAGGGCGTCGATCCACACCTCTTCTAGCGCGTAGCGAGCCAGATGGTTGAACTCATGGAGGTATTCCATGACAGTACGGCTACCCTGGTGCAGGTCGCGGAACTCCTGCTGCTTCACCGCGATGACACCGGCGGGGACGTGGGCGGCGCGAAAGGCGATAGTGAACTCCACCCATGTCACTACGTGGTCCTCCGGCTGGTACTCACGGTAGTTGTCCCACCATTCTGTGGTGCGACCCTGGAGCTGGTGAGTGGCGAAGGCCACTCGCTCCCGGTCGGTGCAGGGGAGGAGGTCCAGCTTCTTCCCTATGGTGCGGAGCCAATCTCTGGCCTCCATGGGGTTGGTGGTCCTAGAGAAGATTGGGGGACGCACACGCAGGAACTCTGAGAGTTGGGGAGCAGGTGCGGGTGCTGGTGCGCGAGGGGCAAGCTCCCCATTTTACAGACGGTCCAACTGAGCCTGTTGGTGCTTCATTTGAGTGAGGAGGGTGGTGATTAGCTGGTTCTGGTTCGCCATCATTTCCGCCAAGGTGGGATGGTTGGCGGATGGCGACCCAGACTGTCGTGGGCCCGTTGCACCCTAGTTGGGTACAACACCCTCGGGCATGCCACGACTTCCTCCTTCTCCATTGTTGGATCCAGTGTTCTGGTTGTCGGCCATCTTCTGAACATATAAAAGCTTGGTACATAAAGTAAAAAGATAATGAAACAAGTATTTTAATCAAAACGGCCCATCGGGGCTCACATGTATATATCTCAAAAAGTTCATTACATTCATGCTCTTATTTTAATATACCTACAACCCAACTCGTTGTAGGTATCAGAACATTATTCCGCTCAATGACAACTAACGTCTACTCACCACCGGAGGCTGTCTCCGTGCTCTCGGAACCACGAGTACGTGGCTCCCGAGGAATAGTGGGCTCGAGAAAATTCTCATTGATTGGGTCGGAGACGAGGCCGGGGCGTGGTGCAGGGGCGCTGGTGGTGGACGGTCCGGCAGTGGAGGGGTGTGGTGGGATCCTCTTGGGGCGAGGGGCAGGCTCACGGGCTTCTTCTTACTCTGGAGGAGGGGAACCATCTCCGCGATTTCCTTCTGTAGCTGCATGATCTTGCACTGCAGCTCGCCGTTCTGTTGGATCAAGTTCTTCGTCTCCTCACGAAGAAACTCAACCGCCTCATGGTGCTCATCGGCGTCGAGCACCGCCTCAGTATGGAGATCGTCCATAGCCTGAAGAAGACGTGACTGCTGGGCCATGACCGGATCACGCACGGAGTGAACTTCGAGGGAGATGCTATGGTAGGCGCCGGGAGTGCGCTTCGGCACAAGCCGAAATGTTGTGTTTTGAAGACGATCATCATAGATCATCCTCAGCTCCATAAGGGCCTGGAGAGCTACGCGTTGGCACGCGACGTCGAAAGTCGGGCCCCCGAGCACGGTGGTGTAGGGTGGCAGATGCTCTCTGGAACCGTGGACAGTGAGGGAGACATTGCAGGGCCCGACAAACTCCTCCAGGTACACCCCCTGGAATTCGGGCTCGAAGAGGAACCCGAGGAAAGTGAGCATCATACGGAGCTCCCTGACGAAGCCCTCGTAGTGGCGGCAGTAGCTGTGCACTTGGTAGACTGGCATCTACAAAACAACAAGTTGAAGAAAAGTGAGGGGAGGAACAAAGTTTATAAAGTAGGTTTTCGAGAAATAATTTTGTGCAGCTATTGGCTAGGCTGGTCCATTTGGCTTCCTACAGTCAAGTCGGCTCTGATTCTCCTTCCTCGGGTTCCTCTTCGAACCCGAATTCCAAGGAGTGTACCGCGACGAGTTCGCCGGGCCTTGCGATGTATCCCTTACCGTCCACGGCTTCGGAGAACACTTGCCGCCCTACACCACAACACTTGGAGGCCCGACTTTCGACGTCGCGTGCCAACGAGTCGCCCTCCAGGCCCTCATGGAGCTGAGGATGATCTACGATGATCGTCTTCAGAACTCGTCCTTCCGGCTTGTGCCGAAGCGTACTCCCGGCGCCCACCGTAGCATCTACCTCGGAGTTCACTTCGTGCGTGATCCGGTCATGGCCCGGCAGTCACGTCTTCTACAGGCCATGGACGATCTCCACACCGAGGCGGTGCTCGACGCCGACGAGCACCATGAGGCGGTCAAGTTCCTTCGTGAAGAAACTAAGAACTTGATCCAACAGAACGGCGAGCTGCAGCGCAAGATCATGCAGCTGCCGAAGGATATTGCGGAGATGGTTCCTCTTCTTCCCAGGAAGAAGAAGCCCATCCGTGAGCCCCTCCCTCGCCCCAAGAGGATCCCGCCACGACCCTCCACCGCCAGACCCTCCACCAGCGCCCCTACACCACGCCCCGGCCTCGTCTCCGACTCCATCATCGAGAATTTTCTCGAACCCACCATCCCTCTGGAGTCGCGTACTCGTGGTTCCGAGAGCACGGAGACCGCCTCCGATGGCGAGTAGGCGTTAGGAGTCGCTATTTAAATAAAAAGCATGATTTTGTATGTGGTGCTACCCACGACGAGTGTGTTGTGGGTAGAATAAGAACTTGATTGTAATGAACATTTTTACCACTTAATTTATATGCATGAACTATTCTTGTTAATTGTGTTGTCAACTTTTTGCCTTATAACCTTATGAATTCAGAAGATGGCCGACCACCAGAACACCGGCTCCAACAACGGAGCAGGAGGAAGCCGTGATGCGCCCGAGGGTGTTGTACCCAACTGGGGTGCAACGGGCCCGCGTCAGTCTGGGTCGCCCTCCGCCAGCCACCCCACCTTGGCGGAGATGATGGCGAATCAGAACCAACTGATCACCGCCCTCCTCACCCAAATGCAGAACCAACAGGCTCAGTTGGACCGTCTGCAGAACGGGGAACCTGCCCCTCGCGCACCAGCACCCGCACCAGCTCCACAACTCTCGGAGTTTCTACGCGTGCGTCCGCCCATCTTCTCAAGCACCACCAACCAGATGGAGGCCGGAGATTGGCTTCGCACCGTCGGAAAAGAAGCTCGACCTCCTTCCCTGCACCGACCGGGAGCGAGTGGCCTTCGCCACTCACCAGCTCCAGGGTCCCGCCGCTGAATGGTGGGACAACTATCGTGAGTCCCAGCCAGAGGACCACGTGGTGACTTGGGCAGAGTTCACCATCGCCTTTCGTGCCGCCCACGTCCCCGCCGGTGTCATCGCGGTGAAACAGCAGGAGTTCCGCGACCTGCAACAAGGCAACCGGACCGTCATGGAGTACCTCCATGAGTTCAACCGCCTCGCCCGCTACGCACCGGAGGAAGTGCGCACCGACGCCCTCCGCAAAGCCAAGTTCCTCCGGGGACTTAAGGATGAGCTGTCCATCCAGCTCGTCGCCACCGACTACGCCGACTTCCAACGGCTAGTCAACAAAGCGCTCATCCAAGAGACTGAGCAGAACAGGCTGGACCTCAAGAAGAGGAAGATGATCGCCTTCAAGCACCAACAGGCGAACTCGCAGAGGCCCCGCTTCGTCCCTCCGCCACCAGCGCCCGCCTACCATCCTTGGCCCGCCTACAGGCCACCTCATGCCGCCGGTGGATCCAACGCCGGGCATCCTCGCCCCGCTCCACCAGCTCCGGCCGCTCAGCCGACACCAGCCGCCAAGGCCCCGATCTTGAAGGATCGCCAAGGGAGACTGGTCGTCTGCTTTAACTGCCGCAAGGAAGGGCACTATTCGCACTAGTGTCCTCACCCCAAGCAGACTCAGGGCGCGTCACCCAACCAGGCAGTTCGCGCCCGCGTCAACCATATCAGCGCGGAGGAATCTCAGGAGGCTCCTGAAGTCGTGCTCGGTACGTTTACTGTGAATTCCGTACCGGCCGTAATATTATTTGACTCTGGAGCAACCCACTCCTTCGTCTCGGAAGATTTTGTGAAAACAAACGAACTGGACGTGCTCCCTCTACCCATTCCCATGGTGATTGCCACTCCCGGCAATAGGACCTTAGCCCGCTTATACAGCCCTAAGGTTCAAATTGACATCCAAGGAGTACTGTTTCGAGCCGAGCCAGTCCTCATCCAATGCACCGGACTCGACCTTATACTAGGGATGGATTGGCTGATGAAGCACAAGGGAGTGATCGACTGTGCCAGCAAATCCGTCACAGTAACCAACCCTGAAGGCGCAGCCGTCACCTTTCGGATGACCAGTCGCAAACCACTCGGAGCATCCCTTCGCTCGATAGCTCTTGAAGAGGTACCTATAGTCAAGGAGTTTGCGGATGTCTTACCTGAAGACCTACCCGGAATGCCTCCCAACCGGGACATCGAATTCAGAATCGAACTTGTCCCCGGGACCACTCCAATCTCCAAGCGCCCGTACCAGATGGCCGCTAATGAACTAGCTAAAGTCAAGAGCAACATCGAAGACTTAGAGCAAAAAGGGTATATTCGACCGAGTACCTCACCCTGGGGTGCACCGGTTATATTTGCCATGAAGAAGGACAAGACCAAGAGGATGTGTGTGGACTATAGAGCCTTGAACGACGTAACCATCAAGAACAAGTACCCATTGCCTCGGATCGACGACCTGTTCGATTAGCTGAAAGGATCCTCGGTGTTTTCCAAGATTGACCTCAGGTCAGGTTATCACCAATTGAGGATTAATGAAGAAGACATACCCAAGACTGCCTTCACCTCCCGCTATGGACTCTACGAGTACACCGTGATGTCGTTCGGACTCACGAATGCCCCGGCCTTTTTCATGAACATGATGAACAATGTATTCATGGAGTTTCTGGACATGTTCATCGTGGTATTCATCGACGATACCCTCGTTTACTCCAAGACCAAGGAAGAACACGAGACTCACCTCCGTCTGACCCTCGGAAAGCTAAGGGAGCAGCAACTGTACGCCAAATACAGCAAATGCGAATTTTGGTCGTCTGAGGTGAAGTTCCTCGGACATGTTATATCTGCCGGAGGAATAGCAGTGGACCCAACCACCGTTGAAGCGGTAACCAACTGGCTGCAGCCCATGACCGTGACCAAGATCCGGAGTTTTCTCGGATTGGCCGGATACTACCGCTGGTTCATCGAGAATTTTTCCAAGATCGCCAAGCCTATGACCAGACTTTTGCAGAAGGAAGTGAAATTCGAATGGACCCCCGATTGCGAAGAAAGCTTCCAGACCCTCAAGAAGAAGCTAGTGTCAGCCCCTATTCTGACTCTGCCAGACATCTGGAAAGACTTCCACGTCTACTGTGATGCCTCTCGTCAAGGATTGGGATGCGTCTTAATGCAAGAAGGGAAAGTGATATCCTACGCCTCCCGGCAACTGAGACCGCATGAGCTGAACTACCCCACCCATGACCTGGAACTAGCAGCCGTGGTTCATGCCTTGATGATATGGAGACATTACCTTGTGGGGAATCGGTTGTGAGGTCTTCACCGACCACAAGAGCCTCAAGTACATATTCACCCAACCAGATCTGAATCTCAGGCAAAGGAGATGGTTGGAACTGATCAAGGATTATGACTTGGGCATCCATTATCATCCAGGCAAGGCCAATGTGGTGGCAGATGCCCTCAGTCGAAAAGGGTACTACAATGCCATCATGGTTCAAGACCAAGCTCCCTTACTTTACAAGGAGATGGAAAGGCTAAACCTAGGGATCACCACTCGAGCGTACCTCGCTGCCTTGGAGTCTCGGCCTGTCTTAATAGACCAGATCCGAGAAAAGCAGAAGGGAGACCCGGACATCCTGGAGATCCAGCAGAACATGAGAAAGGGTAAAGCCCCCTGAATTTCCGAGGACGAGCATGGTACCATCTGGTTCGGAATCCGGATCTGCGTACCCGACAAACCTGAGTTGAAGACCCTCATCCTTCAAGAAGCCCATGATACGTTATACTCCATCCATCCCAGGAGTACAAAGATGTATCAAGATCTGAAGGAGAAATATTGGTGGGTCAGCATGAAGAGAGAAATAGCTGAGTATGTGGCCAAGTGCGACACATGCCGGCGAGTCAAGGCAGAGCATCAGAGGCCTGCCGGACTTCTTCAACCTCTCAAGGTCCCTGAATGGAAGTGGGAAGAGATAGGAATGGACTTCATCATGGGACTGCCCAGGACCCAAGCTGGTCATGACTCTATCTGGGTGATCGTCGACCGACTCACCAAGGTAGCTCACTTCGTTCCGGTCAAGACAACTTACACCATCGCCAAGTTGGCTGAGTTGTATATGACCCGGATCGTGTGCCTTCACGGAGTTCCTAAGAAGATTGTATCTGACCGCGGGAGTCAGTTTACCTCCAAGTTTTGGAAGAACCTTCAAGAGGAACTCGGCACCCGGCTGAACTTTAGCACCACCTATCATCCACAGACCGACGGTCAAACCAAAAGGGTCAACCAGATATTGGAGGATATGCTTAGAGTTTGTGCTCTAGACTTTGGCAGAATGTTGGACAAGAACTTACCATATGCAGAGTTCTCCTACAACAACAGCTATCAAGCCAGCCTGCAAATGTCCCCGTTCGAAGCACTCTATGGACGTAAGTGCAGAACGCCGTTGCTCTGGGATCAAACAGGAGAGTCGCAACTGTTTGGGACTGATCTATTAAGAGAAGCTGAAGAGAAGGTTAAGATCATAAGAGACCGATTGAAGGCAGCCCAATCCCACCAGAAGAGCTATGCCGACAACCGTCGAAGAGACCTAGCCTTCAAGGAGGGCGACTATGTCTATCTCCGAGTCACTCCCCTCCGTGGCACTCAAAGGTTCAACATGAAAGGCAAACTAGCACCCCGCTATGTCGGACCTTTCCAGATCCTCCGACGGCAAGGAGAAGTGGCATATCAACTCGAACTGCCTCCATCCTTGGCAGGAGTTCATGATGTGTTCCATGTCTCTCAGCTGAAGAAGTGCCTCCGCGTACCCACCGAGCAAGCCGACCTTCAGCAGCTCAATGTCCAGGAAGACTTGACCTACATAGAGAAACCCATCAAGATCTTGGAAACCAAGGAGAGAGTAACCAGAAGTCGCGTTGTTCGCTTCTGCAAGGTTCAATGGAACAACCATCCCGCCGAAGAAGCCACTTGGGAAAAGGAAGACGAACTGAAAGCCCAATATCCCGAGTTATTCGAGTAACGTTCCAATCTCGAGGACGAGATTCTTGTAAGGGGGATAGGTTTGTAACACCCCAAATTTTCAATACAATAAAAATATTATTAAATTCAATTTCTTGGAATATATATTTCTGAAAATACTTTAAATACCCTTTTATACCCAATTGAACTACAGCCTAGAGTAGATGTCCAAATTAGGAGGTGAAACTTCTTGTATATGATCCTAAGACCAAGATATATTTTTGAGAATTTTTATAAATTTTTACCAACCTTGGAAGTAGCCCTAAGATTTTAATCTATTTTCTGGAATTATTTTTAATCAGAAATGCTTAGGAACAGTATTGGGCCCTCTCCCTCCTTTCTCTCTCTCCCGGCCGGCCCAGCCCGTTACCTCGCGCGCCTTAGGCTGACAACCCGACCCCACATGTCGGCGCTGAATTCCTCCCCTCGCGCGCGCACCCGACACCGCGGCCCCACCTGTCAGCCCTCCCGCTCGCTCGCTCATGGCCGCTGGCCAGTGGCCCCCGCCTATCAGACCCATCGTCTACCTCACGTCGTCGCCCCCAAATCGCGCCGGCCGACGACCCCCACCTCGGATCCGCCTCGCTGGCCCCTCCCACATTGAATTGACGCCATTAAACAGCTCCCCACGCCCGGCCGACCATTTCCCCCTTTATTTCACCGCTTCATCGCCCCCGGATTGGCGCTCACATGCACGACAGGAGCTCGCCGGCGTTGAATAGAGCCATTACTCTCGGCCTCCCCCAATTACGCCCCCTCTGCCCCCGCCGACGACCTTATATAAAGCCCCTGGCCGTCCGCAATGCACCCCTACGCCCTATCACTGCGAGAACCAACCAGAGCGCCCCAATTCACCTTTTTACTCCCCACCGCCGCCCGCTCTTCAGCCGCCGCTCGCCGTCACCGGAGCCCCTCTCCGTCCACGCCGACCGCACCGTCGTGACCGTCGGGACCTCACCGACCTCGACCACCACTCCATCGACGATGAACCCCGCCGGATCGCCGTCGCCGCCAAGGACCCGAATGCCTCCACCGCCTCCGCTCGTCGCCGGCCTAGCTCCGTCGACCTTTTCTCACCGCCAAGGTACCTTCGTGACCCCCTCATTGCCCTCCTTCCATTTTAGGCCATAGCATCGACCGCCGTCACCCGCCGTGGCCGCTGGCCCGCTCGCCGTCGTCGGAGAAGACGACCGGCATGGGTCGAGTACCCGTGCCGTGTCGGATTCACGCACGACCGTGCGATCTGGATCCGACGGTGACGATTAATTCCCGCGTGCGATTTAATCTGATCCGTTAGATCTGTGCGAAGGGGTACGTTTTAATCTCGTACGTCCGTTAGTTTTAAAACCCCGCATCGCATCTAAGCCGTCCATCGCATACCGGTTCAAACATTTTAATCCTGGCCGTCCACGTCGACTTACGCGCCCCGCCTCGCCTGCACGCGTTGGATCTGGATCCAACGGTCCAGATCGACCCGGTGCACGCGCACAGTGCGCGGGTTCACCGTGGGCCTGGCTCACCGTGGACCCGAGGGGTTTAAAAAATGAAAATGAATTTCAGAAATACTTTTAAACTTGTAAAATTCATATCTGATGCATTTGAACTCTAAAAATTACCATTTCAATTTCAGAAAATTCATAATATTATTCTCTACATGTTTATGCAATAAAAACAATAGGTTTACTTTGACTTTTCATGTTTATTCAAATAAATATTCAAATGCCTTTAGGATTAAAATATAAATTCAAATGTTTAAACTTCAGAAAAATTTAGATTTATTTCCATTCTGTCCATTTACTGAAAAACCATCAAATTAACATGAACTTTTCATTTCACATTTATTTGAGAACTTAATATGACAATAATCACATTTAAACACCCTTTTCTAAAAAGGACAACTTTTTAATTCCTTTAAAATTTAATTATAAAATAAACCACATAACCTTAACCATTGAATTTATTTTATTTATAATCAAACCAACTTTAACTTATGTGCTTATAATGTAAAGTTATATTGTTTGATTGAATGTTGTGTTCTTTTTATTTTACTTTACTATATCAAAAAGACTACGACGTCGCCGAGGAGCCGGAGTACTTCCCCGAACTCCCTCCCTCTCCAAACCAATCTTTTGAGCATATTGGACCCATGATTGATTAAACTATCGCTAAAACACATAGGTTATATATGCATTAGTCAAATGAACCCTTACAATATATTTATTTAGGATCCCCCGACCTTGATGTGCAACCCAAGCCATGCTCTCTAGCCTAAACTCCTTGTCTCCATATGATAAATGTTATTAGTTAGTGTCCAATGTATCGACACGATCGCTATAGGATAAAAATGAGTCGTAGTACATGGTTCTACTATATGATCCCCATTATTTCTTATATATGGAATTCTGTCGGTGTTGGAGTTGTGGTTGTGAGTGAATGCATGGTGGGTTCCGGGTGCAAGCTAGGGCATTGGTCGGTAGCACCCGGGGCACTATAAGGACCGGTCTGAGGGATCCGTTGCAATACACTTACGTACTAACCACAAGTCTAGTGGGTAAGTCCTAACTAAGGTATGGGTTGTTCCAAACCGAGGCCACCATTTGGATATGGGTCAAGTTGCACCTGCGGGTGACTTGTACCAATGTGGCGCAAAAGGGGGTGCGACGTTAGCCGGGATGCAGCCCGGCGCGCCGGCGAAACCTAGAGCGGGTGGTTATCGCTTGGAACATTTCATGCCGAGGTTTTGGCACGAGTTCCCATGGTATGGGTCATCTCGTTTGGGATGAGTGCGTGCCTTGTGGGTACAGTAGTACATCTCTGATCAGAGTCTTAAATCTTTTCGAAAAGCCGAGCCCGCGGTCAAGGGCGGGTTGCGTGACATCCCCCAGTTAGTTTACTTTGAATATGTATGTGCATGCTGGATTGACATGTAAGGACTGTTGTGCGAGGAGGTAAAACGTACTCCTCGAGTTAGTTGATGTTGTTGATATTCATGTTTACTTTTCCGCATGATTAAAATGTGATTACACTAAATGCAATAACTGAAACTGTACTTTTCCGCAATGTTAGCCATTACCCTTCCTTGTTTATTATCCTGCATTACTACTTGCATTTGCGGTGGCTTGTTGAGTACTTTTTGTACTCATACCCGTTAGACCCCACAGAGGATGCTTACTATGAAGACGGTCTGGAGTAGCGACCCAGTCGAGAAGAAAAATCATGAAGAAGATGTTCGTCATGCCGCTTTTTAATTGTTTTTAATACTGTTTCTACTAAAACTTTGATGTAATAAATATGGTCTGCGTACCATGGATATTGTCGTATGTACGTTGTCGCATGATGAACCTCTTGTATTATTGTCTTTCTTCTGAAATTCAATAATGTCTTGATTTGATAAATCGGGGCGCTACAGTACTCAACAAGCCACCGCAGATGCAAGTAATAATACAAGATAATAACAAAGGAAGGGAAATGGCGCAAAGTGCAGAAAAGTACATTTTCAGCTATTGCATTTAACGTAGTCAAGTTTTATCATGCGGAATATCAAAACATGAACAACAATAATATCATCTAACTCGAGGAGTACGTTTTACCTCCTCGCACAACAGTCCTTACATGCCAAACCATCATGCACATACATTTAAAAGTAATCTAACTCTGGGATGTCACGCAACCCGCCCTTGACGATGGGCTCGACTTTTCTAAAAGATTTAAGACTCTCATCAGAGATGTACTACTATACCCACAAGGCACGCACTCATCCCAAACACCAAGGTGTAACGAGATGACCCATACCGTGGGAACTCGTGCCAAAACCTCGGCATGAAATGCTGCAAGCGATAACAACCCTCTCTAGGTTTCGCCGGCGCACCGGGCCGCATCCCGGCTAACGTCGCACCCCCTTTTGCGCCACGTCGGTACAAGCCACCCGCAGGTGCTGCTTGACACATCTCCAAATGGTGGCGTCGGTTTGGAAGACTCCATACCTTAGTTAGGACTTACCCATTAGACTTGTGGTTAGTATGGAAGTGTATTGCAACGGATCCCGCAGACCGGTCCTTATAGTGCCCCGGGTGCTACCGACCAATGCCCTAGCTTGCACCCGGAACCCACCATGCATTCACTCACAACCACAACTCATCACCGACAGAATTCCAAGGATAAGAATAACGGGGATCATATAGTAGAACCATGTTGCTACGACTCATTTTTATCCTATAGCAATCGTGTCAATACATTGGACACTAGCTAATAATACTAATCATATGGTGACAAGGAGGTTAGGCGAGATAGCATGGCTTGGGTTGCACATCAAGGTCGGGGGATCCTAAATAAATATATTGTAAGGGTTTCATTTCACTAATGCATGTATATCCTATGTGTTTTAGCGATAGTTTAATAAAACATGGGTTCAATGTGCTCAAAAGATTGGTTTGGTGACTTGCCTTGTTCAACGAATGGGGAGGGAGGAACTTCCGGGTAATATTTTGGCTCCTCGGCGGCGTCGTAGTCTTCCCAATACAAATAAAGTAAAATAAAATAAATACAACACTCAATTAAACAATAAAACCACACAACAAGCACATAGGTTTAAATTGGTTTAATTTAAAGGAAATCAAGTTGTTATGTTTCTGAAATTTATTTTATAAATAATTTAAAAGGAATTATAATGAAATGTTGTCCTTTGCAAAAAGGGTTTTTAAATGTGAGAAATCTCATTTTTAAGTTTTCTAATTAAATTAAAATGAAAGGTTCAGAGAAAACTTAGTGGTTTTATTATATTAACAGGAAATGAATAAATACAAACTTTACTGAAATTTAAATAATTTAATTAGCATTTTACCCTAAGGGCATTTGAATTCCTATTTAAATAAACATGAAAAGTACAAAGTAAACATACTGTTTTTATTGTATGAACATGTAGAGAATAATATTACATATTTTCTGAAATTGGAATGGTAATTTTTGAAGTGAAAATGCGCCAGATATGAATTTTAGAAGTTTAAAAGCATTTCTGGAATTTAATTTAAATTCAAAATAGCCTCAGGTCCACGGTGACCTAGGCCCACGGTGAACCCGCGCACTGTGTGCGTGGTCCGGCCCAACCTGGACCGTTGGATCCAGATCCAACGCGCGAGGGCGAGGCGGGGGCGTAAGTTAACGTGAACGGCTGAGATTAAAAGGCTGAACCGGTACACGATGAATGGTTCAGATTAAACATGCGTTTTAAATAGAAACGAACGCGCGAGATTAAAACGTAACGTTTCATTCAGATCCGATAGTGCGGATTAGATCGCGACGACGGCCCTAACTAAGCCTAGAAACAGAAAGAGGACGCCTAGGGGAACACGGGGATACCTTAGGCGAGGCGAGCGGTCGACAGAGCGCGGTCGACGACGAGGGTAGACGATGGAGTGGTTCGGGTTCCTCGTCGGCGATGGTGCTCCGGCGGGGTTCGTCGTCAGCGGAGGGGTGGCCGAGGTTGGCGGGGTCCGTGCGGTCACAATGGTGCGGTCGCTGAGGATGGGAGAGGTCACCAGCGATGGCGAGTGGTGACCGGAGTGTGGGCGGTGGTGGTGCGCTAAAAACCGAAGTGCAAGTGCTCTGTTTGTTCTCGCAGCGAGTGAGCGTGGGAGATCAAACGCGGACGGTCAGGGGGTTTAAATAGGGCCATCGGGGGGGCAGAGGGGTCACAATTGGCGGTGGCTGGGAGTAAACGCGTTTAAACGCCGGCGAGCTTGGGTTGTACTCGATTCATCGAACCTGGACGTGAATCGGTCGGATTTGAATGGGGGAAATGGTCGACGTGGACCGGGGGTTGTAATGGCGGGCTCAATTTGAGGGGAGTGGGTCGGGAGCAACGGATTCGAGGCGCATGATGGCATCGGCCGGCGAGGGGGGGATTTGGGGGTAGATCTCGCGGGGAAGACGTATCCGACAGGTGGGGGCCACTGGGCAGTGAGCGCGAGAGAGCGGGCGAGGTGACTGACGGGTGGGGTCGGGCTCAGCCGAGAGAGGTGGTCGGTTGGCGCCGATAGGTGGGGCCGGGGTGTCGGGTGCGCGGGCGCGGAGAGAGGGTGTCGCTGATGGGTGGGTCCACTGGTCACATGGCGCACGCGGGATAACGGGCTGGGCCGGCCGGGAGAGAGAGAAAAGGGGGGAGGCCCATTACTGTTTAAATGAATTTCTGATTAAAAATAATTACAGAAAATTGATTAAAATAATAGGGCTACTTCCAAGGTTGATAAAAATTTGTAAAAATTCTTAAAAATATATCTTGGTCTTTGGATCATACACAAAAATTTCCAGCTCCTGGTTTGGCCATTTCATCTAGGTTTTAGTTCAAAATGGTGAAGGAGGGCATTAAAGGTATTTCCAAAATAATAAATTCCAGGAAATTAGATTAAATAATATTTTTATTTCTTTGAAAATTTGGGGTGTTACATAGGGTTTTGAGTTGATTTGTGGAGATAGTTTGAATCATCCTCACCCCTATATTTATAGGGGCTACTCTTGATGTTCCTGTCTACAACTCTAACTCTAACCTGATTAGGATTCGGTTAAAAGTAGATAAGATTTGATTAGAGATCAAAACAACCCGAAAACTATTAGCAGATCTACTTCTAGGCCTACTTGAAGTGGGCCTTCGACAAGCCTACCGAAGTAGACCCGTCAGGCCAAAGCCTATCTACGAAGCAGGCCGCCGAAGGGGCCCTTCGAGCGGAAGCTATCCTGTGAAGCAGGCCTCCGAAGGGGCAGCCAAAGCCCCATTCATATGGGCCTTCAACACTTCAGGGCTTCGGCCTGTGCCACGAATTGCATATTTTTGGTCCAAATTACCAATTTTGACTTTTGGACAATCTTGACCATTAATGCAATTTTTTTCAAACTATTGCGGGTGAACTCAACAACAATAACATCATCCCATCCACCATGAAGGCATTGACTGACGAGCAGAGAGCAGAGGTGCAAATGCATAGACTATTACTAGAAGTTGCGCCTCGAGTCCTTCAACACGACTCGATCTATCCCCATCCAGAGAAATCATTTGTCGAAGTCGACCCTAACAGGGGAAATCAGCTAACAGGCTGAAATCAAGATGCCATCAACAACGTGTTCCACCACACCCTCATCAATCAGTTTGAGGTATTTGTCAATACTCTACACAGGATGATCAAGAAGACCATCGATGGCACTGTAGCTCAGGAACCGGCACAAGGTCTGGTGTATTTTCCTATCAACCATCCACGTTTGTTCTAGAATCCATAGCTCACTTGGCCGGTGCCACCGCCACAAGGCCCGATGAGGCAGGAACTACCAAATGTCTCGTTCGGTCATAAAAGAAGCACGACGGCCCAGCCACCGACTCATGTGCCCCAGGGGATAGGGAGGCAGGACCTATCATAGAATCCGTATGGTCAAGAGAGGGGCATGATGGCACCTCATCCTGCGACCGCTCTAGAAGGGTCAATGGTGCAAGAAGTGTCTCGAGCTATGTATGGCATCACAAGGAATGTGCTGCCTGACATCGTGCAGCCCAGGAGGGCACCTGATGGTATCCCTCTAGGGTACCACCATACCGCATATTACGGGGCGCAATCCTACACCAACGAAGAGCAATACAAGTACAATGCTACTCGGCTAGACCAGTACCCGCAGGCCATGGTGTCTGACCGGTATCCCGTGTCGAGTGAACAAGAGGAGGATTGGGTGAATCAGGTCACTAAGTGATTTGGGACCAATTTGGGCTCAAATCCAAATATCAGCCATGCATTTATTGACGACCTTATCCAAAATTGTTTGATAGTGTACCACTACCAAACTGATACAAAGTTCCTGAGTTCACAAAATGTTTAGGGCAAGACTCGGTCTCCACGATCATACAAACAAGCCTCTTCATCGCCTAGTGTGGAGAGGTATTTGCTGATGAGGCACTCATGGTCTGATTCTTCCCACTTTCACTATTAGGATTGGCCTTCGTGTGGTTTTTGTCACTGTTGGTGATCTCGATCACAGGATAGGTAGATTTGGAGAAGAAGTTTTATAAATATTTCTTCACCGGTATACACGAGATGAAGCTTACCAAGTTAAAAAGTATGACAAAAGATGGATGAGTCGGTACGGGATTATGTTTAGAAGTTCCAAGATGTGCATAGCAGATGCTATAGTTTGAGCCTCAGTGACACCCAACTGGTCGAGCTGGCCTTCTAGCGACTCCTGAATCCAAAAGAGAGACATTCTCATCGCAAGAGTTCGAGAGCCTCTCACACCTAGTACAGATGCTATTGGCTCATGAGAATAGACAAGTATCAAAAGAAGATCGCATATGCCCAAGTATACTATTTGGATTCTGATGAGGATGGTGAATCTGATGTAGAAGTCGGGTTAGTAGAATTGACTAGGAACAAGAAGTCAATAGCATGTCCTTAGGTGAAGGCACCCGGTGAGGAGGAGAAGTACAATTTTGACATCAATAAACCTAACATGATATTTGATCTGCTGCTCAAGGAGAAATAAATCCAGCTGCCACCCGACCACGTGATACCATCCATTAATGAGCTGAAGAAGAGTAAGTACTGTAACTGGCACAACTCTCCATCGCACCACACCAACGAATGCAATGTATTAAGGCAGTAGATTAAATTAATTGTAGAACAAGGCCGAATCAAGTTTGATGACTGATTGAAGTCGATGAACATCAATGGACACCATTTCCCGGTCAACATGGTTCACGCGCATCATCTTGATGATCGGCAAGTAGGGAGAATCATACGTACCAGCAAGGATCAAGTCACTTCATCAAATTTGATCAAAAATTATAAATGAAAGACAAGGGAAGAGCTAGATTATGAAGATGACCAGAACCACCTACGATTTAACCCCTACTAGAATTGTGAATTCTTTAGGTTTTGCTGGAATAAAGGAATGCATCTACCACCGATGGGCAACTGGCTTGAGTGCAGTGATGACAAGGACAGAAGAAGGAGTGATTGGAGATCCCGTAGTGACAAGACAAGACCATAGGATTGGGAAATGTCAATAATCCATCAGAGGATGTCGCTGAGGGAATAGTACCCAAGAACATTCTAGTTGGATCAGAAGTTTCGATTATGAGTCAAAAGTTCCGATTATTTTCTAAATTGGAAATAGCGAGCTCAAATCATAAGTTCCAATATGGTATCAGAAGTTCTGATAATTTATTGTTCATGAAATAGAGAGCTCAAATTGGAAGTCCCGATATGTTATCGGAAGTTCCAATAATTTCTAATTAGAGATAGAGAGTTGAAACCGGAAGTTCCGATGCATATCGAGAAAAATTGTACTAATTGGAAGTTCCAATAGGAGGTATCAAAAGTTCCGATGCTACTTGGAATTGGACTCCGAGAGCCCTGGTCGGAAATTCTGATATTGGATTAGAAGTTCTGATGCGAGCATAACAGATTGGTTGAAACTAATTTGTTAGTTGAAACTTATTTGTTGGTTGAAAATAATTTGTTGGTTGAAACTGATTTGTTGGTTTCAAATTGTTGGAGACCAGGGGCTCTCACCTATATATAAAGAGAGGAGGATGAGGTATTGGATGACAAGAAATTGATTGCTTTCACCGAGCCAACAAAAACTCCTCTCCTCCCTTTCTTGATCTCAAAAGTTGAGATTGAGGAATCTCTCATTTCTCATGAGCGGTGCTAGAACGCCGACGTGGGAATGATCCCATCCATGTATGTGTGGATACCGTAGAGGCGTTGCTCCAATAGCGATGCTCGTGGACTTCTCCACATGAACAACTATGCCCTCTTCATCGATTGGATCACCGGGGAATGGCTGGAGCGAGGCGAGGATCATCGAGAACACACTTCCCCGACATCTTCTTCTACTGCACCTAGTGCGTCTTGTGCTAGAAGTTACCAATCTATTATCCCACACAAGCATGGTTCTTGGGCTTTGGGAGAAATTTTTGAAATTGCCGGCTAGCGTGGCTTCCACATTACCCAACAGTGGTATGAAAGCCTATGTGCATAGTGTTCGATCTGGATCCCTCATGTCTGGTGATACATCGTGGAAAAACATATTAGATCTGTTTTCTATCCGCAGAAAATCAAAAGTTCCGATGTTTGTCAGATTGGAAGTTTCAATGCCATATCAGAAGTTCCGATATTGAATATAATTCAATACAGAGAGCAATTTGTTGTCAGGAGTTCCGATATGGATCGGAAGTTCCGGTGGATCAGAAGGTCTAATGGTGGATCGAAAGTTCCAATATCGGTTTTTAATCAATATAGAGAGCAATATTGTAGTCGGAAGTTCCGATTTGGAATAGGAAGTTTTGATCCAGTTCAGTAACTTTTAGATTCTTAGCCTAACTTTCACTACTACAAATCGCTACTATAGCGGCGGGCAAAAACCACCTATAGTGGCGGGCATCAAGTCCGCCACTGCTCTAACGCCACTGCTATCGGGGGTTAGCAGTGGCGGTCAGAGCGCCCGCCACCGCTGTATCAAAAGCAGTGGCGGGCGCGCTGACCTCATCTGCCCGCCACTACTATTGATAACAGCAGTGGCGGGCAGATGAGGTCAGCTCACCCGCCACCACTATGTCAACAGTAGTAACGGGCGCGCTGACCTCATCTGCCCGCCACTACTGTTATCAATAGCAGTGGTGGGCAGATGAGGTTAGCGCGCCCGCCACCACTGTGTCAACAGCAGTAACGGGCAAGCTATCTCATCTGCCTGCCACTGCTGTGTATAACCCATAACACAGAATGATGTGATCCCACAAACCAAAACACAGAAATTATATGCTTCTCACAGCCATCCACATACACAGCAGCAAAACATCCACATATCCACATACACATCCACAACAACAACACATCAACACAACAACCATCCATCTCATCAATTTTCAAAAATTTACAAAGTTTACATTACATGCTTCACACAGCCATCTACATACAAAGCACAACAACAACACATCTCATCAATTTACAAATTTACATTTCAACACATCAAGTCTAAAAAGTTTACATCTATCAAAATTTCAAAATTAACCATTGTTTCACAAATACATGCTCATGCGGTTTATGTTTTCTTGGAAGGCCAACTCATATCTTAATTGGTTCGCCTTTTCATTCTTTCCGCCCAATCATACAGAGTTGGATGCTTGGCCACTTCACTCTCAGGATCGAAAAATACTCCAAGCTCATGAAGAATCTCATGCATCGTGAAGCGGCACATCCTTGATACGATTTCGTACATTTGTGATTCTGAGAGTTGGCTTTTCTGGGCAACGGTTGATGGACCTGACGCCTGCATACGTAAAATATAAGTTCATAACGCTGCAAGTTATATTAGATTAACACACAAGAAATCAACTTACTTCTTTAGTATCCTCAGATACTGTCCGCCCAAACTTTCCTAAGTTATTGCTCATGAAATCACAAGTATAATAGCCACAATGCACGGAACCAAGAGATTGTTTGTGACACTTCAAAATAGACAAAGTTAGAACGATATATAGTTTGGCTTTATCAATTGAATTAACAAATTTAAAAATATAATATTACCGGATAGTTGGTTCTGATAAGCATATCTTTTGGCCTTTGTGGATCATGTGGGCCACCTAACTTTTCCACGTAGTATCTATATGCACTCTGAATAACATTTAATATATCTTGATATTCTTTTTTGGGTTTGTCGAGCGAGTCGAGCACATAAACCCTTGAGCTCTTTGGGTATATCAGAAGTGCAATCCAATGATCACTATCGAAAGAAGTAATATATGATTATGTTAGTTTCATAATCGATAAAACATGATTAAGTGGATATAGTGGGTATACTTACTTAAAGTTATATGCCCCACTTATCATTTCTCTGTCCTTCCATTGATCCATGCACCGCTCAATATACAACGCAGCACAACTCCTTTTCTTCTTCTTAAGTGCGTCTTCGTCTTTATTGAACATATTTCTTTGAAATTTTTTCTTACCCGCAGTCCAGTACTTGCTATCGTTCTGGTTTAGTGTCGGGTTCAGCGCACTTTGGCTTATTAATGACGGGTTTAAGTACCCATACATATTAGACTCGTCACCGCGTGAATTACAACTGCATATGTTATAAAACAATAGTCAATATAAGACATTATTTATTTTTGCTTTGTATTGACAAAGTATAAAGTACTTACATGCACCAGAGCATCATGCTTGTGATGTCGGTTCGCTTCAGATGAAACATCCAATGGAAGTCATCGAAAAATAGTGCAAGCTTAAACTCTGGGCAGTTGAATATTTCTTGTGGAACCTTTAGTTCTATTTGTGTTACTCCTAACAAAGACGCTTCGAGGTACCAGTCATGAAATGTTTTCATCATCCAAGGCATACAATTAAGTACTCCTTGGGGTAATAATGGTTTGCCTGGTTCGTATTCGATATAATCCTCATCTCCGTAGGTCCTCTTATCAACAGAAAGTGAGCCCGCATGCTTTTGTACTGGAGCCTTTATGGGAGCCGCTTCGGGCATAGAACGTGTTTGCCCCATAGTAGTAAAAAATTTATGCATCTCAGATTTCAGCGCAGAACACTGCCCAACTTGAACAGTTATCTTGTGGATTGCTGGCTTTGGGCATGCATCTTGTTTTTCAGGCTTGGCAGCAACTAGCACTGGCACTTTTATTATGGGCTTGGCCACCGGCACTTGAGGATCAGTCGGAACTGGCACTTGAGGCTCAGCCAGAACTGGCACTTGAGGCTCAGCCGGAACTGGCACTGGCATTTGATCTGGCTCTGGCACATTTGTGTTGGGCTCATCAGTGGGCTCAAGCACTGGCACTGGCTTTGTCACTTGAGGATCAGGCTCAGTCACTTTCGATTCTATCACTTCTGCCACTTTATCGGGCACTTGCTCTTCCTCTGCCTTTTCCTCTATCTCACGCTCATCAACAGGTGATAAAGATCCTATATTTTGCACATCCTCAGATGAAAGATATGTGGGGGATTGTGATGAGATAATATGTGATTTACTCTGAGAACTTGTCTGCAGTAATTTGATATCTCGGCTCGCCCATAGGACAAAGTTATTTAGAGCATCTCCGATTGTCTCAATCCCCTCATCAGGCATTGGAAGATCCAAGGGGTCATTAATAAATCTATCGTTGGTGATCTCATTGACCTGAACCTTGGTATAGTCAGCAGGAATAGGCCGATTGTTAAATAAATCCCCAGGCATAGCAATGCCTCGTGCAGCCTCTTGGGAATTCCCTTTGCGCCCTATCGGTACATGCAGGTTGCATGGTGTGTCCTCTTTAATATAATTTACAGGAAATTTGTCTTGTACTGAGCCAACACTGCTTGGTACGTCGAGTCGTACCTCTGGCACAATTATTTGTCCCGCTGCAGCCTGCATTATGTTTGGATTCTCGTTAATAAATTCAAAAAAATGTCGCTCCCACTCTGCACGGCGCTCTGCGTCGTCGTCTGTGTGTGCTTGACGCTTCTTGTATGTGGCAACCTCCTGTTTCTTGAAAGTATTTTTCCAGGGTGCTATAGAAGAGACACCTCAGGTGCGCCCTCGATGTTCCTCGTTTCCGAGAGCAGATGTAAGCTGGTCATTACATCCCTCGGGCTTGAACTTTCCAGTCTTCTCCAACTCAGCGATTTCCTGTGCTTTCTGGAATACTTCACTAGTCCGTGAGTCGGAGAGCATATATTGGCCCTCGGGTGTTTTTTTAGCTCGAGCTAGGAGCCATCTCTTAGTGTGCTGATCAGCACCTGAAAACTGTTCAGGTAACCCAGCCGCACGGTCCTCCTCCTCCTTTCTACTCCACTCATCCTCCCTGGCCTTATATCCACCTGGCCCAAGTTTATGTGGGAACTTATTCTTCTTATTAAGTTCTTTGAACATGATGCTCTCTTGTTTGGCTTCTTCCGAGCAATGCTGCATTTTGAATTCGTTCCATTCATTTGGCGTTATAAAGCCATAGTCGTTGAGTGGCGACTCATCTTTCTGAAGGTATTGTGTGTTCAGTTTAGTCCTAAATGTACGGAGAGCCTTCCCGATAGTCTTCAATGTGGCAGCTTTAGCGTCTTCTAAGCGGTCTTTCGGGAATTTATAATGCACTTTTATATGCTGCCACAATTCGTTCTTTGTAACTTTAGGGACAGTCTTCCAATTTTTCCAAACTATCTTATATCGCTCCCTGGCGAGACATCCACAGTCGTTACGCCACTTCGCTGTGATTTCTTTTGGCTTCTTTGGAGCCCCATCAACATGCACTTCTTCAACCTCATAGATAGATGTATGCAGCTTGTTCTTCTCCCGTTTCCCTCTCCTCTTCGCATTTGGAGACGATGTTGTGGCAGCGGGCTCAACATCTATTCGCTCAGCTGACTCAATAGCTGGGACAATAGTTGTTCTTTTCTCGACTTGGAATAATCGACGCTTGCTTCCTCGCTTTGGACGATCCTACGATGATAGACAATGTGAGCTTCAGGAATGTAATCCTCGGTTAGAAGCTGCTCTGACTTGTTACTAACGTAATAATTACCTCCGCTTGAGCTTCAGGAATGTAATCCTCATCGGCGTCTTCTCTCGTTCTCTTCTTCCTAGGCTCCATTGGATGTTCATTCTCCGGAGAGTGGTACGAAGATTCGCTATCAGAGGATCCTTCAGATGAACCCTCTTTATTTGTTTTTGCGGGAGACTCGTAGATGAGCTCCTCGATGGAACGTCCTTCTTCCGCCATAGATAAACTATTCATAGTTAAGAGGCTAATGTATCAGAATTTTGGTTACGCAAAAAAGGTCTGATGTCATATTAATCCTAAAGTTAGGATATTGTGTTGTTCTCTCTCTAGTGTTGTTGAGGCCTCAGCATATTTTGTGTTGTTTTTCAAAATGTTCATGGCTACCATGGAACCATGTGCACATCCATTCCCTGTCAGCAACACGAGAAAGAAGAAGCTGTTGACAGGAATGGATTTGTCACATGGTTTGATGACATACATGAGATAACTCAATAACAATTTGCATCATAGGCCCCTAAAAGGAATTGTGGAATCTAATGTTGGCCTTCAGCCGGATGAACTTGAGGATTAGTATATAGTAGCCTTAGAAATAATAGTAGTTGTAAACTGATCACAGTGTTGTTTAGGCCTCAACATATTTTGTGTAGCTTTTTAAAATGTTAATGGCTGCCATGGAACCATGAGCACATCCATTCCCTGTCAGCAACACGAGAAAGAAGAAATTGTTGACAGGAATGGATGTGTCCCATGGCTTGATGACATACATGAGATAACTAAATAACAATTTGCATCATAGGCCTCTAAAAGGAATTGCAGAATCTAATGTTGGCCTTCAGCCGGATGCATGAACTTGAGGATTAGTATATAGTAGCCTTAGAAATAATAGCAGTAGTGAACTGATCACAGTGTTGTTTAGGCCTCAGCATATTTTGTGTTGCTTTTCAAAATGTTCATGGCTGCCATGGAACTGTGAGCACATCCATTCCCTGTCAGCACCACGAGAAAGAAGAAGCTGTTGACAGGAATGGATGTTTCACACGGCTTGATGACATACATGAGATAACTCAATAACAATTTGCATCATAGGCCTCTAAAAGGAATTGCAGAATCTAATGTTGGCCTTCAGCCGGATGCATGAACTTGAGGATTAGTATATAGTAGCCTTAGAAATAATAGCAGTAGTAAACTGATCACAGTGTTGTTTAGGCCTCAGCATATTTTGTGTTGCTTTTCAAAATGTTCATGGCTGCCATGGAACCGTGAGCACATCCATTCCCTGTCAGCAACACGAGAAAGAAGAAGTTGTTGACATGAATGGATGTGTCCCATGGCTTGATGACATACATGAGATAACTCAATTACTATTTGCATCATAGGCCTCTAAAAGTTGTTCTAAAAAAGTGGTAATGTGGTATGCAATATTTCTCATGGCATAACTTAGATATAGAAGACTTCACCCAAAATTAGACTAATATATATTGGGTGAATGGTACATTTCCATTAATCAATGCCAAAATAGGTGTAACAAAGTAGTATACGGTGGTTCTACAAATGATAACTATCCACAAATGTAAGAGCATCTCCATTGTATATAAATTGATTAAATATAGCTCCATTTGAATAGCAATTCACATTTAGAAAGTACAATGGAGATGCTCTAAGTACAATAAACCCTAGAAACCTAACTTAGCTTGTGTTGGCCTACCTCTCTCAAGAATACACTCAAGAACATAAGAACACTCAAGAACTAGAGGGGGGGTGAATAGGCGCCTCGACAAAATTCTTTCGAATTAGATGGCCCTTTCAAAACACCCAACGCTCCTCCAAACTTAATCACATATTTAGCTCCAATGAGTCAAATTAAAGACTATATCACAAACTTAGATATAGAAGACTTCACCCAAAATCAATGCCAAAATCAATGCCACTTCACAGTACCAAAATCAATTCCCAAAAAGTGGTAATGTGGTATGACATACATGAGATAACTCAATGCCAAAATAAGTGTTAATCACATAGAGTACCACTTCACAGTGGATGAATGGTGCAATCAGGAATCATTTTCAGCTTTTTGACCATATTCAGAATAAACTGCAAAATTTACCAACTAAAACAGTTTATATTAATATGATTGACGATGGGCTAACACACATATAAGTTCAGGAAGAACATAGTTAGGACAATCCTCTTTCAAGGTCAAAAACTCACAACACAATCAAACAAACTTTCAACACACTTAAATCACACTTAAGTAAATCTAGAGACTAAAAGCAGTAGGTAAATATAGAGACTAAAAGCAGTAGGTACAAAGTTTAGCAACCTGAACGGGGACGGTGACGTGTGCTCGGGGAAGGGGATGGCGGGTGATGGCTCCAAGACGGCAGCGCGGGGTCCGGGGACAGCGACGTGGGCTCCGATGATAGGTGGAGCTCGGGGCGACGGCGGTGACGGGTTCCGAGGGTGGCACCGCGGGCTCTAGGATGGGGATGGCGGCGTGCGTCGGGGACGGGTTTCGAGGGTGGCGGCGCGGGCTCCCGGACAGGGATGGCGGTGTGCGACGGCTGCGAGGCGGCGGCGAGGGGTTCGAGTACACCGACGCGGGCTTCGGTGACAGGCTTTGAGGATGACTGCGATGGCTCCGAGGTGGTGGCGAGGGGTCTGGGGACACCAACGGCTCTTTGACGTCGGTGACGGGCTTCGGGGATGACAACGACAACGGCGGCGCGGGCTCTGGAAGCGGCAGCAACTGGCGGGAGAAGATTAGGGCTTAGGGTTTTCAGACGGCGGGAGTGAAAAATTTATATAGGCGGATTAGTAGTGGCGGGCACACGCTGATGTCAGCATGCCCGCCACTGATATTTATTGTAGTAGTGGCGGGCAAAGACATAGTAGTGGCGGGCCGCTGACGTCACCGACCGCCACTACTAGGGTTTAGTCTGGGCGGGTGGAAAAAAGTATAGTAGTGGTGGGCATACGCTGACGTCAGCATGCCCACCACTACTAAAAGGATAACAGTGGCGGGCTGGTGACGTCATCATGCCCGCCACTACTAATCCGCCGTTGGTGGGGTTATCTAGCATACGTTGCCACTCATGTCGAGAAACACAGTGTAGCGCAGTGGTGCGGGGGTTGCTTTGGTGCCATGCGGTTCGAGGTTCGAACCTTGCTGCCTGCAGGCAGTTTGAGGTTCGAACCTTGCTGCTAGCATCCACACATTTTTTTTACATTTCTATTCTAATTTTCATGACTTTTTTATTCATGTTTAAATTCTAGTTTGAACTTGATTTTTTTAACAATAAAAATACATCATAACTTATCAAATTTAAAAAATTGGTATTATTCTGCCTCACTTTACTTTTTCTCCCTTAGTTTACTGTTTTTATTTCATTAAGTGTGTTTTTATGATCAAAGTCAAAATAAGTTCAATTTGAACTACAAGACATGAAATAATTCACCAAAATTTATAGAAAAACCATATTCATGTTTTGACTCTATAATTAGTTATTATTATCCAGTAAATTTAAAATCATCATAAAAATGTAGGTTTCCACAACACTCGATCGACAACTTGTATTTTTATTGTTTTTTAATCCTCAAAAAATAAAATAAAGTCTAAAAAAGATGATACTTGTCATGTTGTTATGATATGATCGATCCATAGATGTTGTCATAAAAAATAAAATTGTTTCGAGAAAATAATCACGTAGGGCGTTAAGAAACCTAAGATTCTGCGATTATGAATTAGGGTTTAGAGATGAAATGACCTAGGTTTGAAAGCAAAACCTATAGTTGATTCTTCCTTTGAACTTGAAACTTTTTGTACAATAAAAATACAACACCAATATTCTAATTGCAAAAATTGGTATCTTTCATTAACAGAAATTGGTATTTAAATGCAAAAAAGTCCACGTAGAGGTAGGGATTATCTAGCATACACTGCACAAATAGCCGAGAAATACTTTGTAGCGCAGTGGTGCGGGGGGTTCTTTGGTGCCATGCGGTTTGAGGTTCGAACCTTGCTGCCGATAGGCGGTTTGAGGTTCGAACCTTGCTGCTGGCGCCAAATCAACATTTTTTTCTGTTTTGTACTTTTTTAAATTTTTAGCACTTTTTTATTGATGTTTAAATCCTCGTTGAACATGAATTTTTTTAACAATAAAAATACATCATAATTTATCAAATTTAAAAAGTTGGTAATTTTCTGCCTTAGTGTACGTCACTTGACTTAGTGGTGGTGGGCCGATGACATCATGCGACTGCCACTACTAAAAGGATAGCAGTGGCGGGCTGGTGACGTCATCCTGCCCGCCACTACTGCCTCTGGTGGGGTTATCTAGCATACGTTGCCACTCATGTCAAGAAACACTTAGTAGCGCAGTGGTGCGGGGGTTGCTTTGGTGCCATAAGGTTCGAGGTTCGAACCTTGCTGCCTGCAGGCGGTTTGAGGTTCGAACCTTGCTGCTAGCATCCAAATTTTTTTTTACATTTCTATTCTAATTTTCATTACTTTTTATTCATGTTTAAATTCTATTTTGAACTTGATTTTTTAACAATAAAAATACATCATAACTTATCAAATTTAAAAAATTGGTATTTTTCTGCCTCACTTTACTTTTTTTTTATTTCATTAATAAACATGTACAATAAAAATACATCATAACTTATCTATAGTTTATTCTTCCTTTGAAATTAAAACTTTTTGTACAATAAAAATACAACACCAATATTCTAATTGCAAAAATTGGTATTTTTCTCCCTTAGTTTACTGTTTTTATTTCATTAAGTGTGTTTTTATTTCATGTTGTTACGATATGATCGAGACTTTGTAGCGCGGTGGTGCGGGGGCTCGCTTTTGACACATCATGTTTATTTGAAAGCAAGTAAACAAACACAAGTCCAGGCTGGGGAAACCAGCTTACACATCGAAACACACTACTGGTCAAACCCAAAAGAAAGATATGGTTTGGAGCTTCTTCTTCTTCCTCGGCACAAACCCAACCTATTTCTGGTTAAACAGATTAAAAGCCTCAACTTCCCAATCCTCAACCAACTCGGCATCATCAGGAAGTCTAAACTACTCTCCATGTTCCTGAACAAGAAAATACACGCGACGGCGATAGTGAGAACAACTTATTATCAATGATTGAATTGGATGATAAAAATATAAAATTTGCATAAAAAGAGGATCTTGCCTCCTTCCTCCTCTTGCTGTCGCATTGCTCTACATGCTTCCCTTTTCCACCGCTAGCCTCGGCATGTTTCCCTCTACCACCGGTTGTCTCATCATTCTTCCGTCTGCCAACAGTTACCCTATCTGGTTGCGGCGATCGCGAGTCATCCTCCGAGTTGGAGTCCATTATGAGAATCACTTTCTTCGCCAAACAACTGCAAACTATACCATGTACCTTAAGTTTACCGCATTTGCAAACCTCACACACACCACTTGATGTAGAGTCTGAGGATCCACTGTTTAGTTCAATCTTAGGAGGAGCCATCTGCAATTTTTTTGTCACATTGATATAACATTACAAAACCCTAATAAGCTAGTAATATTATAGTGTATTAAAAAACATTATTATTATAGTGGAATTTTTTTTTCTCAGAAATTTTTTATAGTACATTAAAAAACATTATTGTTATAGTGCATTCTACTGGTAATATTATACTAAATTATATTACCACGCATAAATTAATATAACAATTAGAAATCATTTTAACCATAAGCTCGAATAAAATAAGACTAAAGATAGGTTATCTAACATTTACTGATTGGATGGCGGCGACGCGGGCGGCGCCGAGACGGGCTCCGAGGAAGGCGGCGACGGGCAGAGGGCAGCGGCGACGTGCTCCGAGACGTCGACGGCGGCGACGGGTGTGGAGGGGGGCGACACGGGATTTAGGGTTTAGAAAATGTAACTAGGTTTTCAGACGGCGGGAGTGGAAAGTATATATAGGTGTATTAGCAGTGGCGGGCATGCTAACGTCATTCTGCCATAGTAGTGGTGAGCATGCTGACGTCATACTGCCTTAGTAGTGGCGGGCATGCTGACGTCATCCAGCCCGCCACTACTAATAGAGGGGATTATATATATAGCATATAATACTCTTCCTACATTGACGTGAAACACTTAGTAGCGCAGTGGTGCGCGGGGCTCACTTGGGGTCATGCGGTTCGAAGTTCGAACCTCGCTGCCGGTAGGCGGTTTGAGGTTTGAACCTTGCTGTTGGCCCACAAAATTAAATTTTTAAAAAAATTTCTATTGTTGTTTAATAAATTTTCTATTGATGTTTAATTAAATCCTCATTTGATCTTGAAAATGTTTTAATAATAAATGACATAATTGATTTTACAAATACGCACGCTAAACATAAATGATCTAGCCTTGCACTAATTTTCCATCGCCATTGGTCAAATGACAGTTTTGCTTCAACCACATTGATCCTTGATATGTCAACGAAAAACGGCACCTCATCAAACTGATTGTATTCTTCTTCGTCTTCGACTCCATCAACTCCAACAATTCTTTGTTTTCCTGGAGCAACGATGTATTTTTTCTCATCTTTAGGATCAAGTATGTAAAATACTTGTGCCACGGATTGAGCGAGTATCCAAGGGTCATCTTTATAAGCCACCTTATTAAGGTCAACTATCGTAAACCCGTAATCATCCACCTCCACACCTTCTGGATGTCTGACCCACTGACACTTAAATACAGGGATTTCTATAGAGTTCCCATAGTTAAGTTCCCATATTTCTTCGATGTATCCATAGTAAGCATTCTCTTGTCTAGTGCTATCTTCTGCTTCTCCTCTGACACCACTATTTTGGCGCTGACTCTTTTGATCCTTTGCTTTGGTATAGAATGTGAAACCATTGATGTCATACGCTTGCCATGTTTTAACCATGCTCAATGGACCGTAAGACAATTTATTTATCATCATCTCTTCGTCGGTTTCTCCAATCGAAAGGTTTAGATCCCTCAGCCATGATGTGAAATAAATTTTGTGTTCTTTCATAATCCATTGTTCATCGCGATCTTCATTCTTTTCACGAAGCTCTTGCAGGTGTTGTTCAACATATGGTCTCATAATCACCAACTGATGAATTACACTGTAATGTGATTCTCTTATTGTTTGGTAACTATTGTCTCGTATGATTTTCCTGCCTTTAGTTCCTTTACCGGTGAGTCTTCCATGGTGCCGGGACACGGGAACTCCTATTGGTCTTCCATCTCTTATGTAATCTGCGTAGCACTCAATGACTTCCTCAGTCGTGTAGCCCTCTATCATGGAACCCTCTGGATAAGCACGATTTCGTACGTAACCCTTGAAGATAACCATTAGACGCTCGTACGCATACATAGTGTGTAGGTATGTTGGACCGAGAACAAAGATTTGGTCTGCTATATGTATCATATAGTGCTCCATAATATCAAAATATGAAGGAGGAAAGCACATCTCAAGCTGACACATAGTCTCCCTCATTTGTTTACGTAATTCATTTAACTCTTCAGTGTCGATCACCTTCTTTGATATGACATTGAAGAAGTGACACATGCGTGTTATCACCATCTTCAGAAATGAATGTTTGACTCCTCTTACTGCGATGGCGAGGAATAGCCCAAGCATAACATGACAATCATGAGTGTTGTAGCCGCTCATCCTCAAATCTGCTACGAAGACAATATTCTTTATATTCATTGAGAATCCTGTTGGAACTCTAATTCCATGTAGACACCTGCAGATTGATCTTTTCTCGTCAATTGTGAGGTTATAGCTAGCAGCCGGAAGGAAAAATTTTCCATTGGCCCTTTCCTGTGGGTGAAGCTCGGGTCTAATTCCGAGAGTTTGAAGGTCCCTTCGTACTTTGAGTCCATCTTTTGATTTGCCCGGTATGTCTAACAAATACCGATAGTGCTTTCGAAGACATTCTTCTCAACGTGCATTGTATCGATAGCATGACCAATCTCCAACTCCTTCCAATAGGGCAAATATCTAAATAAGATCGACTGCTTTTTAAATGGAGCGTCCTTTGAAATTTTTTCAGATTTCTTCCTCTTCTTTCCGAAAACAACTTTGATATTCTTTACCATTTCGAATAGAAATTTGCCATCTCGATTTCGTGGAGGCTATCCAAGCTCGATTGTACCATCGAAATGGTTCCTATTTCTTCGATATTTGTGGTTTTTTGGTAAAAATCTGTGGTGTCGCATATATATCGTCTTAACGAATGATGGAAGATGCATAGATTCTGTCTGGTCCACACACACTACACATGTTGTCTTTCCTTTAACCTGTCCTGTTAGGGACATGCGTCCTGGGTTGTCAGCTATGGTGCAAAAGATTATGGCTCTTAGATTGAAGTGCTCTTTCTTGTGCTCATCCCACACACAGACACCATGTTCCCATAGACGTTTCATATCCTCCATCAAAGGTTCTAGAAAGATATCAATGTCATTGCCAGGTTGTTTTGGACCAGAAATTAGAGTAGTGAGCATAAGGTATTTTCTTTTATGGCACAACCATGATGGAATGTTGAACAAGCATAGAAAGACTAGCCACGTACTATGTGGGTTCCTCATCTCACCGAAGGGATTCATTCCATCCGTGCTAAGTCCCATCCTGATATTTCTAGGATCGTCCGAGAAATCTAGATGGGCCAGGTCAAATGATTTCCACTGCCTAGCATCCACAGGGTGCCGAAGTTTTCCGTCCTTCTTTCGCCCAGCGAAATGCCAGATTAATAGTTCAGCATCTCTAGGATTAGAGAACATACGTTTCAAGCGATCAATCACCGGTAGGTACCACATTACTAAGGCTGGAACTTTCCTCTCCGTCTTTTTTCCAGGATGGTCTTCAATAACATTTTTATTCCTCTTCTGCAACCTCTTATTATTATTCTTCTGGTGGTCATTGTAGTCCTCCACACAGTCATTTGGACGTTTGTATCGACTTGTGTTGCACTGCGGACATCTCTATAACAATCCATACTCTTTTTGATATAGGATACAGTGGTTCGGGCATGCATGAATCTTCTGAACGCCCAAAGTCAACGGACAAATCATCTTCTTTGCTTGGTACGTATCAGATGGTAAACCATTGGGTTTTGGCAAAACCTTTTTTAGGAGTTGTAAAAGATCTGAAAAACTAGTGTCAGACCATCCATTGCTGGCCTTCAGTTTCATAAGCTCAAGAATTGTGTACAACACAGTATACTGCTTATCGCATCTGTGGCGTTCCTCGTAAAGAAGGTTTTTTGATGCTTTGTCAAGTGCTTAAAAGTTATTGTATCCTTTGGTTGTAGTTCTCTACAACAACACCTCAGGCGCAATATTTCGCATCAGTTCCTTCACATCAAAGGCGTCATCATCATCATGTTGATCAACATCATCATGTGTTATGTCGGATGTATGATCACAACCTCTTCTATGTTGATGAGCATCTTGCGGCACATCAGAATCTTCAGGCGGATTTTGGCCCATCTCACCGTGTTTCGTCCATATATAATAGTTCTTCACGAAACCATTTTTCAACAAGTGAAATCGTATGGTTTCACGATCAGAACACGGATACATCGGTTCATTTTTACAAACTTTACAAGGACAATATATTGCCTCTTCACTCTGACGGGAAGCATATTGTGCGGCAGCTTCAGTAAATTCAGTTACTCTGTTAAAATATGCCACCACATCTCCGTCGTTGGACGAGTACATCCAGGACCTGTGCTCCATCTAAAACATATATTATTTGAAAAAATATTAATAAATTCATTATTGTTAATTTTAGTAATTTACAAATTGAAAATATATTGATTTATTATCGCTCATAACAACATTAATTAAAAATCCTCAATGCTTTAATTAAAACTATTTATTAAGTAGAAAAAATTATTAAATAAATTAACTATATTGGTTTCTCTCTCTCCAAACAACATAACTCTAGATCTATAATCATAAATCAAATTAAAAAAGAGATTAAAATGACGTAAATCAATATACAAGTGATGAATAATTGTGAGGAGAGTCATATTTGTTCATTTGGGAGAAGGTAACACTGTAAATGGAAGATTATTTAAAAAATTCTATTCACAAACCCTAAATTAGAAAAACGCTAATAACTCATTGTATACATGATTAAATACAAAATAAATGTGAGATTCGGCATGGATTTACCTCCTAGAATGAAATCCTTCAAAAGAAACGAAAACAAAGCCCCCCCTCTTTATCTAGATTTTTGTCGCCATTGTACGGACAAAATTAAATGCGAACTCCAGTAGAGCTCGGGGAGGAAGAAGCTGCACATTTATAGCTAGAATAGTAGTGGTGGTCGCAAGTGATGTCATCAATACTTTAGTGGCGGCCATATTAGCAGCGGCGGGCAGCACCAGCGCCCGCCACTGCTATTGGTACAATAGTGGCGGTCCGGGATGACGTCAGCACCGACCGCCACTACTTTACCAACAATAGTGGCGGGCGCTGGTGCTGCCGTCAGCACCAGCAACTGTAGTGGCGGGCATCTAATGGCCCGCCACTACAGTGGTTTTGCCCAACGCCACTACAGTGACGGTTTGTAGTAGTGTTTGTTTTGCAGATAATGTTGTGACTGACTTGGCCTTGATAAATGTGATTTATGTCATGCATGCAATGAATGTAAATTAAATATGTCTTGCGTGTCATTTGTGACCTACGAGTCGGGAATTGTTGCTCTAGCACATGTAACTAGTATAGGTGCTATAGTGATAGACTAGTACAGTTCTTAGATGCCATAAGTACACACTTAATGACAGGAGTCATAGAGATGGAGATCGCCATGTGAAGAGGGTCATGCTATATCACCGTTAATATTATTTCTTGTGATGATTTTGTATGTTCTTGTTATACTTTTCTTACATATTTCGTGTGTGCTAGGGCCGTAACCTTGCTAGAATAGTTTTTCCTCGGAAAATTAAGTATTGATGCTCCTTTCAGTAGTTGCACCCACCAAGGATCTCGATCATCGATAGTGGGTCTGCCAAAGCAGGTTGCTATCTTTTATCTTGACCAGTTGGGGTGGAAGTCAAACTTTTGCACGCATAGTATTGGTTTGCTTAACAGGGCTATCAAAACGATTTTGGGCCTTGGAGCATAGAGTTGGCATAGAGCATTGTATGCTTCTCCAATGACAAGAATCACATAAGATATGATTAGAAAAGTGTTGCTTACCTATGTCACCTAGCTTCTAGAAGTGATGCCAAAGATCACTAGGAGTTATAATGAATATGGATCTTGCACCACTATTAGTCATTAAAGGGAAAGTGATTGTTTTTAAAATAGTGGATTATCTTTTATTGTATAGAAGATAAACATTGCATAGTGTTGAACCTTGCATTTAATCTTTTGTATATCATGACACCTACTACTACTTCTATTAAGAGCACTCCAATTTTTAATTTGCGATCTATTCTTGAACGAGAGAAATTATCTATGATGAATTTTATGGATTGGTACAGAAACTTGAGAATTGTTCTTAAGCAAGAGAAAAAGGATTATGTTCTACAGGAACCTCACCCCCATGAGCCATGAGAAGATGCTTCTGCAGTAGACAAGCGTCACTACCATAGAAACGTACATTAGTGACTCAACTTCAGTGATGGGTAAAAGACATGTGTCAGTAATACACTTTTTGTGACGGGTTGTGTCACACGCATCAGTAATGTTGTATCATTAGTGACGTGTCGTAATAGGACCCATCACTATAAATGAGGCTGGTAGGGGCACCAATGTTAGTGACGGGTCATTATGTTGAGGAGCCATGCTGAATAGCGTGGGCCTCATGGCTCCAGATGTGATGAGTCATTGTCAACGATAGTCAAAGAGGACTGAGAAGAATGGAGATCTGCTGTTTCGTGGGCCGCGTGTGACTCAGGTACACGGGCAGCGAGCGACGGTCGAGCTGAGAGAGCTGCGAAGTCGGGCTGGTCCAATCCAGGTACATGGACCAGGAGCAACAGAAGACCCACTGGGCTGTTGACTAGGACTGACTCAGGTACACGGGCGGTGAGTCATTGCCGGGCTGAGAGAGCTGCGGAATCAGGCCGGGCCAATCCGGGTACCTGGTGCAATGTCGGTGGAGGCTTTGTCAGTTTCGGCGCAAAACTGACAACCGTTGATCTTGTATCCGAATATCCAGAAGAGAAGTCGTAGTCGCTACGAAAGTTTAGCTTCCGGATAAGTCATCTGTATCTCTAGGCCCACAGTCAGTCAGTTGTGTCTGTAAAATACCTAAGGGCAGTTGAGTCATTTCCTTTATTTAGCGTCTATAAAAACCCTAAGGGGCTGGTGGAATATTCCTAGTGTTGGGCTGCCTATAAATAGGGCCCCAATCCCTAGGGTTAGGTCACCCCTTCTAGAATTCACTTTTCAATCTATTGGGTCATTTTTGCTCCATGTATTTCTCTCTCCCTGTGTGCGCCGCCAGGCAACAAGGCTTGTTATTTCTGAGATTCATTTGGTTCAATGCATTATTTTGCTTCTACTGAACATGTCCCGAAGGGATCTAGTCCCCGAAGGGTATCCCCAATTACAAGGGCATGTCCCTGCTTTTATAGGCTCATAGGCCAAAGGAAAGGTCCTAATTGCCCTATACAAGCCATAGGCTTTATAGGGGCAAGAAGAGAAAAAGGCTATACTAACGTACATTTGATTTTACAGATGTGGTGGAAGATCGGTACCTTCTAGCACAAGACGCGCTAGGTGTAGCGGATGATGATGTTGGAGCAGTGCGTGTAACCTCTCCTTGCTTCGTCCTTGCCATCCATCGCCAATCCGATCGATGAAGATGACGTAGTTGTTCGCATGTAGACGTTTACGAGCATCGCTATTGGAGCAATGCCTCCATGAAGTCCACGCGTACAGGGATGGAGTACCTCCCATGGCACCACACGTGAGAGATGGAGAATCCTTGACCTCAACGTTTGAGATCAAGAAAGGTAGGAGAGAACTCTTGGGTGACTAGGTATAATCTAGGCTTATTGCTGTTCCCAATACGTCCTCCTCCTCTCATTATATAGGGATGAGGGCCCTTGAGTCGTGCTTATCCCGAAACCCTAAAAACCATAATAGATCCAATATGTTTGCCCACGTCGGAACTTCTAATCCTGTATCGGAACATCCGACAGGGTATTTTAGGTCTCCTGATACAGTACGACAGGCAACAAATCCCATATTTTTTCGTCACGTAGGAACTTCCGATACCATATCGGAACTTCCAATCAGTACAAAATTCCCCAATTTTGAATCGAATCTTCTGGCTCGTCGAAACTTCCGATTCCATAACGTAACTTCCGAAGCAACAATTGCTCTTTTTATCGAGACCAGAAATTAACCAGAACTTATGATACTCACTATCGGAACATCCAATCCATTGAATTTTCTTGGGCATAACCTTTAGTTTTGTTGATGTAGTCGATCTTCCCGAACTTCTCTTTGAGATCACAGTCATATCTTTTGATTAACAGGGTTGGAGGATTGCCTTTGCCACACCCGAGCCCAATCGAGGTGACTGGTGCCATTGAGCTGACCACTACCATTGTGGTTTATACGGCGCTACCAGGGTCATCTACGAGCGGGCCACGCGCAGCAGGGTCCCGACATTCTTTGCCGAGAAGGTCCGAGGGCCCGCAAAGGCTGGCTGGGGTGGTCGCAGCAGAGTCCACCATGCTAGGGGACGAGCGTTCATCTCCTCTTGCTATGGTAGAGCCGGTGCCACCACCTCCTTGGCGTGCTCCCACTCGGTGATGTTTAGTGTCCATAGCCGAGCGGTTGAAGTCGATTGAGCATCACAGCCAGAAAGACAATGGTGAGGTTTCCTGCAAAAAAAGGTTTGCGTACCTTGTCGCACATATTAACTTGGGTATCCGCGCAGGATGCAGCTCTCAAAATAAGAGAGTGGCTGGACGCCAGGGACGCCGAGCTATCTCAGAAGGACGATGAGTTACGAAGGCTAGAGGCAGAGAATGATGGTCTCCGAGGGGAACTTCGTATCCTTCACGAGCAGTTTGGCCTCCAAGGCCTTGGTATGTATTATTTTTTCCTTTAATACTCTTATCTGTGTATCCGGAGCATGATTCTTTTTTCCTCGTAGAGCTGTCGGCATCGAGTGAGCATCTGGAGATAGCTGTCGGCCAGGCACAACATTCGACGGATGTTGCGGTAGCCGAGAGGGATGTTGTTTCTGGCGGGTTGGATAAGTTGAAGAAGCAACTCACTGAGTCTGAATCTTCGGCCCAGAAATGGCACAATGAGTACAAAAGTATGGGCTTCTTCTGAGCTCTTTTTCTTCGAGGACAAATTCCATCAATTTTTGTCTTGAGAATTCTTCTTTGCTATGTAGGAATCAATTATCGGATGACCTCTCAGTTTGAATACCTAGAGCGGTAACTAGCGAGCACTTAGAGGCAATTGGATGCCTATCGGACATGCACGGAGGCGATGATCCGGATGGTTTATGACGAGCGCTTGAGCATTCGGTGGTTGGCGGACGAGTCATTTGCTCGGCTGGACGGTGCTGAAGGTCGGCAGAAGCAGTCGGCTCGAAACATCATGAAGATGGCGGCTACTCATGTGTTGGGGGTCGTCCGGGCACTGTACTCGACCATCTGACTAGATCTTGTATAGGCGGGGTGGCCGGCGCATTATAGTGAAACCTACGCCCAGTGAGCTTATGCCGAGGTCGATTAAGTGGTCGATGCCTTAACTGCTGACATCGAGTATTATCCTCCTTCTCCTCCTGCACCTACTGAGTGACAAAAATATGTGTGACATATTGCAAGACAGGTAATATGATGTTGCATGGTCACTTTTGATATTTTTGTATGCAATCCGACTGATTGTGATTATTCGGCCATGGTGCTAGCTCGTTAGTGCAGAGATAACGCCTGCCACATACACGCTTTTTAAACCACACCGTTATAGGCCACGTGAACCACAGGGACTAGTCGGCATAGGCAACTCTTACTGAACCCGATCAACCTAACTTAGCTAGAGCTGATCGTGGATACAAAGTGAGTGATCGTAAAATCCCGTAGAGGAGATTGCCAAAAGAGGGCAGTCGTTAAGCATCTTGGAGAGGTCTTCACTAACTCAGCCATAGCTGATCGTGGATACAGAGTAGGAAGACCGTGGCAGGTCCTAGGGGGAATGCTTAAGAGCTACAAATTTGTTAAGCACTCAGGAGCAGAGGGGCCCTCCAATGACTTAGCTAGAGTAGATCATGGGTTCATAGTGGGAGAAAGCCGCTACTACCACGATAATAGTGCTTATAAGTAAACAAATCTCAGATTTGAATGATGTATCCAATCGAAATTTGAAGTATGGAGAGTTGGAGACTTATCTTGGTGGCCTCGGGCCGTGGCGGTGGTGGGATTGTTAAATCCTGTGAATTCTGTTTGGCGGAATCCAGTGGAGAATATTATGGCGAAGCCATAAATGGCACTTAGGCGACATGTGCGTCAGGCGGCGGATCCTTCCTACATTGTAGGGGATATTGACCGTCGCTATACAGCAACTGGCGGAGCGATTTTGCGTGCGTCATCAGTGATGTTTTGCTTTAATTAGCGTGCTGGCAGTTCGTCTCCCTGCCTACTGTCTTGGCCTATAAATAGGGCCCTTCAACTTCAGTTTTTTCAACATGACGGCATAGATCATATTCTTTGCCTTGACTCTTCTTCTTCATCAGGGGGCTCAACCCTTTTTATGACATGGTGCGATGGTTTCTTGAAGGGTTATCAAGAGCCTCAAGACTTTGGGTAAGTGAATCATCACTTTGTTCATTGCTTCATTAGCTTTTCATGGCCAAGTCTTGATCATTCTTCCCTTCTTGAAGATCACTGACATCTTGGAGATGGGACTACAAGCCCATGAGAAGACCTTATGGAGCATCCCTCAATGAGATGTTGTTGTGGTTTTGCGGCTCCACTGACACACTTTAGTCAGGAAGGAAAACAACGGCCTCCATAGGGGCTCAGGATGGTCCGGAGAAGTCAGAATGGCTTCTCTGGACACCCCTCTAGGAAGATGTGGAGGACTGCCATCTCAGAGACCACCCACGTGGCCATCGTTTGGGCCGAGCGGTATGGATCTCCTAAAGTGGCCGTGTCATGTCCTCCAAGGAACGATGCCTGATCTTGGCAGCGGCGAGGTCGCTTGAGACCTCATAGGCCGGCTTCGCCCATCGACGGACTAGGGACGATTGTTCTTGGATGGCTTCCTATCACCCCTGATCCCGCTGAGCAGATAAAATTAGAGTAGAAGAAATCATTGTACATGTACATTTCATTAGAATGTAACAAAGATTTCCTCATTCTCAGTGTTTGCTTTCTTGTCCGACTGCACTCAAAACCTATCCCAGCTTAATCGATATAGCTAATGTCTATATAACATAGGGAGCTTAGGTCGCATGCACATTGTTTAGAGCCATTAGCGTCATGTTCGACCAAGGGCGAGTATCAGTAGTCAGCCAAAGACAACGCTCGTTAGAGCCCCCGGGCAAATGAGTGGCCCTCACAATGACTACGCCAGAGCGGATCATGGTTGCTTTAGTCAGAGTGATTGACTCGCAAATGCCCAAGTGTCGAGCAGTCTTTGAACTCTAAGAGTTCAAATGAAGAGGAACAAAACATCTCTTCGATCCGGCATCAGCTAAGCCAGAGCAGATCGTAGCTGCCTGGTTAAAGCGGTGGCGAAAGTTCATCTCGATAAAGGCTGAGTTACAGCGGGTTATGACCTCGAAGCCAGAGCAGAGGCAATCGGTAAATCACATTGTAGTCGAGCTAGAGCGGATCATGGCGTCGAGGCTAGAACGGATACATCTCGGCAAATACTAGTTCAGAGTATATCGTGACTGCAAAGCCAGAGTGGAGGAAATTAGTAATCACGTTGTAACTGAGCCTCGGCAATAATGACACTTCCCATTTCTTGTCTTCTCACATCAAGCGATAAGATCCAAGGCGTGTAGCCTTGGTGATAATGAAGGGTCCTTCCCATGGAGCCGAGAGTTTGTGGGTCCCGACTGCCGATAGAACTCAGTGCAGGACCACGTCACCGACTTGAAATAGTATTTGTGAATGTTCTCGTCATGACACTTCCGGAGGCCTTACTGGTATCGGATGGTCTATAGTGAAGCAGCCAGTCGGGCTTCTTCCAGACTATCGATGTCTTATTCCCCAGTATGTTCGGTGGTGCCTTCAACATACTGGAGTATCTTCGGGATTCTGTGCAGCATGTCCACCGGGAGGATGGCCTCCAACCCATATACCGGGAAGAATGGGGTCTAACCGGTGGCCCTACTGGGCTGTGTGGAGAGCGCCGAAGAACAGCGGGCAATTCCTTCATCCAACGGCAGCCATATTTGGGAAGAGGATCGAACACTCTTACTTTAAGCCCTTGCAGAATCATTTCGTTGGCATGCTCGACCTGTCCATTGGCTTGAGGGTGCGCAATAGAGGAGTACTTGACTTCGATGCACCGATCTTCGCAGAAGTCCCAAAAATCGTCGTCCGTGAACTAAGTCCCAAGGTCTATAATGATCTGACTCGAGACCCCTAATCAGTAGATTATGCTCTCAATGAACTCCACTGCCTTTTTAGTTGTGCTGACCTTCAGTGGCATGACTTCAATCCATTTGGAGAACTTGTCAATGGCCACAAAAAGACGATCATACCCCTACGGCGCCTTTGAAAAGGGCCCACCATGTCCAGCCCCCAGCAAGCAAATGGCTAGGACGATGGATGGTCTGGAGAGCTTGTGCAGGAAGGTGGCATTGATTAGAAAAGAACTAACATCCTTTGTAGTTGTGTACCAGTCAGTGGGCATCTGAGTTGGCAGTCGGCCAATAAAATCCAGCGCGGAACGCCTTGCCAACTAGTGTGTGGGCTCCAGTGTGGTTCCCACCAGTGCTAGCATGGATCTCCTTTAGGATCTTATGTCCTTCTGCCTTGTCGACGCACTTCAACAAGACCCGGGTGGATGCGGCTCTTCTGAACAGCACCGACCCGATCAGGACATATTGATTTCTCCTTCTGTACAACCGGATGGTTTTGTCTTTGTCCTAGGGAAGCTTCTCTGTGAGGTTTAAATGAATCAGAGGTCGGCGCCAATCTTCTTCTTCTTCTTTGACATTAGTGATTACGGCGACTGATGTTTAGAAGGTTGCGAGCTTTCTTCTTTGATGGATGGTTTCAATAGCCCATGAAGGAATATCCCTCTGGGAACTGCCGTTCTTGATGATCCGAGCTTCGCTAGTGCGTCGGCGGCCGAGTTCTTGTCTCGGGGGACATGATGGAACTCCATGCCATCGAACTTGCCTTCCAGTTTGTGGATCTCCAAACAGTAAGCATCCATCTTCTCGTTAATGCAAGTCCAGTCTTCGTTCACCTGGCTGATCACTAGCTTGGAGTCTCTAAATGCCAGCAGCGGTTGAATCTCGAGGGAGACAACAATGAGAGTCCATGGAGCAGGGCCTCGTACTCGGCTATTTTGTTGGATGCAGCGAAGCACAAGCATAGGATGTACTTTAAATCTTCACCTTGGGGAGATGTTAATAGCACTCTAGCACCGCCATCATCCAGACCAAGGGAACCATCGAAATAGAGGGTCCAAAATCTCTTGACGATGTTCTCCACTAGCAGCTGGTACTCGGTCCATTTATCGACAAAGTCGGCGAGCGCTTGACACTTGATGGCAGTTGTTGGGGGAAAATGCTTCACTTTCAGGATTTAGAGATTAACAGTTCAAAAGATTTATTAGCTTCGGAGCTGATGGGCTAATGTTTGAAGGTGGAGGAATCATTAAACGAAGGGTGATTCGATCTACGATCCAAAGGACCCTCCGCGAGATATGAGGCTTCGGAGCCAAACAACAGGACTGATAAGATGTTTGATTTATCTACATGCTTTAGGTAGATTTTACCATTTTAACCCTGTTCAGGGTACCGAATAGTTTCCACTATGTCGGTTGTAATAGAGGGGTAAATAGGTCTTTTCCTTAGCCGTTTTTGCCTATAAATACCCCCCTCCTTACCTTGTAACAGGGATCGAAAACTCAGCTATTCTAATATACATATTCGGACTACTTAAGCTATTATCCAATTCAGAGGCTTGAGATAGTTCTTAAACACGAACATCACTGTTTGACTATTCTTGATCTCAGAGAACCTGTTAGCGTAATATTTTGCGCCAACAGTTGGCGCCGTCCATGGGGATCCAAGTTCTAGAAGCTTATTCTCTACCGCTGACTGCACTTCGAAGAGCACTTACGGAGGGAGCTTCGGAGTCCAAAGATTCCGCGCGCCCTTCGGTAAGGGGCTTCCTAGTGCGGTTTGAAGGCCTTACCTCACCTTCCTAGACCAGTCAAAGTCCTCGGTCTTCGGACCTCTCCATTACTAGCTATGCCTCCAAAGCGAAGCCAAGCCTCGGGTCCTCTCCGAAGGTCCCCTCGGACCAACAGAGCTGGACCCTCAGTTGTTCCAATGATTCCCGAGGGTGTCGCTGGGCGTCGAGTGCCCAGAGGCCCTCAGGCTCCTCCTACGGTGCTTCGAACTGATTATGTCAGTTCCCGAGACCCGGAGCTACCCTCCGACGAAGACGAAGACCTTCCTGGGGCCGAAGCTACTCAGTTAGCGAGGCTTCAGGAGGAAGTGGCTAGATGGAGGCAAGAGGCCACTGATCGCCTCCGCTCCCAAGCCTCCACCGAGACTCTAGAAGGGCCCCAAGACGGTGGTGCTCGCAATCTTCCCGAAGCTGTTCAAGTCCCAGAGGAGGCTGAGAATGCATCTTTTGATGAGGAGTCTCCGCTACATTCGGACTTGCAAAGGGTGCCCTTCGATCCCCGATTCAAGGCCTCGAAGTTGCACAAGTACTCTGGCGGGTCAGACCCCGGAGAATTTGCTCGCTCATATGCCCTGGCGATAGAAGCAAGTGGAGGGGTGCACAACACTATGGCAAAGTGTTTCCCCCTCGCTCTCAAAGGCGTGGCTCTCCGATGGTTCTGGTCCTTGAAGCCAGGATCGATCAGATCTTGGGAGCAGTTGAAGAGGAAGTTCGTAAGCAACTTCCAGGGTACCTTTGTGGCTCTGATGTCGACAAGGAGCTTGTTCCAGGTGAAGCAGCGAGCAGGGGAAACGCTTCGGGAATACTTCACGTGCTTCGCCCACACCAAGTCGCAGATCAAGGGCTTATCTACCTCCTCGTTAGTCGACGCCGCCCACGAAGGGGTGCTGAACCCAGATCTCCTCAGCAAGCTCCATTGGAAGCCTGTGTCATCCGTGGCACAGCTGATGGCATAGTTCAAATAGTATGCCAAGGCGGAGGAGGGTTGCCTTCGATGAGCCATGGCACCCGCACTAGCCCTCTGAGAAGTGAAGATGGAGCCCGAAGCCTCAGCTTCTCTGCAACCCCCTCAAGACAATCTCTTCAGCGAGCACAGGCGGGGAAAGAAGCATTTCCGCTCGGAGGTATTAAGCATCGCACCCTCCGCTCCGAAGGCACCTGCCAATTATCAGCAGGCGCAAGGCTTCAAGACTAGAGTGCCAAAGCCTCAGGAAAGAGTGCCTGGCAGGCGCCAGAGTTTCTTCTGCTGCGTGCATGGCGACAATAGAAGACATGACACGAAGGACTGCAAGGCGGTGTTAGCCCTTCGGGGTGAATTCCTAGGACAGACTACTGGGCAGGGTACTTCAGATCGAGCCCCACCAGCGGCACGGTCGGAGCCTGTGCAAATCGTGGCCCGAGTCGCTGTCCCCGAAGCCCCCATGTGACTTCCGGTGGCCAACATTATGCCACCACCGAAGCAGGAAGACCCACAAGACCGCGGCAAGCGAGTGGTCCTGCCCATCTCCAAAGGGGGGACCCTCAGAAGCATGTCCAAGAGGCAGCGGCGTGAATACGTCCGCGAAGTAGGGCACATTGGGACCTCGCGTTCCATGGAAGGAATGCCATAATGGTCTCATGTGCCCATTTCTTTTACTGCCAGTGATGCCGTGGGGGTGAAGTTCCCCCATGCTGACCCATTGGTCATTTCCGTAGATATAGCAGGGGTGGAAGTCCGAAGGATCCTGGTGGACGGTGGGAGCTCCGCAGACATACTTTTTGTCCAGGCCTTCGATCAAATGTGCATATCTCGGAAACATCTACTTCCAGCGGCCCGGCCACTTCAAGGTTTCTTAGGACCGCCTCTCGATGCCCTCGGCTAGATAGGCCTCGAGGTTGCTTTCGGAGAGGGGCCTTTGGCCAGGGTGCAGGAGGTGATCTTCGACGTTGTCGACGCCTCCTATGCTTACAACGCAATCTTCGGGCGAGGCATGCTGAACCAATTCAGAGCTATAGCGCATCACAACTATCTCTGTCTCAAAATGCCCACACAAGGTGGAGTTCTTACTGTTTCAGGAGACCAAGCTATAGCCCGAAGAATGGAGTACGGTCACGGCCAGCCGTTGGAGCCCCGGCAAGTACATAGTGTGGCAGAGCACACTGAAGAGGTTATGGAGGGTTCGAACTCTTCGAAGGGGCTCTCCCTTAAACCAAGACCGGAAGGTGACGTCGTGACGAAGATAATTTCAAAAGATGGCAAAGAATACCCAATACAGCTCGGCAAGGGGCTATCCCCAGAGATAGCTTCCTCGTTGGAAGAAGTCGTCAAGCAAAATTTGGACGTCTTTGCCTAGACTGACGAAGACATCACCGGGGTTGATCGGAGTATCATCGAGCACAGCTTGCTCGTCAACTTGAAGGCTAGGCCAGTGCGCCAGGGGCTCCGCAAGCTGTCTGCGGAAAGGGCAAGCCTCACCAAGACCGAAGTAGAAAAATTATTAAGGGTTGGCATCATCAGGGAGGTAGCCCATACCGAGTGGTTGGCAAACCCCATCTTGTAAGGAAGAAGGACTCGAGCAAGTGGCGCTTGTGTATTGACTTTACTTCATTAAATAAAGCATGCCCATGAGACCCCTACCATATGCCCCGAATAGACCAGCTAGTGGATTCCATAGCCGGCTTCGAATTGCTAAGCTTCCTCGATGCTTATTCCGGGTATCACCAAGTCTGGCTAAAGCGTGAAGACGAAGCCAAGACAAGTTTTATAACTTCGTCCGGGGTATTTTGTTATTTAAGAATGCCTTTTGGCTTGCAGAATGCCGGAGCCACATTTTCACGTTTAATAGCTAAGGCTCTAGGTCACCAAATAGGCCAGAATGTCGAAGCCTATATGGATGACATTGTAATAAAGAGCGCTCAAAAGCACCAGCATAGTCTAGACCTAGCTGAAACGTTTGAGAGCCTCCGAGCATGTGGAGTACGCCTCAATCCTGAAAAGTGTATATTCAGAGCACAAGCAGGAAAACTGCTAGGGTACTTAGTTTTGAGCAGAGAAATCGAAGCTAGCCCAATGCAGATAAGTGCACTGCAAAGAATGGCACCACCAGGAAATTTGAAGCAAGTCCAGAAGCTAGCAGGAAGGCTCGCAGCTCTTAGTAGATTCCTGGCCAGGTCAGCAGAACGAAGCCTTCAAAATTTCAAAGACCTAAAGGGGTCCGGAAGTTTCAAGTGGACTCTGGAGTGCCAGAAGAGCTTTGATGATATTAAGGCATACCTCGGAAACCTGTCAACACTTAATGTGCCCTCCCGGAGGAAACGCTCCTCCTTTATCTCGCAGCAACAGGCTCCGCAGTAAGTGCAGTACTGGTCAGGGAAGTTGAGCTTAAGGGAAAGCTGGTGCAGAACCAAGTTTATTTTGTTTCAGAAGCTTTGTCCGGAGCTAAGATAAGATACTCCGAGCTCGAGAAATTTGCTTATGCTCTGGTGATGGCCTCGCGGAAGCTAAGGCATTACTTTCTGGTGCATAACCTAATCGTTCCTACCTCGTACCCTCTTGGTGATATGATCCGAAGGAAAGATTCTACGGGTAGGATCGGAAAATGGGTTATCGAGCTAGCCCCCTTCAGAATATCCTTCACGGCAAGAACATCTATCAAATCCCAAATCATAGCTGACTTCGTAGCAGAGTGGACGCCATCTGCAGTTTGGGCTCCAGAGGAGCCCTCCGAGGGTTTATGGACAATATTTTCTGACGGAGCTTATCAGGCATCTGGTGCCGGAGCTAGAGCGGTCATCATATCACCATCAGGGCAAAAGGACATGTATTCTGCGAGGCTCAACTTTAAGACCACCAATAATATCGCAGAATATGAAGGGGTCCTGCTAGGCCTCCGAAAGGCAAAGGCACTTGGAGCAGCAAGGATAGTAATTAAAACAGATTCCCAAGTCATCGTGTGGCATGTTGACAAGAGCTTTCAAGCGCAATACCTCAAAGAAATCAGCAAGACTGAAGCAACATTCCAAGGATTTTCTGTTTGAAGTATCCCTCGAGCAGATAATCAACTCGCAGATATTCTAGCAAAAGCTGTAGCCGGAGCATTGGACCTCCCGGAGGGTGCTTTCTATGAAGAACTAGTCAAGCCTGCAGTCAATCAATTACCCTCCGCAGAAGTCCTTTGCATTCCAGTTGCAGATTGGCGGGCTTCGATACTGGATAACTTGCAAGGTAGCACGGACTCTTCATAATGTCCGAATTTCAGAAGGTTACAAGCAAGGGATAGAAATTATAAGCTTGTCAATGGAATGTTGTACAAAGCCTGAGTGTGTTCTCCTCTACTCCGATGCATCTCCCATCCCGAAGGCCAAGACTTACTTCAGGACATTCACGAAGGTTTATGTGGAAGCCACTTAGCCCCTCGCGCTCTAGCAGGCAAAACACTTCGGCAGGGGCTATACTGGCTGACAATTGTAAGAGATGCGGAGGAGTTGGTCCGAACCTGCCAACGATGCCAGTGGATGGGAAGACGAAGCCACCGTCCGCCAGTACCACTTCAAGTTATTGCCCCGGTGTGGCCAATGGCTCGATGGGGAATGGACCTCATTGGCCCTTTTCCAATGGCCAAAGGCAGCTTGAAGTTTGCAGTGGTAGCAATCGAATATTTTTCAAAGTGGGTCGAAGCAGAACCGTTGACTGCTATCACTTCAAGGAATGTGCAAAAATTTTCTGGCAAAATATTATATGCAATTTCGGAGTGCCAAGGGAGCTAACGGTGGATAATGGAACCCAGTTCGAAGCTGACACATTCAAAGAATTTTGTGAAGAACTGGACATTAAGTTATGCTTCGCAGCAGTGCGCCATCCACAGTCCAACAGAGCTGTCGAGCGAGCCAACGGGAACATTTTCTCTGGTCTGAATCGAAGGATTGTTGTGTTGGCCAAGGGGCTATGGGTTGAAGAGCTTCCCAAGATCTTGTGGTCCATTCGAACCACTCAAGCCAGGTCCATAGGCTTTACCCCATTTAGGCTACTATTCGGAGATGAGGCCATGACTCCTACGGAGCTCAGGGGTGGATCCCTTCATGTAGTGCAACCCGGAGATGAAGATGAAAGGAACACTTCGCTGGACTTGTCAGAAGAAACAAGGCTTCGAGTTGTCGCCAATCTGACGAAGTACCAAGGCCAAACAAAAACATGGTATGACCCGAAGATCAAGCTGAACGAGCTTAGACCAGGTCATTTAGTTTTACGAAGTGTAATAGCCCCGGGGAAGCTAGGAAATAAATGGGAAGGACCATATATTATCCTACGCTCAGGGCGCCCCGGATCGCTTAAATTAGCTAATTTAGAAGGGGAAGAATTGAAACATGCATGGCATGCGGAGCACCTTAAGCGTTACTACGCTTAGGGGCTCCTTGTAATCACTTGTAAAAATTCCTTTTTAAATTGAGTGGAGGGTCGAATCTTGTTTGCTCTTTGAATATCCCTACTCCTGGTGGATGCATCAGGAGGACGGAGATGCTTGCGCAGTCAAGCATCTTTCTAAGGACCCGGGCAACAGCCTGTGAACCATGGGTTCAAGGGCTTCGCTACCAGCCTACGGATTCTAGGCTCCGACTTGTTAGGATTCGTAGAAGAGTCTAAGGACTTTAAAAGAACAGATTTCTGGCCTCCGGGTTCGAAGTATCTGTAAAAGAGCCGAAGGTGGCCAGCCTATGAATTCCATTCTCCAGCTTGTTAGGATTCGTAGAAGAGGCTAAGGACTTTAAAAGAACAGATTTTCAGCCTCTGGGTTCGAAGTATCTATAAAAGAGCCGAAGGTGGCCATCCTATGGGTCCCAAGCTACGGCTTGTTAGGATCCGTGGGAGAGTCTAAGGACTTTAAAAGAACAGATTTCTGGCATTCGGGTTTGAAGTATCTGTAAAAGAGCCGAAGATGGCCAGCCTACGGGTCCCAAGCTACGGCTTGTTAGGATCCGTAGAAGAGTCTAAGGACTTTAAAAGAACAGATTTCTGGCCTCCGGGTCCGAAGCATCAATAAAAGAGTCGAAGGTGACCAAGCAATAAGGTTTCAAGGCTCCGGCTAATGAGACACTTTTAAAGTCCTAAGCGACTAGTATAGGAGCCTGCATATATAGATTCAGCTCCGACACTTACAAAAATCATAATACAAACCTATGTTCAAAGAACTCTACGAAAATATAATGTATGGTGATTAAGTGTTGTGCGAAGCATCGAATTGTTGTGCATGTCATTGTGTCCGATGGACCTTATTGCAACGCGTAAGGTCCCCCACCCACAAGAAGGGGTAGGAGGGTAAAGAACAACAAGATGCTTGTAGTGCAATTCATATTAATCTGTCATACTTTTACATCAAGAGAAATTGTGGTCCAAGCCTAAGTAAAATCGGAGACCCTTTCGGCCTCTATGGCTACTTTGACCTTCGGAGCTCGAAGCCGCTGGGATTGTCCTTTTAGTTCGAGTGCTTCTCTTCTTCTTCAAGGCTCGCAGTTTCTTCTGCTCCTCTTGAAGCTCGGCCCAAGTCAGAATTCTTGTGGAGTTAGCCTTCGCAGGGTCTTCGGCCTGGTACTCCGAGTCAGACCAGTCTATATGTTTGGAGGATGAAGAGGCCTTCTCCTTTTCCTCTTCCTTGATGAAATATAGGACTTCTTGAAAAACTTCGAGGGTTACCTCTCCCTTATCTCTGTGAGGAGTAGAGAAGCAGGAGCGGCGGTAATGCCTTAAGCTCTCAAGGATTGACCACTACTTCTGGAGCCCTTCGTTAATTTCCAATATTTCGAAGTCAGGTTCCGAAAGGCATGACAGAACCTAAAAGATAAAACACCCAAACAAGTCTTTTGTTTATAACTTTTCATTAATACGAGGGGCTTTACAAGATTTCTTATACATAATCTAGTGCCCTACGAGCTAGACCTGTGGGTCGGTTGGCCGAGCAGGAGGTGTCGGAGCCGGCGAGGCTGGAAGCGGTGGCCTCGTTTGTGCTTTCTTCTGCCGATAGGACTCATCGATCCAAGCTTTAGCTGCAGCCTTGTGGTCTGTCTTCCAGGTTGACCGGAAAACTTCCCAAGCCGAGGCTACATCTACCAAAGGATGCAACAAGACCTCGGAGGCAAAGCTTCCAGGTGTCGAACTCCTGATCGGAGCGATAGGAATTTGAAGGGCTTCGAGGTGACGGAGAACTCCTATTCCAGCGCACTGTCCGGAGATCTCTCTGTACCGGATGCCGGAACCCATCATCAGCGACATCGCCACTTGAATCTTCTTCAACTTCTGGTCAAGGGACTCGCTGGCCACAGCAGAGGGCGAAGGGCACATAGTGCCAAAATACTCCATGGTACCCTGAAGGGCATCCAAGCTGCGTTCTGCCATAATAACATTCTTCTTCTCTGCCGCCTCCAGCCCCGCAGCAGTAGCAGACACTTCAGCCATCCAGGACAGAAAGGAGCTTTTCTGGGCCATCGCTTGCTTAAGAGAGCCTTGGAGCTCTACCAGTTGGGTGCTCGAAGTGGTCGCCGCCTACCGGAGCTTCTCGACCTCTGCTCAGAGCACCAAGCACTCGGCTTCAGCTTCTTGGGCTAAAGTCCGGAGTGTGTAGCTGCTCTGCCTTTCGAGTTGGAGGGCTTCGTCGGCCTCGGCCCTAGCCCTCCATTCTTCGAGGACCTCTTCCTCCAACCGGAGTGTTCTCTCCTCGGAGCCTTTAAGCATCGATTGGAGAGAGGTAACCTACCTCTTGAGTCGGTTAGTTTCGACTTCGTTGGAAGTCACTGCCGCTCTAGCAAGGACAAATTGCTACAAGAAGAATAAGTAAATACCAGGTATTTACATTTGCTAATTAAAAATATTTGCGGTACTTCTTATACCTTAAGGGCAGCCCTTTCGAGGGCCATGTTAAGCTCCGGGGCCCTGGCTTCGCTCAAAACGGAGACCGAGTCGGAGTTAGCGACATTCTGGCCTTTCTCCGCCAAAGGCACCAGAAGCGACCGGAGGCCCGTCCGCCCTCCAGGAAAGGAGCTAGCAGAGGAAGCCAAGACAGAGCTTGCGATCATCTGTCCTTGCCTCTTCCTCTGAGTTGCTTGCCGAAGGCTCGTTGGAAGATGGTGCCGTCGTCGGGGCAGGAGGGAGTCTGAGGCTTGACATGCTTTTGCCCCTCCCTGGCACCGAAGCCGGGGCGTCCAGTGGAGCCGAGGTGTCTATCAAAACCGCAACCTCTGAAGAGGCTAGAGCTTCATGTGCAGCTGGGGCTTCGTCGCCCTTTGATGTACCTACAGCATCAAGGTACATTTGATGAACATTTACGAGTAAAATTGTTGTAGGAATCGACCGAGGCAAGAGATTTGAAGTATACCTTCAGAGGCACCGTGAGGTAAAATCGCCGGGTCCTCCAGGACTTCGTACATCCGGAGAATCTCATCGAGGTCATCCCACGAAGTCCTCTCCGGTGTAGCGTCCGCGGGAACGGCAACCTCCGTCGCGATCACCCCAGCTACGGGCAAGTTGGGGGCGATAGTCTCCGGCTCCGAGATCACGACAGCAGCCTCCTGAGCAGAAGCTTCGGTTGGGACCCCTGCTGCGTCTTCGTCACCCTCCAGGAGGTAGTTCTCGAAGTCCTTCGCCAGTTGGGCGTTGGAGCCCTCATTCCCAGAATCCTCCAAAGCCGAGCTCCGAATGCCCAAGGACGAAGTGGACGAAGCAGGGGTCAGTTGAGGAGGGATCTTCACCACCTTCTTCTTCCTGGTGGGGGTCTTGCTGGCCTTCTTCGGAGGCTCGGCGACGGCTTTCCTCTTCCGAGGGGCCGCCCCGGCCGGGTTGAAATCCGGTAGAGGAGGAGGAACCATCCTAAGGGCTCCCCACACCCTGTTGGAGTGCTCCCAGCTCCCCACCAGCTCCATCCTCTTCTGCCTTTCAGCCACTGTAGGGGCTCCGAGGACCCGTTCAGTGGCCCACGCTATCTGCTCTGGGGCCAACGCCAATGGAGCCACTGGAAAAAGGTAACATATTATAAGTATGTTATTTTCTTCATCTAACATATTATGGTATAAGAGTCGAAGTCTTACCTAGGGTTCAGAGATCACCCTCCGAAGCGTGTTGAAACACTATCGGCCAGTTTGCCCCGAGGGGTGGAATTCGAAGAGCAATGAACTCTTCGGCAAGATCACGCATGCTCATGTGACTGGCCACCGAAGTCAGTAGCCCTAGCCGCGTTGAGAGCAGGCTAGGGTTCGGGGTAACCTCCTCCTCCTTCCGAAACCAGATTTCTTGAAGGGGCCCAGCGAGAGGGGAGTCCTCTCCAACCTCGGCGTAGAACCACCGGAGGATCCAGTTAGTATACCATCGGTCGTTGATGGCCTTCGTTGGAAAATGGTGTGCGTGCTCCCTCCGCAGATGGAAGTTGACACTTCTAAAGGCTGTTATCACCTTGGTGTCCCCGGGGCCATCTTGCGGCTTCGGCTGACAGATGGCTTCGTGGGTGGCGGCTAAGACCTCCGATCGCCCCTCGCACCCTTCGGCCCGAAGAGCCCACTTGAAGACAGCTAGACGGGCGATGGCCTTGGGAGACAGTTGGGGTAAGGTAATGTGGAACATGTCCAATACCTTAGAAAAGAAGTCAATTGCCGGCAGCCCCAGACCTGCCTCGAAGAAGGCCTCGAAGACCATGACCTCTCTGCTCTGTGGCCACGGAGTTGATTCTGGTCCAGGGACTCGAGTCCTCATTCCGGACCCTAGCTTCCCTTCCACGGCCTCTTCAATAGATTTGCCGATGCTTGTGGACTGGCCAATAAGGAAGCTTTGAGGGATCTTCTTCTTGGATGGCGGGCGGAGCTCTCGGGGGTTCTTGGGCTAGGCGTCGCCCGGAGCTCCCGCCATTGCTGCTATGGCTGAAGTGGCCCACGCTTGCCTCTGCGCCAGAGTGCCCGCCGCCGCTGGCACGGTGTGGCTGGTCCTCGCCATGGCTTGGTGGGTCGGGAAGTTGTGAGAGTTGGAGGTTGAAGAAAGTGAGTTGCGGATGCTAGGCACGGTAAAAAGTTCTGGGTAAATTCCAATCCCCTTTTTATAACCGTCCGCTAGTTGCTGTGCTTCGATTGCATTCACACTACAGGTTCGACTTCCGTCGCTGGCAGGTGGGTCCAGGGAGCGGGACGGTGTGAGTCCACCGTAAATTTTGACCGTTACCTTTTATAGAGTGTAACGGCTACTTGTATGGTAAAGGTTCTAATCAAATGGCACTTCACGACGTTTGGACTTCGTAATGGTTCTCTTTCCCGTGAAGCATTCACACGGCGGTTGGGAACTCGAAGCCATAGTCTGAACGCCTCAAACCAAAGACCCTTCGAGTGACTGTAATGTGTTCAACTTTCTCTAAGTCTCAGAATATGAAAATGTTCCTTGTGTATACTGCCTTCCTTCTATACAGGTCAAATTTGGAGAGGCGTATTTGAGGGGCTACTGTTGGGGGAAAATTCTTCACTTTCAGGATTTAGAGATTAACAGTTCAAAAGGATTTATCAGCTTCAGAGCTGATGGGCTCATGTTCGAAGGTGGAGGAAACATTAAGACGAAGGGTGCTTCGATCTACGATCCAAAGGACCCTCCGCGAGATATTAGGCTTCGGAGCCAAATGACAGGACTGATAAGATGTTTGACTTATCTACTTGTTTTGTGTAGATTTTACCATTTTAATCCTGTTCAGGGTACCGAATAGTTTCCACTATGTCGGTTGTAATAGAGGGGTAAATAGGTCTTTTCCTTAGCCGTTTTTGCCTATAAATACCCCCCTCCTTACCCTGTAACAGGGATCGAAAACTCAGCTATTCTAATACACATATTCAGACTACTTAAGCTATTATCCAATTCGGAGGCTTGAGATAGTTCTTAAACACGAACATCACTATTTGTCTGTTCTTGATCTCAGAGAACATGATAGCGTAATCCTTTACGCCAACAACAGTCCTTGGCTTGAACTTGATCGTGTATTCTTTGAGTTAAATAGCCCATTTGGCGATCCACCCGATGTTGTCCCGATTTCTCAGGATGTCACCGAGTGGGAACTCGGTGACCACCTCCACGGGGTGAGCTTGGAAGTAGTTCTTCAACTTTTAGATGGTGACGAGGATGGCATATAGCAGCTTCTGCACCTGGGATATCGAACCTTCGATGGCCCTAGACTTCTGATATGAAGCAGACCATCCGTTGAACCGGGTAGGCGAGCCCTTGCTCCGGCCGTTCGATGACCTGGGCAGTGCTTACAACATGCGTGGTGGCGGTGATGTAGAGGAGGAGGGGCTCCTCCTGAGTTGGCGCGGTGAGCATCGCTGGAGATGTCAGGAACTTCTTGAGGTCGGCGAACGCTTGATGTGCTTCTTCCATCCAAGTGAAACCTTCTTTCTTCAGCAGCTTGAAAAATGGCATCCCCCACTCTCCGAGCCTCAAAATAAACCATCCTAGAGAGGTTATGGAGCCGGCCAAGCCTAGACGTGTTTGACATCAATTGGCCTAACCATGTTTAGGATTGCTGAAATCTTCTCTGGATTGGCTTCAATTCCTCCATGGCTGACGATGAAGCCAAGTAATTTTCCCGTCGGGACTACAAATACGCATTTCTTTGGATTGAGTTTCTAGAAAAACTTGTAGAGGTTATTCACCGTCTCTTGGAGGTCACCGACAAGGTCTTCAGATTGCTTGGTCTTGACCACCACATCATAAACGTAAGCCTCCACGTTGCAACCGATCTGATCGGCCAGGCAACGCTGAATAGCTCGTTAGTAAGTGGCTCCGACATTCTTCAATCCGAAGGCCACGAAAGTGTAGTAGTAGGCGCCAAATGGAGTGATGAAGGTGGTGTTCTTCTGATCTTCTTCTTTCAGGCAAATCTGATGATAGCCCGAGTTACAGTCCAGGAAGCATAGGAGGGTGTTGTCGCTAGTCGAATCGATGACTTGATCAATGTGCGGCAGCGGGAATGGATCCTTCGAGCATTGCTTGTTGAGGCTAGTTTAGTCAATGCACATTCTCCATTTTCTGCTCTTCTTATACACAAGGACTGGGTTAGCCATCCAGTCCATGTGTTGTGCCTCCTTGATGAAGCCGGCCGCCAGGAGGCGAGTGACTTCTTCCTTGATGAGCTTCTTGTGTTCTTCAGTAAATCGATGCATCTTCTGCTTGACCGACGGTGCAGTCGAATTGACATGGAGATTGTGCTCAATCAGCTCCCGGGGTATGCCTAGCATGTTGGAGGGTTGCCAAGCGAATATGTCATTGTTGGAGGGAGGAAGCTGCAGAGCGCGCTTTCCTATTTAGGATCCAACGCGACCCCGATCAGAACTGTCTTGGAGGGGTCATCTTCTAATAACCGAATAATTTCGTACTCGGTCGGCGATGGCATCAACACAGTCGGCGGCGGTGCAGGACTCGGGAGCTCGAGTCCGTCGACCGATGTAGTCTTGGTGTCTTGGAGTATTTTCGTCATGCAGACAGACATGTTCGTGGCCTCACAAAGTGCGAGGCTATCTTGCTCGCAGACATGCAAGGTGGTGATGTCCCCCTTCATGGAGAAGGCCCCACCTGGTTATGGGATCTTGAGGACCAAGTAGGTGTAGTGGGGCACCACCATGAACTTGGCGAGCGAAGGTCTTCCGAGAAAGGTGTGATACGCGATCTCGAAATCTGCCACATACAACTTGACGTGCTCGGTTCGGTAGTTATCCCAAACACCAAACGTCACTGGCACGGTGACCATGCCAAGGGGAAGGGATACCTTCCTATGGACAATCCTGTAGAAGTGATTGTTAGTCTTCTGGAGCACTGAGTTGTCGATGCCGAGAGCTCCCATCGTCCCTTTGAATAGGACATCGAGGCCGCTCCCTACATCAATGAGCACACTCTTCAGGCGAACCTTCAGGATGACGGGGCTGATGATGAGCGAAAAGCGCCCAGGCTTGAGCATGTCAGTCCATTGGTCCCAGCTATAAAAGGTGATTGAAACCTCGGACAATCGGAGATGCTCTGGCACTTTGGCGCTGATGGTGTTGACACAGCCGGTCATCAGCTTCTATTGACGCTTCATCTCGGAGGCCACCGTGTCTCCGAATATCATGGAGACCATCTGGGTGGGCTGTTGGAAGTCATTCCTCCCAGGAGGGACGTCCCCTTTCTCTTCAGTTTCCTCAGGACTTCTTTCGTTAGTGTCCTGATGACGCTTGTCAGGTCGGCAGGATGCTTTGGCCTCTCACCATCTAGTTCTGTAGTTCTGAGTGGTGTGATTGCCATCAGGGTGGAGGATGCAGTGATTGTCTAGCAGATCCTTCAAGGTTGTTGTTGGCGTAAAAGATTACGCTAACAGGTTCTCTAAGATCAAGAACAAACAAACTGAGATTTCGTGTTTAAGGACTAGCTCAAGCCTCTGAAAGGATAATAGCTTGAGTAGTTCGAATGTGTGTATTATAGTAATCGAGTTTTCGGTCCCCGTTACAGGGTAGAGAGGGGTTATTTATAGGCAAATATGTCTAAGGAAAAGACCTATTTACCCCTAGATTACAACCGACATAGTGGAAACTATTCGGTACCCTGAGTAGGGTTAAAAAGGTAAAGCTATCCGGGGCAAACGGATAATCCAAACATCTTATCAATCCTGTCGCTCAGCTTCGGAGCCTCGTATCTTGCGAGGGCTTCTTCGGACTTTAGATCGAGGCACCCTTTAGCTTAACGCCCATCAGCTCCGAAGCTTGGTGAGTCTTTGAGTTATTAATCTCTAAGTCGTGAAAGTGAAGCAATTTCCCCCAACAGTAGCCCCTCGAATACGCCTCTCCGAATTTAACCTATACAGAAGTGAGGCAGTATAAGCAAGGAATATTTTCATATTCTGAGACTTAGAGAAAATTTGAACACATTACAGTCTTTCGGAGGATCTCGGATCCAAAGCATTCGGACCCCGACTCCGATCTCTCAACGCTGTGTGAACACTCCGTGAGAAAGAGAACCGCTCCGAAGCCCAAACGTCATGAGGAACCGTTTGATTATAGCCATTACGGCGCAAGTAGCCATTATGCCCTGTAAAAGGTAACGGTCAAAATTTACGGCAGTCTCTCGCCGTTCCACTTTCTGGACCCACCTGCCAGTGGCGGAAGTTGAACCTGTAGTGTGAATGTGATCGAAGCATATCAACCAGCGGACGGTTATAAAAAGGGGATTAGAAGTTACCCAAGACTTTTTACCGTACCCAGCGTCTGCGATTCACTCTAATCAACCTCCAATTCTCACAACCTTCCAAACCACTGAGCCATGGCGAGAACCAGCCACACCATTCCGGCAGCAGCGAGCACTCTGGCGCAGAGGCAAGCATGGGCCGCCTCGGCTGCGGCAGCAATGGCGGGGGCTCCGGGCGATGCCTGGCCCATGAACCCTCGGGAGCTCCGCCCGCCATCCAAGAAGAAGATTCCTCAAAGCTTCCTCATCGGCCAGTCCACGAGCACCACCGAGTCCATTGAAGAGGCCGTGGAAGGAAAGCTGGTGACTGGATTGAGGACTCGAGTCCCCGGGTCGGAATCAACCCCGAGGCCACGAAATGGGGAAGTTGTAGTTTTTGAGGCCTTCTTCGAGGCAGGTTTGGGACTTCCTGCCATCGATTTCCTAGCGGAGGTACTGGACCTGTTCCACATCACATTATCTCAATTATCTCCAAATGCCATCGCCCGCCTGGCTGTCTTTGAGTGGGCGCTCCGGGCCGAAGGGTGCGAGGGACGATCGGAGGTCTTCACCGCCACCCACGAAGCCATCTGCCAGCCGAAGCCGCAAGACGGGCCGAGGGACTCCAAGGTGATAACAGCCTTCGGCATTGTCAACTTTTAGTTGCGGAGGGAGCACGCCCAACACTTTCCCATGAAGGCCATCAACGATCGATGGTACACCCACTGGATCCTTCGGTGGTTCTACGCTGAAGTCGGAGAGGACTCCCCCCTCGCAGGGCCTCTCTAGGAGATCTGGTTCTGGAAGGAGGCGGAGATTGCTTCGAACCCTAGCCTATTCTCAACACGGCTAGGGCTGTTGACCTCGATGGCTCGCCGTATGAGCATGCGTGACCTCGCCGAAGATTTCATTGCTCTTCAGATTCCACCTCTCGGGGCCAACTGGCCGATAGTGTTTCAACAGGATTCGGAGGGTGATCTCCGAACCTTAGGTAAGACTTCAACTCCTGCAGTAATATGTTAGATGATGAAAATAACATACTTATAATGTTACCCTTTTTTTCCAGCGGATCCACTGGCGCTAGCTCCGGAGGATATAGCTCGGGCCACCGAACGGGTCCTCGGAGCCCCTACGGTGGCTGAAAGACAGAAGAGGCTGGAACTGGTGGGGAGCTGGGAGCGTTCCAACAGAGTGTGGGGAGCTCTCGGGATGGTGCCCCCTCCTCTACCAGATTTTACCTCGGCCGGAGCAGCCCCTCGGAAATGGAAGGCTGTCGCCGAGCCCCCGAAGAAAGCGAGCAAGACTCTACCTAAGAAGAAGAAAGTGACGAAGATCCCTCTGCAGCTAGCTCCTGCCTCGTCTACTTCGTCCTTGGACATTCGGAGCTCGGCCTCAGAGGAGTCCGAGGACTCCAATGCCCAGCTAGCGAAGACCTTCGAGAATTATCTCTTGGAGGGCGACGAAGATGCGGCGGGGGTCCCAACCGAAACATCTGCTCGGGAGGTTGCGGAGGTAGATCCGGCACGCACACCCGTGCCCGCTGTTGTAAACTTGGAGTCGAACCCTGTCGCCCCAACTCGCCTGTAGCCGGGGTGATCACGACGGAGAGGACTTCGGAAGACGACATCGACGATATCCTCCAGATGTACGAAGTTCTGGAGGATCCGATGATTTTGCCCCACGGTGCCTCCGAAGGTATACTTCAAAGCTTTTACCTTGGTTGATACCTGCAACAATCTTTACTCGTAAATGCTCACCAAACATCTTGATACTGTAGGTACCTCGAAAGGCGACGAAGCCCTGGCTGCACATGAATTCCCAACTTCTTCGGGAGTCGTGGTTCCGATGGACACCTTGACTCCCTTAGATGCTCCAGCCCCTGCGGCGGGAGTCGTTCCCACCGATGCAGCTCCGGTGACCGAGGTCGCCCCTGCTGATGCGGCTCCAGCCGAAGGGGTAGTCGCCGAAGAAAGAGCCACCTCCGCCTTAGCCGAGCCACCTGCCTTTGTGCCGGGGAGGGGCAAAAGTATGTCCAGCCTCGGGCTCCCCCCTGGCCCAACGACGACCTCGGCCAGTAACTCGGAGGAGGAGGCCACGGCAGATGATTGCCAAGCTTCGTCTTGGCTTACTTTGCTTGCTCCGTTTCCGGAGCACCGGACAGGCCTCCGAGCGCTCCTGGAGCCTTTGGCGGAGAAGAGCCAGGACATTGCCAATTCGGACCTGGTCTCTGCTCTGAGCGAAGCCAGGTCTCCGGTGCTCAACCTAGCCCTCGAAAGGGCTGCCCTTCAGGTATGAAAAGCACCACAACCACTTCTAATTAGTAATTGTAAATACTTGGTACTTACTTGTTCTTTTTTCTTTGCAGCAATTCGTTCTTGATAGAGCGGCAGCGACTTCCAATGAAGTCGAGACCAATCGACTCAAAAGGAAGGTTACCACCCTCCAAACCGCGCTCAAGGGCTCCGACGAAAGATCACTTTGGTTGGAGGAAGATGTCCTCGAAGAACAGAGGGCTAGGGTCGAGGCCGACGAAGCCCTCCAAATAGCGAGGCAAGACAACGACGCGCTCCGGACTTCGGCCCAAGAGGCTGAAGTCGAGTGCGTAGTGCAGCGGAACGTACCTTGGATGCCCTTCAGGGTACCTTGGAATATTTTGGCACTATGTGCCCTTCGTCTTCTGCGGCGGCCAGCGAACCCCTCGACTGGAAACTGAAGAGGATCCAAGTGGTGGCGTCACTGATGATGAACTCTGGTGTCCGGTACTGAGAGATCTCCAGTTAGTGTGCTGGCATTGGAGTTCTTTGCCACCTCGAAGCCCTTCAGATCCCCCTCGCTCCAGTCGGGGGTTTGACCCCTGGAAGCTTTGCCTCCAAAGACCTGATGCACCCATCTTCGGACGTAGCCTTGGCTTGGGAAGCCTTCCGGTCGACCTGGAAGATGGACCACAAGGCTGCGGCCAAAGCTTGGATCGACGAGGCCTGTCGGCAGAAGCAAGCGCAGACAAGGCCACCGCTTCCAGCCTCGCCTACTCCGGCACCTCCTGCTCCACCAACCGACCTGCAGGTCTAGCTCTTAGGGCAATTATGTATAAAAAATCTTGTAAAGCCCCTTGCATTAATGAAAAGTTATAAACGAAGAGCTTGTTTGGGTGTTTTGTTCTTTTAGGTTTTTTCATGCCCTTCGAATCCTGACCTCGAAATACTTGATTTTACCGAAGGGCTCCGGAAGGAGTGGGCAAGCCTCGAGAGCTTAAGGCCCTACCGCCGCTCTCGCTTCTCTGTTCCTCGTGGAGACAAAGGGGAGATAACCCTCGATGTTTTTCAAGAGGTCTTAACTTATATCAAGGAAGAGGAGAAAGAGAAGGCATCTTCGTCGTCCGAACACATGGATTGGTCTGACTCGGAGTACCAGGCTGAAGACCCTGCGGAGGCTAACTCCGAAAGACTTCTGACTTGGGCTGAGCTCCAAGAGGAGCAAAAGAAACTGCGAGCCTCGAAGAAGAAAAGAAGCACTCGAACAAAAAGGACAAATCTGGTGGATTCGAGCTTCGAAGGACAGAATAGCCAGAGAGGTAGCTCTAGAGGCTGACAGGGTCTTCGATTCTTCCTAGGCTTGGACCAAAACTTCTCCTGATGTACAAGTACGATGAATTAGTGTGAATTGCACCGAAAGTATCTTGTTTGCTCTTTACCATCCTACCCCTCCTTGTGGGTGCTGGATCTTTTGTAGTGCAAATAGGTTCGCCTGACACAATGACACGGCGAACAAACCGATGCTTCGTATCACACTTAATATCTGTACTTTACCTTTTCAGAGGGTTCTTCGAACATACTTTCATATTATTATTTCGTAAGTTTCGAAGTTGGATTTACCTCTATAGGGTTTTATACTTGTTACTTAGGACTTTAAAAAGCGTCTCATTGGCCGGAGCCTCGAAACCTTATTACTTGGTCACCTTTGACTCTTTTACAGATTGTTCGAACCCGTAGGCTGGAGATCTGTTTATCTTTAAAGTCCTTGGACTCTTCTACGGATCCTAACAAGCTGCAGCCTGGAATCCGTAGGGTGGCCACCTTCAGCTCTTTTACAGATACTTCGTACCCGGAGGCCGGAAATCTGTTGTTTTTAAAGTCCTTAGACTCTTCTACGGATCCTAACAAGCCGGAGCTTGGAACCCGTAGGATGGCCACCTTCGGCTGTTTACAAATACTTCGTACACGGAGGCCGGAAATCTATTCTTTTTAAACTCCTTAGACTCTTCTACGGATCCTAACAAGCTGGAGCCTGGAACCCATAGGATGGCCACCTTTGGCTCTTTTACAGATACTTCGTACCCGGAGGCCGGAAATCTGTTCTGTTTAAAGTCCTTAGACTCTTCTACGGATCCTAACAAGCCGAAGCCTGGAACCCGTAGGATGGCCACCTTCGGCTCTTTTACAAATACTTCGTACCCGGAGGCCGGAAATATGTTCTTTTTAAAGTCCTTAGACTCTTCTACGGATCCTAACAAGCCGGAGCCTAGAATCCATAGGGTCGCAGCGAAGCCCCTGAACCGATGGTTCGCAGGCTGATGCCTGGGTCTTGGGAAAGATGCTTGACTCCACAAGCATCTCTGTCCTCCCGATGCGTCCATCAGGAGTAAGGGATATTCGAAGAGCAAACAAAATTCGACCCTCCACTTTATTTAGAAAAGGAAAGCTTTACAAGTGATTACAAGGAGCCCCTAAGCGTAATAACGCTTAAGGTGCTCCGCATGCCATGCATGTTTGAATTCTTCCCCTTCTAAATTAGCTAATTTAAACGATCCGGGGCATCCTGAGCGTAGGATAACATATGGTCCTTCCCATTTATTTCCTAGCTTCCCCGGAGCTATTACACTTCGCAAAACTAGATGACCTGGTCTAAGCTCGTTCAGCTTTATCTTCGGGTCATACCATGTTTTTGTTTGGCCTTGGTACTTGGTCAGATTGGTGACAGCTCGAAGCCTTGTTTCTTCTGACAAGTCCAGTGAAGTGTTTCTTTCATCTTCATCTCCGGGCTACACTACACGAAGGGATCCACCTCTGAGCTCCGTAGGAGTCATGGCCTCATCTCCGAATAGCAGTCTAAATGGGGTAAAGCCTGTGGACCTGGCTTGAGTGGTTCGAATGGACCACAAGATCTTGGGAAGCTCTTCAACCCACAGCCCCTTGGCCAACCCAACAATTCATCGATTCAGACCGGAGAGGATGTTCCCGTTGGCTCGCTCAACAGCTCTGTTGGACTATGGATGGCGCACTGCAGAGAAGCACAACTTAATGCCCAATTCTTCACAGAATTCTTTGAATGTTTCAGCTTCGAACTGGGTTCCATTATCCACTGTCAACTCCCTTGGCACTCTGAACCTGCATATAATGTTTTGCCAGAAAAAATTTTGCACATTCCTCGAAGTGATAGCAGTCAATGGTTCTGCTTCAACCCACTTTGAAAAATATTCGATTGCTACTACCGCAAACTTCAAGCTGCCTTTTGCCATTGGAAAAGGGCCTATGAGGTCCATGCCCCACCGAGCCATTGGCCATACCGGGGCAATAACTTGAAGTGGAACTGGCGGACGGTGGCTTCGTCTGCCCATCCATTGGCATCCTTGACATGTTCTAACCAACTCCTCTGCATCTCTCACAATTGTTGGCCAGTAAAGCCCCTGCTGAAGTGTCTTGCCTGCTAGAGCACGAGGGGCTAGGTGACTTCCGCACAAACCTTCGTGAATCTCTTGAAGTATGTCTTGGCCTTCGGGTTGGGAGATGCATCGAAGTAGAGGGGAGCACACTCCAGCTTTGTACAATATTCCATTGACAAGCTTGTAGTTTCGAGCCCTTGCTTGTAATCTTCGAGCATATGGACCTTCTGAAGAATCTATGCCACCTTGCAATATATTCATAATCGGAGCCCGCCAATCTATAGCTGAAATGCACAGTACTTCTGCGAAGGGTAATTGATTAGCTGCATGCTTCATTAGTTCTTCGTAGAAAGCACCCTCCGGGAGGTCCACCGCTCCGGCTGCAGCTTTTGCCAGAATATCTACGAGTTGATTATCTGCCCGAGGGATGCTCCGAACAGAGAATACTTTGAATGCTGCTTCAGCCTTGTGGATTTCTTCAAGGTATTGCGCTAGATGCGGGTTCTTTGCTTGAAAGCTCTTATCAACATGCCCTGCGATGACTTGGGAATCTGTTTTAATTATTATCCTTGCTGCTCCAAGTGCCTTTTCCTTTCGGAGGCCTAGCAGGACCCCTTCGTATTCTGCGATATTATTGGTGGTCTTAAAGTTGAGCCTCGCAGAATACATGGCCTTTTTCCCTGACGGTGATATGATGACTGCACCAGCTCTGGCACCAGACGCCTGATAAGCTCCGTCAGAAAATATTGTCCATAAACCTTCGGAGGGCTCCTCCGGAGCCCAAACTGCAGATGGAGTCCACTCTGCTACGAAGTCAGCTATGATTTGGGATTTGATAGCTGTTCTTGCCGTGAAGGAGATTCCGAAGGGGGCTAGCTCGACAAGCCCATTTTCCAATCCTACCCATAGAGTCTTTGCTTCGGAGTAAATCACCAAGAGGGTACGAGGTAGGAACTGATTAGGTTATGCGCCTAAAAGTAATGCCTTAGCTTTCGCTGAGGCCATTACCAGGGCATAAGCAAATTTCTCGAGCTCGGAGTATCTTATCTTAGCTCCGGACAATGCTTCTGAAACAAAATAAACTGGGTTCTGCACCAGCTTTCCCTTAAGCTCAACTTCCCGGACTAGTACTTCACTTACTGCGGAGCCTGTTGCTGCAAGATAAAGGAGGAGTGTTTCTTCTGGGAGGGGCACAGTAAGCATTGACAGGCTTCCGAGGTATGCTTTTATATCATCAAAGCTCTTCTGGCACTCCGGTGTCCAACTGAATCTTTCGGACCCCTTTATGGCTTTGAAAATTGGGAGGCTTCGCTCTGCTGACCTGGCCAGGAATCTGCTAAGGGATGCGAGCCTTCCTGCTAGCTTCTAGACCTGCTTCAAATTCCCTGGTAGAGCCATTCTTTGCAGTGCACTTATCTACGTTGGGCTAGCTTCGATTCCCCTGCTCGAAACTAAGTACCCTAGCAGTTTTCCTGCTTGTGCTCCGAATATACATTTTTCAGGGTTGAGGCGTACTCCACATGCTCGGAGGCTCTCAAACGTTTCAGCTAGGTCTAGGCTATGTTGATGCTTTTGAGCACTTTTTATTACAATGTCATCCATATAGGCTTCGACATTTCGGCCTATTTGATGACCTAGAGCCTTAGCTATTAAACAGTGAAAAAGTGGCTCCGACATTCCGCAAGCCAAAAGGCATTCTTACATAACAAAATACCCTGGAAGGAGTTATGAAGCTTGTCTTGGCTTCGTCTTCGCGCTTCAGCCAGACTTGATGATACCTGGAGTAAGCATCGAGGAAGCTTAGCAATTCGGAGCCGGTTGTGGAGTCCACTAGTTGGTCTATTCGGGGCATGGGTAGGGGTCTCGTGGGCATGCTTTATTTAATGAAGTAAAGTCAATACACATGTGCCATTTGTTCGTAGTCCTTCTTCCTTACAAAAACAGGGTTAGCCAACCACTCGATATGGGCTACCTCCCTGATGATGCCAGCCCTTAACAATTTTTCTACTTCGGCTTTGGCGAGGCTTGCTCTTTCTACAGACAACTTGCGGAGCCCCTGGCGCACTGTCCTGGCCTTCAGGTTGACGAGCAGGCTATGCTCGATGATGCTCCGATCAACCCTGGTGATGTCTTCGTTGGTCCAGGCAAAGACGTCCAGATTTTGCTTGACGACTTCTTCCAACGAGATAGATATCTCCGAGGATAGCCCTTTGTCGAACTGTACTGGATATTCTTTGCCATCTTTTGAAATTATCTTCGTCTCGACATCACCTTCCGGGCTTGGCTTGAGGGAGAGCCCCTTTGAAGAGTTCGAAGCCTCCGGCACTTCTTCCGTGCCCTCCACCACAGTTGTGCACTTGCCATGGATCCAACGACTGTCCGTGCCCATACTCCGTTCTCCGTGCTATAGCTTGGTCTCCTGAAATAGTAAACACTCCACCTTCCGTGGGCATTTTGAGACAAATATAATTGTGGTGCGCTATAGCCCCGAACTGGTTCAGCATCCCTCGCCCGAAGATTGCGTTGTAAGCATAGGGGCCGTCGACAACGTCGAAGATCACATCTTCTACCCTAGCCAAAGGCCCCTCTCCAAAAGCAACCTCGAGGCCTATCTGGTCGAGGGCATCGAGAGGCGGTCCTGAGAACCCTTGAAGTGGCCGGGCCACTGGAAGTAGATGCTTCCGGGATATGCACATTTGATTGATGGCCTGGACGAAAAGTATGTCTGCGGAGCTCCCGCCGTCCACCAGGATCCTTCGGACTTCCACCCCTGCTATGTTTGCGGAAATGACCAAGGGATCAGCATGGGGAAACTTTACCCCCGTGGCATCGCTGGTAGTAAACGAGATGGGCACATGAGACCACTCTGGCATCCCCTCTACGGAGCTCGAAGTCCCAATGTGCCCAACCTCGCGGACGTATTCATGCTGCTGCCTTTTGGACATGTTCCCGAGGGTCCCCCCTCCAGAGATGGGCAGGACCACTCGTTTGCCGCGGTCTTGTGGGTCTTCCTGCTTCGGTGGTGGCATAATATTGGCCACTGGAAGTCGCATGGGGGCTTCTGGGACACCGGCTCAGGCCACGATTTGCACAAGCTCCGACCGTGCCGCTGGTGGGACTCGATCCGAAGTACCCTGCCCGGTACTTCGCCCTAGGTAGTCGCCACGAAGGGCCAACACTGCCTTGCAGTCCTTCGTGTCATGGCTTCTATTGTCACCATGCATGCAGCAGAAAAAACTCTGGCGCCTGCTGGGCGCTCTCTCTTGAGGCTTCATCGCTCTAGCCTTAAAGCTTTGCGCCTGCTAATAACTGGCAGGTGCCTTCGGAATGGAGGGTGCGATGCTTAGCACCTCTGAACGGAAATGTTTCCTCCCTCACCTCTGCTCGTTGAAGCGATTGTCTTGAGGGGGTTGTAGAGGAGCCGAGGCTTCTGGCTCCGTCTTAACTTCTCGGAGGGTAGGTGCGGGTGCTCCGGCTCGCCGAAGATAGCCTTCCTCCACCTTGGCATACTGTTCGAAGTATGCCATCAGCTGCGCCACAGACGTCACCGGCTTCCGATGTAGCTTGCTGAGGAGGTCGGGGTTTAGCACCCCTTCCCGAGCGGCGTCGACTACCGAAGAGGTAGACAGGCCCTTAATCTGTGACTTGGTGTGGGCGAAGCGCGTGAAGTACTCCCGAAGTGTTTCTCCCACTCGCTGCTTCACCTGGAACAAACTCCCTGTTGACATCGGGGCCACAAAGGTACCCTGGAAGTTGCTCACAAACTTCTTCTTTAACTGCTCCCAGGACCTGATCGATCCTGGCTTCAAGGACCAGAACCATCGGAGCACCACGCCTTCGAGAGCAAGGGGAAAACACTTCGCCATAGTGTTGCGCACCCCTCCGCTTTCTTCTATTGCCAAGGCATATGAACGAGCGAACTCTCCGGGGTCTGACCCATTGGAGTACTTGTGCAATTTCGAGGCCTTGAATCTGGGATCGAAGGGCACTATTTGCAAGTCCGAATGTAGCGGAGACTCATCTTCGAAAGATGCATTCTCAGCCTCCTCCGGGACTTGGGCAGCTTTGGGAGATTGCGAGCACCACCGTCTTGGGGCCCTTCTGGAGTCTCGGTGTTGGCTTGAGTGTGGAGGCGATCGGCGGCCTCTTGCCTCCACCTAGCCACTTCCTCCTGAAGCCTTGCTAGTTGAGTAGCTTCGATTCCAGGAAGGTCTTCGTCTTCATCAGAGGGTTACTCTGGGTCTTGGGAGCTGACATAATCAGTCCGAAGCACCGTAGGGGGAGCTCGGGGACCCCTGGGCACTCGACGCCCAGCGACATCCTCGGGAATCACTGGAGCGGTTGAGGGTCCGGCTCTGGTGGTCCGAGGGGACCTTCGGAGAGGACCTGAGGCTTGGCTTCGCTTCGGAGGCATAGCTAGTCACGGAGAGGTCCGAATACTAGGGACTTCGATTGATCTAGGAAGGCGAGCGAAGGCCTTCGAACCGCACTAAGAAGCCCCTTACTGAAGGGTGCGCGGAATCTTGGGACTCCGAGGCTCCCTCCGTAAGTGCTCTTCGAAGTGCAGTCAGCAGTAGAGAACAAGCTTTTAGAACTTGGATCCCCACGGACGGTGCCAACGGTTGGCGTAAAATATTACGCTAATAGGTTCTCTAAGATCAAGAACAAACAAACTGAGAGTTCGTGTTTAAGGACTACCTCAAGCCTCCAAAAGGATAACATCTTGAGTAGTTTGAATGTGTGTATTATAGTAATCGAGTTTTCGGTCCCCGTTACAGGGTAGAGAGGGGGGTATTTATAGGCAAATATGTCTAATGAAAAGACATATTTACCCCTAGATTACAACCGACATAGTGGAAACTATTCGGTACCCTGAGTAGGGTTAAAAAGGTAAAGCTATCCAGGGCAAACGGATAAGCCAAACATCTTATCAATCCTGTCGCTCAGCTTCAGAGCCTCGTATCTTGCGAAGGGCTTCTTCAGACTTCAGATCGAGGCACCCTTCGGCTTAACGCCTCAATCTTCGAGTAAGAGCCCATCAGCTCCGAAGCTTGGTGAGTCTTTGAGTTATTAATCTCTAAGTCCTGGAAGTGAAGCAATCTCCCCCAACAGTTGTGTCATTTTGGCCTCACGATCGAGTGCCGCGATTGGCGATCATAATCTCCTTCTCCTTCCTCTTCTTGTTGGGAAGGTGTGGCCAACCATGGTCGGCATGATCCATGAAGGTGGGCGATCAGTGGGCCGTGGGTTGCCAGTGGGCCATGGTCAATAGGCGATGCCCCTCCTCCTTCTGGTCTTCGTTGTTGCCGTGCAGCTTTGAGAGCATCTACTCCTGCTCGGCATCTTTGGCGCTAGAGAACTATTGGGCGATAGTGATCATGTGGCAAGGATTAGTCGTCGCCTACATGATCAGGTGGCGGACCAACTCAGATAGCTTCCTCAAGCCATCCTAGAATGCAAAAATCACGTCAGCGTCGGTGATGGTGGCCACGGCGTGGCGCTTTTCGGAGAATCGTGAATATACTCCCACAAGGACTCTCCTTCTCTTTGTTGAACTTGGCATAGGTCATGCCGGGAGGCGGGTCTTTGCCACGTCCCCTAGTAGTTGTCAATGAAGACATCACACAAGTCATACCATGAGTTGATGGAGCCTTCGGGGAGCGAGACCAGCCAGTTGACAGCCGAAGCGGACAACATGACTGGGAGGTAGTTGAGATGGTTGCATGGATGGTGGTGTAGCACCAGTCGCAGCCATTGAGATGGCTTAGTTTTACCATCATATGGAGCGATTCCTATCGGCTGGAACTGGCATGGCCACTTGACGTGATGTAGCCACGCGGAGAAGGCGAGGAACCCATCGTGGAGAAGGCCATGTAGTCGGCGTGGCCTTCATTCGGGGTCCCGTAATCGCGATCATTCAAATCATGATGACGTGACTCTCCCTGCTCCCATCCTTGTTGTTGACGAAGAAGGAGGTTGCGGGCGTTGATGCGGACGTTGATGATCTAACGAGCGTCTCCAATGAGCGAGCTTCCTCCATGATTTCTAGGTCGTCCGTGCTTCCTCGGCCTGCATAGCCGGGAGTGGCAGCTATGAGATGGCGATGGCAGTGGTCGAGAGAGTGGCGGCTCCGCTAGCTGTGCCGCAACAGCCTAGGTCATAGCCCAAGTCCTCTAGAGCTCAAGCGTGTCGAGGAGCGTCACCAAGGCTCTCTCGATGGCGACGAGGTTGGCGGTAGGTGTCTGATACACGTCATGACCTTAAAAGGCCATGTTGTACGCAGCGGGTCCATCTTGTCAGTGGACTCCTGATTCTTCTTGGGCCCTTGCGCGCCGATCGCGCCTGGCGGAGTTCCACCTCCGGCATTCTCGGTGGTCGGTGTTGGACTTGGCACCGTCAGAAGGTTTGTCCTTGGCGACAGCTCCGGCGATTACCATGATGGCAACCGCGGGAGGCATCCGAGCGGCCGGTGAGGTCGGTTGATGGTGTCGACCATTGGTGATCGTGACAAAGTCCGCCGAGGTGTTGAAGGACCCTGGCAAACGATCTTTGGAGAGTGTCTTCAGCGGAGCCACCCGTCATAGCACCTGAGTTGTCGGTGAAGTAGGTGTCATCAATGACACGGGTGAAGCCTTCGCCCGCAATGGAGCAGTGGTGGGAACCCTGTTGGTTCATGTAGTTGCTAACGAAAGTTAGTCTTCCGAAAGCAAAGATGGTGCCTAGAGGCACCTTGGTGCTAAACTTGCAGACGGCGGCCATCAATCCAATCAACGGGCCACATAACTCTACCCGTACCTAGCGCGCCAGCTGTCATAGCGTGGGAACGGCAAGCCTATAGGGGGTACCCATAGTGTTATTTTTTGTTAGTAGAGGGGAGGAGTTGCGGATATGGATTCAATGGTTACCACGATCAGATGGGGCAGGACGCGGACCGAGACAATAAGGGGACAGACACAGGAGAGATTTTAGGCAAGTTCGGGCCACTCAGAGGATAATAACCCTACTCTTGTGTGTATATGGATGAATGTTGGGTGTTTGTATGGATCAATCCCTCAGTGCTAGTCTTAGCTAGTGGCGTTGTTCTTTTCGATGAGCGTGCATGTGTGTTACGATACTAGGGTCTTTGTCAGGATACTCGGATCTATCGCTTTAGGGCCTCACCTAATCCTTTTATATGACAAGTATTGGGGATTTATAAGAATAATCATGACATTGATAGCCAGCGGTAACACCCGCATAACTACCGATATAACTACCTTTAAATGGCACTAATGGCTTCACTAGAGATGATAATACTGAGGGTAACCGTCGGCGTTGATTGGAGATAACTGTTGGGCAGATGGCCCCAGTCTGACCGTTGGCATCTCACCACTTAGGCGCATTCGCCCCCGAGTGGGAGGCCTGGTGGTCAAGAAATCCTTCGTGGGCTGGCCTGGCTAGTTGTTGGTGACCCAAGTAAAACCATTTTGTGGGGTATGCTGGATCATATCCCTAACATGTTTCGGCTACTAGTGGAGAATTTGAATGGACTTTTGAAAATACATGGTGCATAGGGCTTTAATGAGTAATAATTTCATAGCATTTGTTACCCTTATGCTCTGAAACTGGGGGACATGTGTTGACAGAGAAATTTTGTCAGGCTCAAGCCCAATAGCATGGTCAACAGAAGTCAAAACTAGTTTGGTCAAAGGTTGGTCAAAGAAACCTGTCTGTATTGTTATACGTGGCCAAATATGAAGGAGACGATAGAGATAAAGAAGATCGAGATAAAGCTAGAATTGGTTACAACGTGGATTACATTGGATGGCACGTCTCCGGACTATAAATATGTATCTATTAGTTAGGTTATAGAGGGACAAGATACAAACACAACAACAAACTACTCTCGACGCACAACAACAAACTTTCGATTCCAAATCAGAACTTCCAATTTGAGCTCTCCATTTCGCAAACAATAAATTATCAGAACTTCCGATACCATTTCAGAACTTCTGATTTGAGTTCTTTGTTTCCAATTCAGAAAATAACAGGAACATCCGATTCCAAATCAGAACATCCGATCCAACTGGAATTTTCTTAGGTATAATTCCTTTAATCTCCCACTTGCACACGAACCAATTCTCTATAGGTTTCTTAATCCATCCCCATAAGTGTGTCACCCGATAGGTTCATACACTAACGACTGTTCACCGGAAACTTATCAAAAGTGATACTTAGCAGCACATATTGACCCCCGAAAGCGTATAAAATCAATTTTCACTGAACCTTGACATACGCATGCACCAGTCCCTAACGACATCAGTCAAACTCAAGGCGAGATTTAAATCATGACTAACTATTTGGTCATAGTGGGATGGCCATGCACTTTTCCAAGTCGACTACCTCGAGGGCCTAGAAACATCTCTCCCATTATTAGGAGGGGTAAATTCTATCTTAACCGCTCACATCTCACGACATGTTTCACAACACATTTGAAACAACCCTTATGACTACCCTATTACGGAATAGGGTTAGGAAGCATATAAGTGTGTCGCTATGAATTCTAGAATCAAATGACAATCTCAAGTATGAGAACTCTATAGGTACAACAATTGAGATGACAACTAATGACACATTACAATAACAATCCCAGCAGTATCTCAAGTGGGTCTATCCAACACCAAGTTTTCCAACATGTGTCCACATCATTGATTTGACATCTCTATGTCTATAATCTGTGAAACATGCTCATCAATCAGTCAGATGTGCTAATCTATGAATCATCACCGTCCCACATGATGACAAGATCATGGACCCTTTTTGAACAATATCATTGTAAAACTAATAGTCTCACATAACAAATCATCAACTCATTAATTAAATGTAAATGGTATTTATTCAAGGATCAAGATAACAATTATCCTCATACATTAGCATAGACACTACTAACATCCTCCACATACACATGACTCACTCACGCAAGTATCTTATACACATGGAGCTCAAGTGTGCCTCATGCTTGGGCCGTGGAAGAGATTTTGTCAACGGATATGCTATGTTCAAATCTGTGTGGACCTGGCAAATATTCACATCTATGAAACCAAGTGTGGTCGCATTGTGGTTTCTGTCTTTATGATAAGTGATTGACAAGGATGAGCGATCGAGTGAATGAGGGAGTAATGGTTTGGTTGCATCAAAGGGTTCGATATACGAATGTGGATTGTGCCAAAGTGTTCGGTGTGCGTCGTGGTTCCTTTTTTGGCTTGTCTCGTGTGTGCAGGGAGGATATCCGAACCAACTGTCAATGGTGGGTGATCAAGGGTCAAGTGGGGAGCTCGATGGCGGAGGATCAAGGAGGCCGATTGAAGTTGGAGATGATCTCAAAAGTGCACGAAGAGACCGAGCAAGACATGGACGGATGGATGGTCGAGACGGCGTGGTGGTCAAGTCAGCGAAAGGGAGGCCAGTGCAAGTGATTAGGCGGCTTGAGGGGATCGAGAGTGGGAGAGACTTGCTGGTAGTCGAGTTCACGGATTGGCGTCATGTGTCGACGATCGGGGAAGCTTTGTCAGTTTTTGCTGAAAACCGTCGCATCTCTAAATGTTTTAAATTCAATAATTAGGAGTCTTTTGTTTTGAGTAATTTAGAGTAATGTGTAAACTTTTAGTATTTTTTTAGAACTTCCCACTTCTAAAAATATATTAAAGGGGTAGAGTCATTTGTAATAAAAGTTAGTAGAGGTCTATATGGGTAATTTTCAGAATTTACAATTCTAAAAATGACTCATGTCTTTTTGTGTTAAACTGAATTATTCAAGGGTCTATTTGTAAAGTTGCCATCTTGGGTGGGCCTATAAAAAGGCATCCACACCAATAGGTTGGTTGTCCACATGGGAATGAACCAGAATTTTCTTTTGCAAAGAGAGGAGTGATGTCCAAGAAAGAATTGTCTGATCTGATCCAAACGATTTTTTCCAAGCATCTTTTGTTGATTCCTGGCAAGCACACATTGTTGAACTACTGAAGATATCAGGCGTGCCAGATGGGGAATAGTATGTGGCGATGACTTCATCTGTTCTGTTCTAGCGTAGGAAATGCTCTGAACTTCAGGTATGGATTGGATGATTAGGTTCCTGAGTTAGTGAGTTGTTTTTGTTGAAAATGAATATTGGGTTTGTGTTCTTTGAGAATGTTGTGATTAAAGAATTTTTGTTCTCGGCTACAAAAAAGACAAAGAAGCTTTCTGTTATCGGTTCTTGTTTTTCTGCTAAACTTCTCTAGTTGGTTTGAGTGCTGCTGAAGAGATAGTAGAATAGCTAATCCTGGAGTGGTGAAGTTTTATATCCGTGCTCCTCGAGATTAAATTTTCTAAAAATTAGTTTTTGGTATTTTGCTGGGTTTTGGTGGTGCTACCAAAGTTTCAGTCTAAAACTAAACTGAATCTGTTTTTGAGCAAGTAATGGGTATTAACACCTTGATCGGACTGCTCATAATCTTTTGAAGTTTATCTTGTTCATCAACATGTTTTGTACCTTGTACTGGTCATCCTCAGTAACAAGTACTGTGTTGAGTTGTTTGCCTGAAAATTCAAAGTAACTCAGTGTACTTTCTGCAGTAATACAGATCTATTCCTGAAATGATGTAGTAGTGGTTGCTTTTTGTTAAAATTGCTATAGTACATGCTATCACATGCTAGCATCATGTTTCTTGCTACTTTGAGATGATTCCTGATTGAGTTTAATGTAGATTTACTCTGTTGTTTTGTCTACTGCACAAGGATTTCTTGGCTCTGTTCTAAACAATGAATAGTGCTATCAGGATCAGTTAATTTACAGAAGTATCAATCCAAGACATATGTTTTGAATCTGTTATTTGAGAATTTCTCTTGCAGTTTTTGTTTCAATTCTGGATTGCATCAGATTGTGTTCTAGAAGTGTTTTGGTTGATTTTTAGTTCTGAATCCATTTGCAAGACTGCTGCCAAGAAAAAAATGTGGATGTCATATTGGTCTATTTGACTCAAACTTCAGCACTGTTTTCATCAAGAATTTTCATCTCAGCAGCCATCATCAAAATTATTGATGTCTTTCTGATCAGTTGTTAATATCAGGTTTCTACTGATTTGAAGTTGATATTGATTGAAATATAATCATTCAGATTAACCAGTGTTCTGTTTTATACTGAAATTTCAAGTACTATTCATCATCTTGCAATCACTGTTTTGCTTTCAGATAATTGCAGAATTTAAACTATTTTGGTTGATTCTGATCTGAGTTCTGTTTAGTGATAAATTCTAAGTTTAAATTGTTTTTGGCTGTGACGCTATACACTGTCAATGATAAGTCACAGCTGTATGTATAAGAGTGCAGTAGCAATTTATGTGGTTCATGATCTTCACTGTTTAGCAGCAGCAAACTCCCTGTAAAGTGTTCTCTCAGATTAAGTCAGCACATTCATGCACTTGTATTTCACTGTTATGCTTCCGCAAGATGCTATTACTCTCCACTGATCAGATTGCTTTTTGATCTAAGATTTATTAATTTTCTAGTTAATCTTGTTGAGTGTTTTTCAGTACCGGTGCACTTTAATTGATAGCATTGTATCTTGAACACACAAAATCTGAGTGTCCCTGGTTCTGGATTAGCTCTGATTTTTCAGATTGAAAATAGAACTATGTAATTTGTCACTGCTGTTCCTATTCATTGGCAATGAAGTTTCAGTTCTGCATTGAATTAATTTAATACAGTGCATACTGATTTACCTTGTTGCAATTGCTATTCAGTTTGAATCTTTTATGTTCATGAACTCTATTCAGTTTCAGAATCTGTTTTGAACAAATGTTCAGTTCGGGTTGATCTGTTAGCCACAGTATTGTCAATCTTCAAAATGGCATATTGGTAGCATCTCTGAAATTTGAGTCTAATTATTCAAAACTGAAAGTCTATTTGGTGATCCAATTGAAATGGTTGATTAATCTGTATGTACATGTGTTTGAGATTGTTGTGGTGGTTAGATACTCAAAATTCATAACTTGATCCATCACAAAATGTCCAAACTCTGTTTCTGTTGATTTATATGATTCTCAGAATCCTGTCGATCGATCAAATATCTACAGACTCCTGTCGACAAATCAATTGTCGAACTAGGAAGTTTATTTCAGAAACTCAAACTCCGACAATACAAATCGACTTTCATTTTCTGAATTAGACAGAAACTTGAATTCGTTTTGATTTCTGCTTTGAATCTGAATTGTGAGTCACACTTTCACTTTTGCCATTTTTAGAGGAGCATTGGGTGATTTGAAAAGGCCATCATATTCACGAGAATTTGTTAAGGCGCCTATTCACCCCCCTCTAGTCGCCAATCCGATCCCACAACATCACCTCTCTCTATGATCTCACGGATCAGACGATATTACCGATGTATATGTTTGGACTTCTTGTGTGATCTAGGCTCTTTGACTTGCGCAATGGTACCAAAATTATCACAATAGAGGTCTACTAGATCGGACACACTAGGAACAAAAACCAAGTCAGAAACAAACTTTCTGATCCAAATAACCTCCTTTGTAGCTTCTAAAGCTGCAATATCAATATACTCAGCTTTTGTTGTAGAATCAGCCACCATCTCAAGCTTGGTACTCTTCCAACTTACTACCCCTCCATTGAGGCAAAACACGAAACCATATTACGACCGAGAATCATCTTTATCGGTATGAAAGCTAGCATAGATGTAACCACTTACATTGAGCTCATCATCACCACCGTAAACTAGGAACATCTCCTCAGTCCTTCTCAAGTACTTGAGGATGCTTTTTACTACAGCCTAGTGACATTCACCCGGGTTTGATTGGTATCTTCTCATAATACTTAGAGCGAATGAAACATGTGGGTGTATTCACAGCATGGCATACTTGATGGACCCTATTGTGGAGGCATACAGGATCACACTCATTTTTTCTAGCTCATCAGGTGTCACGGCACAGTGAGTCTTGCTAAGAGAAATACCATGTGACATTGACAGAAATCCCTTCTTGGAATTCTCCATTTTCAACCGTTTGAAAACTTTTGTCAATGTACATACTCTGTCTTAATCCAATTATCCATTTGATCTATCTATATAGATCTTTATGCGCAAAATGTATGTTGTCTCACCAAGTTCATCCATCGAAAAATTATTTTTTAATGAAGTTTTGACAGCATTCAACAAAGGAATATCATTTCCGATCAATAATATGACATCCACAAATAAGACCAGAAATACAAGTGAGCTCCCACTAGCCTTCTTGTAAACACAAGGCTCTTCTTCATTCTTGATGAAGACAAATCCTTTGACTACGTTATCAAAATGAAGATTCAAACTTCGAGAAGCTTGCTTCGGCCCATAAATGAACTTTTGCAACTTATAAATTTCCTAACATTTTCTGGATCATCAAGACCTACAGGTTGTGTCATGTACACATCCTCACTTAGGTTTCCATTCAGGAAAGCTATCTTGACATCCATTTGTCATATATCATAATCATAAAATGCGGCAATTGTTAGGATGATCCGGATAGACTTAAGCATTGCGACAAGCGAAAACGTTTCATCATAATCAACACCTTGAATCTGTCTGAAACCTTTCGCCACCAATCGTGCCTTATAGATTAGAACTTTTCCATCAACGTCTATCTTTTTCTTGAACATCAATTTATAATCAATAGTTTTTACATCATCGGGTGGATAGATCAACTTTTAAATTTTGTTTTCTCGCATGGACTTCAATTCATATCTAATGGCTCCAAGACATTTATCGGAGTCTGGAACCATCGCTGCTTCCGCATTGGTCTTGGGCTCATTTTTTTTCAACAACAACATGTCACGCTACCCAGTGGTTAAAAACATGAACCGCTCTGGTACATGACTCACCCTTCTGGACCTTTGTGGGGCTAGTGTATCTACAATGGGCTCTGCAACACTTTGCATATCCTATTGTGGTTCATTGGGATCTAGAACACATTATAGTGGCTCTCAAACTTTTTCGAGATGCGCCGTTCTCCCACTAACCACTTTTGAGAGAAACTCTTTCTCAAGGAACACACCATTCTGAGCGACAAACACTTTTCCCTCTTCTCTATTATAAAAACAGTATCCTTTGGTTTCCCTATGATATCTCACAAAGAAGCACTTGTAAAATTTAGGAGTGAGCTTGTCAGACATCAAACATTTGACATATGCCTCACAACCCCCAATTTTTAGAAAATACAAACTAGGACGCCTCCTTAGATGGAACTCTATTTATCGTGAAAGCGATGGTTTCTAGAGAAAGTCCCTAAAAGGTTAATAGAAGATAAGCATGACTCATCATAGACCGAACCAGGTCGAACAAAGTTTGGTTCTTCCGCTCGGACACTCCATTCCACTAGGGCGTGCTGGGTGGAGTAAGTTGTAGAACAATTCCACACTACTTCAAATAATTACTAAACTCAAGGCTTAAATATTCACCTCCACGATCAGATCATAGAAATTTAATTGTCTTGCCCATATGATTTTGTACTTCATTTTAGAACTCCTTGAACATTTCAAAGGACTCCAACTTATGCCTCTTTAAGTAGACATAACCATATATACTAAAGTCGTCGGTAAAAGTGATAAAGTGTTGAAATCCACCTCTTGCGACATGGCTCATTGGTCCACATATGTACAATGGCTAATAGCTCACTCACCCTCTCACTTTATCCAGTGAAAGGCATCTTTGTCATTTTGCCTACTAAGCAAGACTCACATATGTCATATGATTCAAAATCAAATGACTCCAAAAGTCCATCACTATGGAGCTTCCGCACGCACTTCCCGTTTATTACCCAAACGACATTGCTATATGTAGGTAGGATTCAAATCATTGAGTCATAGTTTCTTTGTACTAATGTTATAAATGTGTGCATCTTCAAGACTCAAAATATATAATCCATTCACCAATGGACAAACACCATAGAGCATGTCATTCGAAAATATTGAAGAAAACTTGTTCTTTGTTATGAATTCAAAACTGTATTCTTCTAAACATAAAGAAGAGATAATATTTCTGCCTAAGGCGGGAATGAAATAACAATTATTCAGCTCCAAAACTAATCCTGAAGGTAGAGACAGTGAATAAATGTCGACGGACAACGCTACAACTTTTGCACCATTTTCGACATGGACATCCAATTCTTCACTAGCACACTTTCTTGACCTACTCAGCCCTAGCAATAATTTGCAAGTATGAATCATCGAACCGGTATCAAATACCAATTAATCATTTTGACGAGTGGCAAGATTAATTTCAATAACATTAATTCCTAAAGTGGAAGTCACACTTCCTTTCTTGTTCTTCTGTTCTTCCAGATACACCTTGTAGTTGAGCTCCCAATTTTTGGGCTTGTGGCAATGGTGGCAAACATCAGAGCTAGCAGGACCCAACTTATACTTTCCAATCAGTTTAGGCTTTGCACTAGAGATTGTATCTGAAGTCTTAGCCTTGCCCTTCCACTTTCTCTTTTTGCCCTCCTTCTGAACCATCACCTCATGATTGGGAGATTTCTTGATACTCTTCTCAGTTGTTTTAAGCATGCCTTGCAACTCAGCTAGTGTCTTCTCCAGTCTAACCATATTGAAATTTATAATGAACGGCTCAAAGCTCAAGGGGAGCGACTGGAGAATCACATCAATAGCCAAGTATCGATCTAATGGAGAACCCAGTCTCTCTAGAGTGTCAATGTAACCAATCATCCTAATCACATGAGGAATCACTAGGATCCCTTCTACCAACCTACTCCCAGACAAGGCTTTAGACACATTGTATCTCTCAGCCCTTGTGTGGTTCTAAAACATGTCCTTGAGGTCTACGATCATATCGTAAGCATCTCTTTCCTCATATTGTTTCTAAAACTCAGAGGACATGCAAGAAAGCATCAGACATCTAACATCCATAGAATCACTAGCATGCTTCTCATAAGCACACTTGTCTACTATAGAAGCATCTTCCCCTAGTTCATCAGAGTGGTGTTCCACTAGAACATAATCCTTTTTCTCCGGCTTGAGAATAATTCTCAAGTTTCTGTACCAATCCATAAAATTTGTTCCAGACAATTTCTCTCAGTCAAGAATAGATCGCAAATTAAAAACTGAAGTGCTCTTAATGGTAGTAGTTGGTGCCATGATCTACAAAGATTAAATGCAAGGTTCAACACTATGCAATTTTTATCTTCTATCCATTAAAAGATGTTGTACTATGTAAAAGCAGTAACTTTCCCTCTAATGACTAATAGTGGCACAAGATCCATATTCATTCTAACTCCTAGTGAGCTTTGGCATCACTACTAGAAGCTAGGTGATATAGGTAAGCAACACTTTGCTAATCACATCGTATATGGCTCTTGTCGTTGGAGAAGCATCCAATGCTCAACACCCAACTCTATCACCAAGGCCCAAAACTGTTTTGATAGCACCCTGCTTTGGCAGATCCGCTATTGATGATCGAGATCTTTGGTGGGTGCAACTATTCGAATAAGCATCAACACTTCATTTTTTGAGCGAAAACTATTATAGCAAAGTGATGTCCCTAGCGCGCATGAAACATGCAAGAATAGTATGACAGGAATAAAAGTAAGCGACACACACAACACATTGATTGTGACATAGTAAGGCCTCTTCACATGGAAATCTCCATCTCCATGGTGCCCATCAGTGAGTGTGTGCTTCCGGCCTCCACGAACTGTACTAGCCTATCAAAATATCACATATACTAGTTACATGAGTCGAAGCATTAATGATCGACACATGGGTCATATGAATGTACATCATCCTTGGGCCTAAAATAATCATGACATGCATGCCATATTTCATTTACATTCAATGCATGCATCTCATACATCCCATTTAACAAGGCCATACCATTCACAACATTCTCTACAAAACAAAGTTAGGCGAAGAATCTAAGAGTGACTGAACTAGATCAGAACTTTCGATCCCAAATCGGAACTTCCAACATCAATATTTCTCTCTATATTGACTAAAAACCGACATTGGAATTTCCGATCCAATATAGAAAATTCTGATTAGTCAGAACTTCAGATCCAATATTGGAGCTTCCGATAGAAAAATTGCTCTATGTATTGAATCTTATTCAATATTGGAACTTCCAATCAAGTATTGAAACTTTTGATGTGCAAGCATCAGAACTTCCAATCTTCTGTGGACAGAAAATAGATCTAATATATTTTTGCACCATGTATCTCCATATAAGAGGGATCTAGATCGAACACTATGCATGTAGGCTTTGATCCCACTATTGGGGAATGGGGAAGCTACACTAGACGACAAATTCAAAATTTTCGCCCCAAAGCCCTAAAACCATATGCGTGAGGGATCATGAATCGATACCTTCTAACACGATATGCGCTAGGTGTAGTGGAAGAAGATGTTGGGGAAGCGCGTCCTCGCTTATCCTCGTCTCACTCCGCTCGTTCTCTGGTGACCCAATCGGCGATGACGGCGGTGTCCACGTCATGAAGCCCATAAGCGCCGCCATTAGAGCAACACCTCCATTGTATCCATACATAAAGGGATCAGATTGATCTCATGCCGGCGTGCTAGCACCGCTCATGAGAATTGGGAGAAATCTCAACTCTTGAGATCAAGAAAGGGAGAGGAGAGGTTCTTGGTGGCTAGGGTTTAGATCTAATCTAAACAATGAATAATCTGATGTCAAATAACTCCTCCTCCTCTCTTTATATAGAGGTGAGATCCCTAGCCCCAATCCACATTGAGGCCCAATAGATCCAATCTGTTTTGCCCACTTCAGAACTTCCAATCCTGGGATCAGAATTTCCGATCTGTACTCCCGGTTTGCAATTTCAGAAATTATTGGAACTTCTGATACCCTTATCGAAACTTCCGATGAGGCCAATTTTTCACGATCCACATCAGAACTTCTAGTTTGAACTCTCTGTCTCTAAATTAGAAATTATCAGAACTTCCAATTCCAAACCGAAACTTACAAATTGGAACTTCTGATTTGAGCTCTCTGTTTGGAAAACAATAAATTATTGAAACTTCTGATACCATATCGAAACTTCTGATTTGAGCTCTTTGTTTTCAATTTGGAAAATATTTGGAACTTTCGATTCCAAATAGGAACTTTCGATCCAACCGGAATTTTCTTGGGAAAAATCCCTTGGGTATTGACTTTAGGTTTTATCAAAGGGACCATAAAAACAAAGGTGAGATTCATTCCACTAGCACCATCATACAGTGCCTCTAGGCCTATGGCGGTGCAAACAACAAGACTCTGAGTGTTAACCTCCAAGTGTCCTAAAAGAGTCCAAGGTGACCACAAAAAGAAAAGATATATAGCATTCTTTTGTGATTTTAGAAAAAAAACACTTTGGTCATTACGTGCGAACATTACGTATGGTAGGCATTCATCAAAGTACAACAAGAAACGATAATTCCAAATCCCACGCAAAGAGGGGCCAAAGTACATAAGTACACTACACACGATGCACTCCGAAGCAAATTTTATTCATCAACTGAACATATTGCAAATAAAGTACATTACAACTAATGCAATGAGCTGAAGTACAATCACAAAAAATTGGTGTCTAAATCAGGAAGGAACCGAAACCACTTCGCCCTCGTGGATCTAGCTCAGACTAGATCCATGAGCTCCCCCCGTAGCCATACTGCCAAGACTTTGGCTGGTCCAAAGGAACTTTCTCCTTGTGCTTCGATCGCCCACCTCATTTGGAAGCCCTCAAAATCTTCCTTTCTTCCTGAAGCTCTGCCCAAGTGTGAAGCATAGGTTTGCTTCACTCTACGAGGGGAGACTCCTGACCTTCGTCAGACCAATCCACTGAGTCCGATGACCAAGACTAATGAACTTCAGGCTCTTTCTCCTTTTTTATTGACGCAAGAATTTTGCTAGCTACTTCAGGTACTATTCTACATACGCTATCACGAGGAATGTTAAATCAGGCACACCTATCAGACCTAAGAGCTTCAAAAATTACCCATCGATGGTGAAGATACTCGTTAACCACAAGTACTTCCACTTCAGCCAGGAAAGAAGAAGAAAATTCCTGAAGAAACCTAGAAGCTTTTCTTTCATTCATAAGCATGAAAATTTTACAAAGAAAGGGCTACATTGGAAATCCTAAGGACTACACCTCGATGCTATACTACGAAGGGTTGCTTGGAGAGTTAGGATATGGCTTTGTCCACAGTGCCTTTCTAGTGATGGGCTTCATCCATCAAGTCCTTGGTAGCCTCTCGACCTTGCCCTTCCAGACCCCTTGAAAAATCTTCAAAGCGGCGGGAACACTTGAAAATGGAGTTAGCGGAGTGCTTCTCATAAGACCTTCGGTCAACTAGTTCATCGCGATGGAACTCCTCTAGAATATTTTCCTTTTCCTTTCATTCGAGAACACTTGTCAAGTTTCTATACTTATCTATAAAGATTGTTCCAAAAATAATTGATCAAAAAATGAAGAGTAAAATGTTCTTAACAGCCGGTGCCATGATCTACAAAATTAAATGCAAGGTTCAACACTATGCTAAGATTATCTGCTATCCAATAAAATATGTATCACTGTTGAAACCATTCACTTTTCCTCTAATGACCAATAGTGTGACAATATCCATATTCACCTAACTACTAGTGAGCTTTGGCATCACTACTAGAAGCTAACTGACATAGGTAAGCAACACTTTGCTAATCACATCATATGTGACTTGTTTGTTGGAGTAGCATCTAATGCACGACGTCCAACTCTATTCCCCAAAGCCCAAAACCGTTTTGATAGCTTTGTTAAGAAAACTAATACTATCCATCCGAAAGTCCGACTTCCACCCTAATTGATCAAGATAAAAGATAGCACCCTACTTTGGCAGACTCACTATCAATGATCGAGTTCTTTGGTTGTTGCATCTATTGGAAAGAGCATCAATACTTAATTTTTTGAGGGAAAACTATTCTAGCAAGGTAACATTCCCTAGCGTGCACGAAACATGCCAGAATATTATGATAGGAACATAAGTAAGCACCACAGAAAACACATTGATTGTGACATAGTATGGCCCCTTCACATGGTGATATCCATCTCCATGGCTCCCGTCATTGAGTGTGTGCCTCCGGCCTCTATGAAACTATACTAGCCTATTAAAATAGCACCTATACTAGTTACATGAGCCAAAGCATCACAAATTTACTCGTAAGTCGTATCATGTACACGAGCCTTGGGCTGCAAATAATCTTGACACACAGGTCATATTTAATTTACATGCAATGCATCTCATGCATTATTAGCAAGGCCATACTAGTCACAACATTCTCTACAAAACAAAGTTTGACGAAGAATCTACAAGTGACTGATATCTGGATGTGAAAATTTCAGCTCAATAGGCTCGAAATTTCTAGTTTTGGGTGGATCAGAACTTCCGATCTAGCATCAGAACTTTCGATCCGCCGAAACTTCCGGCAGCAAATTGCTCTATGTATCGATTAAAAATCAACATCGGAACATTCGATCCAACACCAGAACTTTTGTTCTGTATCAAATTATAGTTGGCATTAGATTATATTTGGCATCGGAACTTCTGATCCAACGAAAACTTTCGATCAGTATCAGAACTTCTGAAATCTGACGAACATGAAATAGATCTACTCTATTTTCCACTATGTATCTCCATACATGATCGATCTAGATCGAACACTACACTCGTAGGCTCTAATACCACTGTTGGACATAGGGAATATATGCTAGCCATCAATTTCAAAAATTTCACCCCAAACCTTGGAACCATGTACATGAGGGATCATGAATCATTATCTTCTAACGCGAGACGCGCTAGGTGCAGCGGAAGAAGATGTTGGAGAAGTGCGTCCTCTCTTATCCTCGTCTCGCTCCACTCGTTCCCCAGCGATCCAATCGGTAATGATCGGCGGTGTCTACGTGAAGAAGCTCACAAGCACTGCTATTCGAGCAATGCCTCTACAGAGTCCACACGTACAAAGAAAAGATTGTTCTCACGCCGGTGTTTTATCACCACTCGTAAAATCTTGGGGAGAAATCTCAATCTCAACTATTGAGATCAAGAAGGGAGAGGAGAGGTTCTTTGAGGCTATGGTTTAGATCCAATTTAAACTGTAATTGATGTGATATTCATGACCTCCTCCTCTCTTTATATAGAGTTAGGACTCTGGGCCCAAATCTAGATAAAAGGCCCAACAGATCCAATCTGTTCAGCCACCTCGGAACTTCCGATCCTAGATCAGAACTTTTGATCTAGACTCTCTGTTTCTAATTCTAGAAATTATCGGAACTTTCGATCCACTATCGAAACTTCCAATCAGCCCAATTTCCTATTGCAAATCGAAAATTTCGGTTTGAACTCTCTACCTCTAAATCAGAAATAATTGGAAATTCTGATTCTAAATCGGAACTTCCAATTTGAACTCTTGGTTGTCAAACTATAAATCGTTGGAACTTCCGATACAATATAAGAACTTCCGATTTAAGCTCTTATTTTCTAATTCTAAAAATAATTAGAATTTCCGATTCAAAATCGGAACATCCGACAGTTTGAGAGCATTAGAACTTCCGATCCACCATTGGAACTTCCGACCTATTCAGAAAATAGAGAAACACTCCCAATATTTTGTGTCAGAATTTTCAATACATTATCGGAACTTCCGACAACTCCAAAATTATTGAAACTTCTGATTCCAAATCGGAATTTCTGATCTGCCTAGAATTGCCTTGGCACAATTCTTTCAATAAGTTGTGCTGTTGTTAAAAGAAGTGGCAGCATTGCAAAAAAAAAAACTTGTCAATTAGCAACTCAACGCTTGAACAGTATTTAAATTGATGAAACATTGCGCAGCTGTCGAGTGTAAAGAAAGCCAGGCAGCCAGAGAATAATCCCCTTCATTCAGAGAATACTGGGCCACCAGCCCTTGTGCAAAAGGAATTATTCAAAATGAATTTTCTTTCTCTATTTGGGCTAACTTTCTAGAACAAAGTTTATGCATCTGGGAAAAGAGGGTTTTGAGACTAATGGTATATACCTTTGGATTTGTCTTGTCACATATATCGTCCTGTTATTGATACTTGTGAAGCAGTTGAGTTGCTCATAAACTAAGCTTGTTTGTGCAAGACCATGTTCTTAACAGAGGGACAGTGATTTCCATGAAACTGACTTGTGAACCAACTCCTGCACTTGTAAAAGTCAGTTTTTTTTTTTGCCCTAGACGTCTCAAGGCTTATAGCAAGCAAAGTCGAAGCAAGGTGAAAGACACCTTACCTATACTTTGCACCTGATTTTCAACAGGAAAAAAGGCCAGGGAGACCGAGAGCAGCAGCAGAGGATGATGAATTGATGATGACTGAAGTCGCCGATCACAGCAAAAGGAACCATACTGAAAGCTACTTCAGCGGGAAAGCAGTCACCAGCAGCTCTGAGGAGTTTGGGGCCATGACATCGAAGAAGCAAGGAATACAAGCCAAAGAGGGGCTCCCGTATACCCAAAGGCTTCTCGTTCAAATCTAATTTTCACGTCTGTTTCTTTTTTTTTTCGTGTTTAGTTCTGACTTTCGGAGGGATGTTTCTTGGTTTGCAATTTAACAGGAGAAGAAAGACAAGATTGGTGAGAGAGTAGCTGCCCTGCAGCAGCTTGTGTCACCATTTGGAAAGGTATTTAGTATTTACTTTACAGTTCTGCAAATGCTGCGTACTGTCTTCTCTCATCTTTGCGAATTAAATCATCTAAATTAGAAGCTGAGCGTATATGGTTCTGCAATTTCTCTCGCTTGGCAGACGGACACAGCTTCTGTTCTTCAGGAGGCATCAGGGTACATCAGGTTCCTGCACCAGCAACTCGAGGTCCTCATTCTCGATCGCTGCACATCCAACTTTTCTTGTGATCTTTAACCTGCGCAGTGCTCAACTTCCGTTTATGTAGCTCAGATGAAGCTTGGTATGTTTCTGCAGGTTCTTAGATCCCCTTACATACGTGCTCCTCCGTTGGCCGGGGCTGCGCCTGAGGTGAGCTACAGAGTGTTCTGTTTGAAAGTTCGTTGAAATGCTGAATTGAAATGCTGAATTCTGATATGTCATTCGCTGTGATCAGGATCACGACCACTACAGCCTGAGGAACCGTGGCCTCTGCCTGGTTCCGGTGGACCTGACGCTGCAGCTGACGCAGAGCAACGGTGCCGACCTATGGGCGCCGGCGAACGCGACCAGGCGCAAGTGAAGGGAGAAACTCGGAGCCTACCGGAAGCTGGTCTAGAGGCCGGAGGGAGGAAATAGAATTCCAAGTGTCTGACTAACCCGATTCAGTCTCCTAACAAAGCAAAACTTGAACCGTGTTTCCCACTCAGATCTCGGCTTGCAGGTCAGTGTGAGATCGTGAGAGTACGAGTCTGTGTTAGCGCCGGACATATGTGTTATCATACATACATAGTAGTCGTACCAGTACCATATGTGACATGTAACTATGTCCCATACGTAACAAGAAAGCAGCATGTTGCTGCTAGCAAATGGAGTATCAGTTCAATGTTAGTTCGTAGGATGTTAAACCCTGCAGTAGTTTCGCGATGAGCTACTTTTACCTAGTAGTACTATACTAGAGCTAGAATATTTCCTCTAGTAGAAAACTCTTACTCCCTCCCAATATATAGCCATTTCTAGGCATGTGAACTAATATTAGCAAATGTGGTAAGACATTAGTACTGTTGACACTAAAACCCAACGGTTGAAGCGCCAAACCGGTTAGACCGACACCGATCCGCCGGTCAGACCGATGTGGTAGGGAATTGGTGCATCGTGTTGCCAGCACACTTCCTGACAAATCCAACACACGTCGGTTAGACTTACCAGGCAACGTCGGTTAGACCAACAATGCCAGATCAGAACGCCCGGAGTCTTCGGCGACCGTCTCGCCGTGGAAAAATTGTAGCAAGAACTCTTGGCTAAGATGGGAGGGATAAAACACTACGGAAAACACCGAGAAACCAAAGGCAATTCAGCAAAGAGACTGAATCACCGATAAAAACCGATAAAACGATAAAAATCCGTTACGTGGATGAAATGGACGATTCACAAGCGAATCGACAAGAACTTACCACGATTACGATGTGGCAAACGGGTGGATTCCAGCACAAACCAGCAAATATGTACGTGCTAAGCTAAAAGTAGATTGAACGGTAAAAGTATGATTCAAGGGTTTTTTTGGGGGCGGAGGGGGTAGAGCCCTTGAATCGGCCATGCCTCTATATTTATAGAGGTTGTTCATGACATGCCTAGGGTCTAATTTGACTTAGACATGAGTCTAAGTCGTTAAGAATTAATTAGGGATAAAATACCCCAAAATCACTAATCTCACTCAGATTCAAATTAAATCCGGTCAGACCCGATCAGACCGAAGTAGCCCGGTAAGACCGGCATGTGCCAGGAGTTGGCATATTTTTGGCCCAAATTAACAAAAAGTGATATTTTGACAATTTTAACCATTAATGTTATTTTTTGCTATCAACAGGTACCCTTTATTAATATTTGAGAATAGGTAAGTTGTGGGGTTCAGTGTGGGTGAAATAAATGGCACTGATGAGCCATTATAGGATGTTTTGGGAAAATTTCACTGTTAAGGTTACAATTTGTAATAATTGAAACAAAATTTGAATGGTAAATGTATATATTGGGACATAATGGATAGAATCTACGGTTAATTGCTTCCGTGTCATCGTTATTGTCTGAAATACCAAAATTACCATTAATATTCGGCTATTTCCTCGTATGCAATTACAATTCCCTGTTTGATGATCGCATGCCATTTTGTATGCGTGCTGGAGCTACGAACCCACCTATAGGAATAGTTTTCGTAAGTGCAGGCGGAAGGTGCTGGCCTCACCTGACCACCAATTCCACATAACAAAAGGAAAGATAGATTCATTAGCACCCCCAACTGATGAGCTCACGATGCCATCAAAAAGCAAGACGTGTTGTGGAACACGATGTGGTGGATGCTGGCGTCTATCACGACGTTGTGCGTGTACCCAAGGAAGAAGTTAGAGACAAGAACGCGTGGCGTTGAGGGGAGCAATGCCATGAACTCAGAGAAGGGATCTCGCGAGAGCGTCGTGGCACGCATGAACATCGGGTAGAGGGATGGGCAGGGCAGCATGTCGGTCGACTTGATGCCGGCCGACAGAGGCACCAACAATAGGAAAGTGAGCTCGATGGGTTCAACTGATGCTGGCAGGCGTATGCGGGAGAAGCAACATTTGTCGGCGTGGTGAGTAGGGTGTCACATAGGTTCTTGTGGTTGACTGAGAGTGATGTGGAAAAGTGGAGCAGTGGGAGCATGTGCACTTTCACCAAGAATGGGAACATGATGCGATGGTCATGGCCAGCCTCAGGCCGACCATTGCGGCATCACTGTTTGTGGCGGTGGCCATGGCTAGGATTCATCGCCGGTGGTGAGGGAGATGGTATTGTGCTAGAGAGAAGGGGATGATGGGATTAGCAGGGGCATTCACGGTAATACAAAATATTATACACTTCTAGGTGGGCCTGTAGCCCTAACACACGCACAAAAGGGCATGCGGGCATCGAACTGAGAATAGTAATGGCATATGAGGAGAGAGCTGAACATTAATGATATTTCTAGCGTTTTAGATAATAACGGTGACATGTAAGCAATTAACCCTATAATCTAGGGATTTCCTGCTGCTCTTGTCATCGACCACCATAGGTTGGTTGTTTGATCTTGATTATCTGTGGGATCTGAATGGCGACTAGAGAGGGGGTGAATAGACGCCTCAACACTTTCTTTCGAAGTGGGTGATGACCTAATCAAATCACCCAATGCTCCTCTAAAAGAACAAAATTACGACTCAATTCAAACAGTATGAATGTGAAGCTCAAACAAAGTCAAATACCCAAAAACAGCTTTGTTTCAAGTTCCTAGACAATACCTATTTCAAATCACTCATACACATGATCAATTCAAGTTTATATAAATGAATCAGTTCAACTCAAATCACTCACAATCGAAATTCAATCACTTCTGAATTTTCGAACGGTGAATAGTAATAGTACTTCCAGTAAAGAGCATTTGTCAAAAACTGAACCAGATAACAATTTTTGATTTCAACACATTTTCAGATCAGTATTCAAAAACTCAAACTCTAGACACTATTCACTATCCGACACAACCAATTAATTTCAGACCCTGAATTACTTTTCAACAACCCAATCCAATTGCACATTCAATCTGAAAAACAGGAACACAGATTTAACACTCACTGCAGTTTTGAATTCAGATTATTTGTGACAAAACAGAATTGTTGGATGATGAATAGTAAATGATGTTTCAACAAGATGTATTAGGCTAATTACTATTCAGTGAGCAATTGATAATTTCAACCAACAAACAGAACAGCAGATTATCTAACAACCTTTGTCAACAAATCAGTAATCTGCCAAATCAACACACATTCATTTGTATTCAAAACTGTAACTGAAACACATCACTTCTTGATGATATAAAGAGTAGAAACTGCAAGTATTAAATCAGGTTTAATCTCCTTAAGAACTCACACTAGGAGACAGATTCTGATGAGAATACACTTGAATAAAGTTGCTAAACAGAATAACTTTAGAATATGTCAACCAGATTTTGATAGACACAAATAAATCAGAAACAGTACACTCTGAATCTCATTTGACAATAGACAACAGATATCATCCAGAACATGTACTTCAATACTCAAAATAATTCTCAATTCACAATCTAGCTTATCAACCATTTCAGCATTACTAGCAGGAAATAGAGTCCAAACTCAATTTACTCACTGAATACACAGCAAAAAAAAACTTCTGTTTGAGAACTAACAAGATGATTTCAGAACTCACTTAGTTCTTTACTCAAATTTGAATCCCGGAAATCTGAATCTGAACCTCAAGACAGAACAGGGAAAAGCTCTCAAACCAGTGCCATTCCTTCTCAGCAAAACTACTCAACAAATTCAGGCTAGCAAACTTATAATTGACTTTAGAACATTGAATGAACACACAATCTGACAGCAACTGATTTCAGATTAAAACAGATGTTCAGAGATCAATTTGTATTCAGCTAAGTATTGCATTCAGAACATTAGAATCTGAAACAAAGAAGTTCTAGCAATTTCAAACCATACACAAGTCAGGAAATTAGCATTCAGGACAGAACCTGAACTTCTTAGCCGAATTACAAAACAACTTCAACCTTCAAAGTTTAACTCAGATCACATGAATGTTTCAGAGAAATTCAATCAAACAGAACAGAAACAAGGACCCGTTCACAAACTGAATCCTGACAGACTTTTGATAATGAACAGAACAGATCCTGATCAAAACTTGCAAGCAAAAACAGATTGGATTCTATTTTGATCAATTGTTCTAGCTGGCAAATCGCTGTAGATGATACGGCAAAAACAAAACCTAACTGTAGCAAAACCAGCAAGGAACTCACAAGAAAACTAGAAATTTTCACATATCAATCACATACATTTGAAAGAGAAAACCTACAGGCAGTGTTAGAAAAATCAGTGATCGGTAGCTGATCGGTTGACCACCGAGTAGGGATTAATCGGTTAATTGGTGATTAACTGAATTAATCGGTCAACCTATTAATTGGTCAATAAATAATTAAATAATATATTACCTGCCTATTTTTCTATCTCTTTCTCTTTTATTGTATCTCCTCACTGCCCCTTGCTTTTTATCAGCCTGTTTTCTGCATGTTTTTTATCTCCCGTACTTTATCTATCTCACTGCAGTTGCCTGCCTCAGCACTGTCCAAGACTGCTCTCTCTCTCTAGTCTATTTTTAGCCACTGCCCATCCCGCATACTCTACTCTACCTCTCTTGTTCTCTCTCCTATCTCCTCCCTTTTCTCTACTGAAAAGCAAACGCCGGAAACAGAGGTCAACGCTTCACAAATCCGGTGAGCCCGACGGCAGCGGTGGCCCGGATCTGGCGGCGGACAGCAACGGCGGCCCGGATCTAGCGGCGGACGATGGTGCTCACGCGGACGGCTCCGCTCGCTCGACGCTGGCACGAACATCTTGCTGCGGGCCACGGAAGAGCAGGGACGAGATGCGGACGGCGCGGAAGAAGCAGGGGCGAGGCGCGGACGGCAGACGGTGGGCACACGGCGCCGGACTGCGAGGCTGGGCGCATCTCCGTCCAGATCTGGCATGCGCAGGAGAAAGAGAAAGGGGAAAAGTGAGCAGGAGAGAGGGAAAATGGTGGACGGGGTGTGCAAAACCCCATTTTTTTGTACCGGACCGATTAATCAGGTTGACCAACCGATTAATCGGTCCCACCAATTTTTGGCCGATTTTCCCGTAAATTAAATGGACTAGGGCCGATCACCGATTAATCGGCCGATTAATCGGCTGATCGGCCGATTTTTTCCACACTGCCTGCAGGATCAATTGCTTTGCAAATCAGCCATGCTTGAGGATGAATAATTTTATCGGCACATCTGTAGCATAAACGGCAAAAGTAATAGTGTTGTTCAAGAAAATCCTCAACGCAGGAGAAGCTCTCTCAGTTGAGCCAAAACCATTGCAGAAGACAAAATCAAATTTGTTTCTCTTTGATTGAATGATCTAGATGCTCTCAAATGAAAGTTCTGAATCCCTCTTTTATCCACACAAATCAAAACACTCACATGTATCAGCTAGACATTAGATCAAACACATTGTAAACAAATTTCAGCTCTAACAGATGACAGCATTTCTGCCAAGAAAACAGATCCAGATATCTCACTTGGGATCAGCAGAAGAAATACTCAGACATGCAGAAATTTGAAGCAAATTCCGAAAATGGATCATTCACAATGTTTACTACGAAAAGTGTATAGACATCCATATATATTTCTGTAGCAAAATCGCAAGAAAATTGGAGTTCAAAATTGCATCCGGAAAGAGGTTTACCTCTGGCGCTGGATCTTGTTTATTCGCTGTAGCCGGTCCAGCACAGAAGCATCGTGCTGTAGCACATGTTTGTCGGCAGCAGTGTTTACCTTCCGGCAAAACTCCAAGCCGCTGTTCCAAATCAAGCGAAAATGCTATTCCTCATCACGGTAATTCATGTGCAGAAATCCAGGAAAAAAAAACTTGCGCTAGCACAAGCTTTAGGGTGCGTTTGGTTCTGCTTTTGAAATCTGCTTCTGCTGTGAAAAAGCAGAAGCTGAACCAAACAGGTTTACCAAAACTGCTTCTGCTGTGAAAAAGCAGCTTTTTTCTAGTGCAAATTTGGAAGCAGCCTGGACCCCTGCTTTTCTGCTTTTGCTTTTCTGATTTTCTGATTTTTAGTTCAGAATAAATAGTATAAATTCAAGATGTCTTAATTAATTTAATATTATTATGGTTTGTATTGCATTGCACAATTTCATGAGATAATATGTGGTTGTCGATTACTTTATAAGATGAACTATGCACTTTTTTATTTATCTAATATATTTTTAGTTATTTAGTTACATCAATGTTGAGTGTTTCCTATTTATATATATTTATAGAATATTATAATGATGAAAATTATGTAAGTTATAAAAAACAGTCAGCTCACAGCAGTTTTTTAACAGCAGTTTCAACCAAACGACTTTTAGCTTTTTCACAGCAGACAGCTCACAGTAGCTTTTTTACAGCAGGCAACTCACAGCAGCTTTTTCACAGCTCACAGCAGAACCAAACGCACCCTTAGCAAGACAAATTTGATTTTGTTTCTATGAAAGTTCTGGAGAGGTTCATCCGGCCAGCACACATGGGAGATATTTATCGCCAACAACTCCAAGCATCTAGAAGGCCAAAATACAATCAGCCCCCTATACTTTTCCTAATTACAAATCTGAAAACTGAAAATTGGATAAGCCCTATTACTAAAAAAGAAAATTACATTTGACTCCTTTTTAATATATTTTCAGAATATACATTCCAAAAATACACTAAAAATACACACTAAGACACTAAAAATTTAAACTAACATTTCGACACTATTTTATTGAAATAGTAAAAACATAAATGTTTCGACGGTTTTCAGCAAAAAACGACAAAGCCTTTTCAGCTCCTCGACTCGTGACACCGCTCCGCGACTCCGAGAGTCAGCAAGCCACTTCCGCTCTCGATCCCCTCGAGCCACACGAATGCTTGTCCTGGCCTCCCTCTCGCGAACACGGTCGACACGCCGTCGTAGGCAGCCGTCCGTCCATCAGCCGTCCGTCCGAGTTTTGCTCCGTCTCTTTGTGCACTCTTGAGATCTACCCAAACATCGCCCGGCCTCCTTGATCCTCGGCATCAAGCTCCCCACTCGACCATTGATCACCCGCCATCGACAGTCTGTTAGAATCTCCACCCTGCACAAACAAGACAAGCCAAAATAAGAACGCGACGCCCTGCCGAAACCCTCAGCAACCACCTTTACTCCACAACCTCTCGACCATTCTCTGTCAGTTGCTCATCATTGTCAATCACTCATCATCTAGACCGAAACCACCCTTGGTTTCTCATTATCTAATACTATTGTCATCTAGGAAAAAAACACCCAGCACTCTGCCCCAATTTTGTACAGTTTCGGTTTCATCCCACATCCCTCGTTTCTCACTCTTGGCCATTGATTTTTTTTATTTTTCCCACGGGTAATAATTAGTTTAGAATACATCTCATGTTTCTATGTGTGTCATATTCTCATGGTACGGTAGAAAAAAAATTGTGAGAAAAAACTCCATATCTACTGTTGGCGTAAAAGTTTACGCTAACAGGTTCTCTGAGATCAAGAACGAACAACAATGAGTTCGTGTTTATGAACTGTCTCAAGCCTCCGAATTGGATAATAGCTCAAGTAGTTCGAATATGTGTATTGAATAGCTGAGTATTCGATGCCTGTTACAGGGTAGAGAGGGGGTATTTATAGGCAAAAATGTCTAAGGAAAAGACCTATTTACCCCTAGATTACAACCGACATAGTAGAAACTTATTTGGTACCCGGAGCAGGGTTAAAAGGGTAAAGTTATCCGGGGCGGGCGGATAAGCCAAACATCTTATCATTCCTGTCGCTCTGCTTCGGAGCCTCGTATCTTGCGGAGGGCTTCTCCGGACTTCGGATCGAGGCACCCTTCGGCTTAACGACTTCTCCTTCGAGTAAGAGCCCATCAGCTCCGAAGCTTAGTGAATCTTTGAGTTGTTAATCTCTAAGTACTGAAAGTGAAGCAATTTCCCCCAACAGTAGCCCCTCGAATACGCCTCTCTGGATATAACCTGTATAGAAGGGAGGCAGTATACGTAAGGAATAATTTCATATTCTGAGACTTAGAGAAAATTTGAACACATTACAGTCCATCGGAGGATCTCGGATCCAAAGAATTCGGACCCCTTCTCCGAGCTCTCGACGCTGTGTGAACACACCGTGAGGAAGAGAACCGCTCCGAAGCGCAAACGTCGTGAGGAGCCGTTTGATTATAGCCATTACGGTGCAAGTAGACGTTACGCCCTGTAAAAGGTAACGGTCGAAATTTATGGCAGTCCCTCGCCATTCCACTTTCTGGACCCACTTGCCAGCGGTGGAAGTCGAACCTGCAGTGTGAATGTGATCGAAGCGTAGCAACCAGCGGAAGGTTATAAAAAGAGGACTAGAAGTTACCCAAGATTTTTTACCATACCTAGTATCTGCGATTCACTCTCTTCAACCTTCAATTCTCACAACCTTCCAATCCACCGAGCAATGGCGAGAACCAGCCACACCGTTCCGGCGGCGGCGAGCACTCTGGCGCAGAGGCAAGCGTGGGCCGCCTTGGCTGCGGCAGCAATGGCGGGAGCTCCGGGCGACGCCTGGCCCAAGAACCCTCGGGAGCTCCGCCCGCCATCCAAGAAGAAGATTCCTCGGAGCTTCCTCATCGACCAGTCTACGAGCACTACCGAGTCTATTGAAGAGGCCGTGGAAGGAAAGCTTGGGACCGGACTGAAGACTCGAGTCCCCAGGTCGGAATCAACCCCGAGGCCACGAAGCGGAGAAGTTATGGTCTTCGAGGCATTCTTCGAAGTGGGCTTGGAACTTCCGGCCATCAACTTCTTGGCAGAGGTGCTGGACCTATTCCATATCACATTACCTCAATTGTCTCCCAATGCCAACGCCCGCCTAGCTGTCTTCGAGTGGGCGCTCCGGGCCGAAGGGTGCGAAGGACGCTCGGAGGTTTTCGCCGCCACCCACGAAGCTATCTGCTAGCCGTAGACGCAGGACGGGCCTGGGGACTCCAAGGTGATAACAGCCTTCAGCAGCGTCAACTTCCAGTTGTGGAGGGAGCACGCTCAACACTTTCCCGCGAAGGCCATCAATGATCGATGGTACACCAACTGGATCCTTCGGTGGTTCTACGCCGAAGTCGGAGAGGACTCCCCCCTCGCAGGGCCTCTCCAGGAGATCTGGTTTCGGAAGGAGGCGGAGATTGCTCCGAACCCTAGCCTGTTCTCCACGAGGCTAGGGCTATTGACCTCGGTGGCGTGCCACATGAGTATGCGCGACCTCGCCGAAGAGTTTATTGCTCTTCGGATTCCACCTCTCGGGGCCATCTGGCCGATAGTGTTTCAACAGGCCTCGGAGGGTGATCTCCGAACCCTAGGTAAGACTTCAACTCCTGCAGTAATGTGTTAGATGATGAAAATAACATACTTATAATATGTTACCCTTTTTTCCAGTGGCTCCACTGGCGCTAGCTCCGTAAGACATAGCTCGGGCCACCAAACGGGTCCTCGGAGCCCCTACGGTGGCTGAAAGACAGAAGAGGCTGGAGCTGGTGGGGAGCTGGGAACACTCTAACAGAGTGTGGGGAGCTCTCGGGATGGTGCCCCCTCCTCTACTAGACTTTACCTCGACCAAAGCAGCCCCTCGGAAACGAAAGGCCATCGCCGAGCCCCCAAAGAAAAACAACAAGACACCGCCTAAGAAGAAGAAGGTGGCGAAGATCCCTCCGCAGCTGGCTCCTGCTTCATCCGCTTTGTCTTTGGACGTTCGGAGCTCGGCCTCAGAGGAGTCCAAGGACTCCAATGCCCAACTGGCGAAGACCTTCGAGAATTATCTCTTGGAGGGCGATGAAGATGCGGAGGGAGTCCCAGTTGAAACATCTGCTCGGGAGGTTGCGGAGGTAGACTCGACACGCATCCCCGTGCCTGCTGTTGTAAACTTGGAGCAGAACTCTACCACCCCCAACTCACCCGTAACTGGGGTGATCACGGAGGAAGTCGAGGTCCCAGCGGAAAACGTGCCAGAGAGGACTTCGGGAGACGACATCGATGATATCCTCTGGATGTACGAAGTTCTGGAGGATTCGATGATTTTACCTCACGGGGCCTCCGAAGGTATAGTTATAAGCTTTTACCTTGGTCGACACCTGCAACAATCTTTACTCGTAAATGCTTATCAAATATCTTGACACTGTAGGTACCTCGAAGGGTGACGAGGCCCCGGCTGCACCCGAAGTCCCAACTTCTTCAGGGGTCGTGGTTCCGATGGACACCTCGTCTCCCTTGGATGCTCTGGTCCTGGTGGCGGAAGTCGTGCCCACCGATGCGGCTCCGGTGACCGAGATCGCCCCTGCTGATGTGGCTCCAGTCGAAGGGGTAGCCGCCGAAGAAAGGGCCACCTCCGCCTTAGCCGATGCGCCTGCCTTCATGCCGGGGAGGGGCAAAAGTATGTCTAGCCTTGGCCTCCCCCCAGCCCAACGACGACCTCGGCTAGCAACTCGGAGGAGGAGGCCACGACAGATGATCGCCAAGCTTCGTCTTGGCTTCCTTTGCTGGCTCCGTTCCTGGAGCACCGGACAGGCCTTTGAGCGCTCCTGGAGCCTTTGGCGGAGAAGAGCCAGGACATTTCCAATTCGGACCTGGTCTCTGCTCTGAGCGAAGCTAGGGTTCCGGCGCTCAACATGGCCCTCAAAAGGGCTGCCCTTCAGGTATGAAAAGCACCACAACTACTTCTAATTAGTAATTTTAAATACTTGGTACTTACTTGTTCTTTTTTCTTTGCAGCAATTCATCCTTGCTAGAGCGGCAGCGACTACCAATGAAGTCGAAACCAATCGACTCAAAAGGAAGGTTACCACCCTCCAAACTGCCCTCAAAGGCTCCGATGAAAGATCCCTTCGGTTGGAGGAAGAAGCCTTCGAGGAACGGAGGGCTAGGGCTGCAGCTGACGAAGCCCTCCGAATAGCGAGGCAAGACAACGACGCGCTCCAGACTTTGGCCCAAGAGACTGAAGCCGAGTGCGTAGTTCTTCGAGCGGAGGTTGAAAGGCTCTGGCAATCGGCAGCCACTTCGAGCGCCCAGCTGGTGGAGCTCCAAGGAGCCCTTAATCAAGTGATGGCCCAGAAGAGCTCCTTACTGCTCAAGGTGGCCGAAGTGTCTGCTACCGCTGTGGGGCTGGAGGCAGCAGAGAAGAAGAACGCCAGTGCGGCAGAACGTACCTTGGACGCCCTTTAGGGTACCATGGAATATTTTGGCACTATGTGCCCTTCGTCTTCTGCGGCGGCCAGCGAATCCCTCGACCGGAAACTAAAGAGGATCCAAGTGGCGGCGTCGTTGATGATGAACTCCGACGTCCGGTACAGAGAGATCTCTGGTCAGTGTGCTGGCATTGGAGTTCTTCGCCACCTCAAAGCCCTTCAGATCCCCCTCGCTCCAGTCAGGGGTTCGACCCCCGGAAGCTTTGCCTCCAAAGATCTGCTGCACCCATCTTCGGATGTAGCCTTGGCCTGGGAAGCCTTCCGGTCGACCTGGAAGACGGACCACAAGGCTGCGGCCAAATCTTGGATCGATGAGGCCCGTCGGCAGAAGCAGGCACAGACAAGGCCACCGCTTCCAGTCTCACCAGCTCCGACACCTCTTGCTCCACCAACCGACCCGCAGGTCTAGCTCTTAGGGCAATCATGTACACAAAATCTTGTAAAGCCTCTTTCATTAATGAAAAGTTATAAACGAAGAGCTTGTTTGGGTGTTTTGTTCTTTTAGGTTTTGTCACGCCCTTCGAATCCTGACCTCGAAATACTGGATTTTACCGAAGGGCTCCGGAAAGAATGGGCAAGCCTCGAGAGCTTAAGGCCCTACCACCGCTCTCGCTTCTCTGTTCATCGTGGAGACAAAGGGGAGATAACCCTCGAAGTTTTTCAAGAGGTCCTAACTTATATCAAGGAAAAGGAGAAAGAGAAGGCATCGTCGTCTTCCGAACACATGAATTGGTGTGACTCGGAGTACTAGGCCGAAGACCCTGCGGAGGCTAACTCCGAAAGGCTTATGACTTGGGCCGAGCTTCAAGAGGAGCAAAAGAAGCTGCGATCCTTGAAGAAGAAGAGAAGCGCTCAAACAAAAAGGACAAATCCGGCGGCTTCGAGCTCCGAAGGACAGAGTAGCCGGAGGGGTAGCTCTAGAGGCCGACAAGGTCTTCGATTCTTCCTAGGCTTGGACCAAAACTTCTCCTGATGTATAAGCATGATGAATTAATGTGAATTGCCCCAAAAGTATCTTGTTTGCTCTTTACCCTCCTACCCCTCCTTGTGGGTGGTGGATCCTTTGTAGTGCAAATAGGTTCGCCGGACACAATGATGCGACGAACAACCCGATGCTTCATATCACACTTAATATCCGTACTTTACCTTTTCAAAGGGTTCTTCGAACATACTTCCGTATTATTACTTCGTAGGTTTCGAAGCTGGATCTACCTCTATAGGGTTTTATACTTGTCGCTTAGGACTTTTGATTGATTTTTTTTAAAGTGTCTCATTGGCCGGGGCCTCGAAACCTTATTACTTGGTCACCTTCAACTCTTTTATAGATCATTCGAACCCGTAGGTCGGAGATCTGTTTAATTTTAAAGTCCTTGGACTCTTCTACGGATCCTAACAAGCCGGAGCCTGGAATCTGAAGGGTAGCCACCTTCGGCTCTTTTACAGATACTTCATACCCAGAGGCCGGAAATCTGTTTTTTAAAGTCCTTAGACTCTTCTACGGATCCTAACAAGCGAGAGCCTGGAATCCGTAGGATGGCCACCTTCGGCTCTTTTACAGATACTTTGTACCCGGAGGCTGGAAATCTATTTTTTAAAGTCCTTAGACTCTTCTACGGATCCTAACAAGCCAGAGCCTGGAATCCGTAGGATGGACACCTTCGGCTCTTTTACAGATACTTCATACCCGGAGGCCAGAAATCTGTTTTTTTAAAGTCCTTAGACTCTTCTACAGATCCTAACAAGCCGGAGCCTGGAATCCGTAGGATCGCAGCGAAGCCCCTAAACCGATGGTTTGCAGGCTGTTGCCTGGGTCTTGGAAAAGATGCTTGACTCCGCAAGCATCTCCGTCCTCCCGATGCGTCCATCAGGAGTAAGGGATATTCGAAGAGCAAACAAAATTTGACCCTTCACTTTATTTGAAAAGGAAAGCTTTACAAGTGATTACAAGGAGCCCCTAAGCATAATAACGCTTAAGGTGCTCTGCATGCCATGCATGTTTCAACTCTTCCCCTTCTAAATTAGCTAATTTAAACGATCCAGGGCGTCCTGAGCGTAGGATAACATATGGTCCTTCCCATTTATTTCTTAGCTTCCCCGGAGCTATTACACTTCGCAAAACTAAATGACCAGGTCTAAGCTCATTCAGCTTTATCTTCGGGTCATACCATGTTTTTGTTTGGCCTTGGTACTTGGTCAGATTGGCGACAGCTCGAAGCCTTGTTTCTTCTAACAAGTCCAGCGAAGTGTTTCTTTCCTCTTAATCTCCGAGCTGCACTACACGAAGGGATCCACCTCTGAGCTCCGTAGGAGTCATGGCCTCATCTCCGAATAGCAGTCTAAATGGGGTAAAGCCTGTGGACCTGGCTTGAGTGGTTCGAATGGACCACAAGATCTTGGGAAGCTCTTCGACCCATAGCCCCTTGGCCAACCCAACAATTCATCGATTCAGACTAGAGAGGATGTTCCCGTTGGCCCGCTCAACAGCTCTGTTGGACTGTGGATGGCGCACTGCAGCGAAGCACAACTTAATGCCCAGTTCTTCACAAAATTCTTTGAATGTGTCAGCTTCGAACTGGGTTCCATTATCCACTGTCAACTCCCTTGGCACTCCGAACCTGCATATAATGTTTGCTAGAAAATTTTTGCACATTCCTCGAAGTGATAGCAGTCAATGGCTCCACTTCAACCCACTTTGAAAAATATTCGATTGCTACTACCGCAAACTTCAAGCTGCCTTTTGCCATTGGAAAAGGGCCTATGAGGTCCATGCCCCACCGAGCCATTGGCCATACCGGGGCAATAACTTGAAGTTGAACTAGTGGACGGTGGCTTCGTCTGCCCATCCATTGGCATCCTTGGCATGTTCTAACCAACTCTTCTGCATCTCTCACAATTGTTGGCCAATAAAGCCCCTGCCGAAGTGTCTTGCCTGCTAGAGCACGAGGGGCCAGATGACTTCCGCACAAACCTTCGTGAATCTCCCGAAGTATGTCTTGGCCTTCGGGTTGGGAGATGCATCGGAGTAGAGGGGAACACACGCAAGCTTTGTACAATATTCCGTTGACAAGCTTGTAGTTTCGAGCCCTTGATTGCAATCTTCGGGCATCCGGACCTTCTGAAGAATCTATGCCACCTTGCAATATATTCATAATCGGAGCCTGCCAATCTGTAGCCGGAATGCACAGTATTTCTGTGGAGGGTAATTGACTAGCTGCAGGCTTCATTAGTTCTTCATAGAAAGCACCCTCCACGAGGTCCACCACTCCGGCTGTAGCTTTTGCCAGAATATCGGCGAGTTGATTATTTGCCCGAGGGATGCTCCGAATAGAGAATCCTTTGAATGCTGCTTCAGCCTTGCGGATTTCTTCAAGGTATTGCGCTAGATGCGGGTTCTTTGCTTGAAAGCTCTTATCAACATGCCCTGCGACGACTTGGGAATCTGTCTTAATTATTATCCTTGCTGCTCCAAGTGCCTTTGCCTTTTGGAGGCCTAGCAGGACCCCTTCGTATTCTGCGATGTTATTGGTGGTCTTAAAGTTGAGCCTCGCCCTGATGGTGATATGATGACTGCACCAGCTCCGGCACGAGATGCCTGATAAGCTCCGTTAGAAAATATTGTCCATAAACCTTCGAAGGGCTCCTCCGGAGCCCAAACTGCAGATGGAGTCCACTATGCTACGAAGTCAGCTATGATTTGGGATTTGATAGTTGTTCTTGCCGTGAAGGAGATTCCGAAGGGGGCTAGATCGACAGCCCATTTTCCAATCCTACCCATAGAGTATTTGCTTCGGAGCATATCACCAAGAGGATACGAGGTAGGAACGATTAGGTTATGCGCCAAAAATAATGCCTTAGCTTTTGTGAGGCCATTACCAGGGCATAAGAAAATTTCTCGAGCTCGGAGTATCTTATTTTAGCTCTGGACAAAGCTTCTGAAACAAATAAACTGGGTTCTGCACCAGCTTTCCCTTAAGCTCAACTTCCCGGACCAGTACTGCACTTACTGCGAAGCCTGTTGCTGCAAGATAAAGGAGGAGTGTTTCTTCTGGGAGGGGAACAGTAAGTGTTGTCAGGCTTCCGAGGTATGCTTTTATATCATCAAAGCTCTTCTAGCACTCTGGTGTCCAACTGAAGCTTTCAGACCCCTTTAGGGCTTTGAAAATTGGGAGGCTTCGCTCTGTTGACCTGGCCAAGAATCTGCTAAGGGCTGCGAGCCTTCCTGCCAGCTTCCGGACCTGCTTTAAATTCCCTGGTGGAGCCATTCTTTGCAGTGTACTTATCTGCGTTGGTCTAGCTTCGATACCCCTGCTCGAAACTAAGTACCCTAGCAGTTTTCCTACTTATGCTCCGAATATACATTTTTCTGGGTTGAGGCGTACTCCACATGCTTGGAGGCTCTCAAACGTTTCAGCTAGGTCTAGGCTATGTTGGTACTTGTGAGCACTTTTTATTACAATGTCATCCATATAGGCTTCGACATTTCGGCCTATTTGGTGACCTAGAGCCTTAGCTATTAAACGTGAAAAAGTGGCTCTGACATTCCGCAAGCCACAAGACATTCTTACATAACAAAATACTCCGGAAGGAGTTATGAAGCTTGTCTTGGCTTCGTCTTCGCGCTTCAGCCAGACTTGATGATACCCGGAGTAAGGATCGAGGAAGCTTAGCAATTCGGAGCCGACTGTGGAGTCCACCAGTTGGTCTATTCGGGGCATCGGGTAGGGGTCTCGAGGGCATGCTTTATTTAATGAAGTAAAGTCAATACACATGCGCCATTTGTTCGAGTCCTTCTTCCTTACAAAAACAGGGTTAGCCAACCAATCGGTATGAGCTACTTCCCTGATGATGCCAGCCCTTAACAATTTTTCTACTTCAGCTTTGGCGAGGCTTGCTCTCTCTGCAGACAACTTGTGGAGCCCCTGGCGCACTGGCCTGGCCTTCGGGTTGACGAGCAGACTGTGTTCGATGATGCTCCGATCAACCCCGGTGATGTCTTCATTGGTCCAGGCAAAGACGTCTAGATTTTGCTTGATGACTTCTTCCAATGAGGCAGCTATCTCCGGGGATAGCCCTTTGCCGAACTTCACTAGATATTCTTTGCCATCTTTTGAAATTATCTTCGTCTCGACATTACCTTCTGGGCTTGTCTTGAGGGAGAGCCCCTTTGAAGAGTTCGAAGCCTCTGACACTTCTTTCATGCCTTCCACCACGCTGTGCACTTGACGAGGATCCAATGGCTATCCGTGCCCATATTCCGTTCTCCGGGCTATAGCTTGGTCTCTTGAAATAGTAAGCACTCCACCTTGTGTGGGCATTTTGAGACAAAGATAATTGTGGTGCGCTATAGCCCCGAACTGGTTCAGCATCCCTCGCCCGAAGATAGCGTTGTAAGCATAGGGGGCATCGATGACGTCGAAGATCACCTCTTCTATCCTGGCCAAAGGCCCCTCTCCGAAGGCAACCTTGAGACCTATCTGGCCGAGGGCATCGAGAGGTGGTCCTGAGAACCCTTGAAGTGGCCGGGCCGCTGGAAGCATATGCTTCCAGGATATGCACATTTGATCGAAGGCCTGGACGAAAAGTATGTCTGCGGAGCTCCCTCCGCCCACCAGGATCCTTCAGACTTCCACCCCTGCTATGTCTGCGGAAATGACCAAGGGGTCAGCATGGGAAACTTTACCCCTGCGGCATCGCTAGCAGTAAACGAGATGGGCACATGAGACCACTCTGGCATCCCCTCTGCAGAGCTCGAAGTCCCAATGTGCCCAACCTCATGGACGTATTCACGCCGTTGCCTTTTGGACATGCTTCCGAGGGTCCCCCCTCCGGAGATGGGCAGGACCACTCGTTTGCCACGGTCTTGAGGGTCTTCCTGCATCGGTGGTGGCATAATGTTGGCCACCGGAAGTTGCATGGGGGCTTCGGGGACACCAGCTCGGGCCACGATTTGCACAGGCTCCGACCGTGCTGCTGGTGAGGCTCGATCCGAAGTATAACGCCCGATACTTCGCCCTAGGTAGTCGCCCCGAAGGGCCAACACTGCCTTGCAATCTTTCGTGTCATGGCTTCTATTGTTGCCATGCACGCAACAGAAAAAACTCTGGCGCCTGCTAGGTGCTCTCTCTTGAGGCTTCGGTGCTCCAGCCTTAAAGTTTTGCGCCTGCTGATAACTGGCAGGTGCCTTCGGAACGTAGGGTGCAATGCTTAGCACCTCCGAACGGAAATGTTTCTTCCCTCGCCTGTGCTCGTTGAAGCGGCTATCTTGAGGGGGTTGTAGAGGAGCCGAGGCTTCTGGATCCATCTTAACTTCTCAGAGGGTAGGTGCGGGTGCTCCGGCTCACCGAAGACATCCTTCCTCCGCCTTGGCATACTGTTCGAACTATGCCATCAGCTGTGCCACAGACGTCACCGGCTTCCGATGGAGCTTGCTGAGGAGGTCAGGGTTTAGCACCCCTTCGCGGGCGACGTCGACTACCGAAGAGGTAGACAAGCCCTTAATCTGTGACTTGGTGTGGGCGAAGCGCGTGAAGTACTCCCGGAGTGTTTCTCCCGCCCGTTGCTTCACCTGAAAAAAACTCCCAGTGGACATCAGGGCCACAAAGGTACCCTAGAAGTTGCTCACAACCTTCTTCTTCAACTGCTCCCAGGACCTGATCGATCCTGGCTTCAGGGACCAGAACCATCGGAGTGCCACGCCTTCGAGAGCGAGGGGGAAACACTTCGCCATAGTGTTGCGCACCCCTCCGCTTGCTTCTATTGCCAGGGCATATGAGCGGGCGAACTCTCCAGGGTCTGACCCACCGGAGTACTTGTGCAACTTCGAGGCCTTGAATCTAGGATCGAAGGGCACTCTTTGCAAGTCCGAATGTAGCGGAGACTCATCATCGAAAGATTTGTTCTCAACCTCCTCCGGGACTTGGGCAGCTTTTGGGAGATTGCGAGCACCACCATCTTGGGGCCCTTCTGGAGTCTCGGTGGAGGCTTGAGTGCGGAGGCGATCGGCGGCTTCTTGCCTCCACCTAGCCACTTCCTCCTGAAGCCTTGCTAGTTGAGTAGCTTCGGTTCCAGGAAGGTCTTCGTCTTCATCGGAGGGCAGCTCCGGGTCCTAGGAGCTGACATAATCAGTCTGAAGCACCGTAGGAGGAGCTCAGGGACCCCTGGGCACCCGACTCCCAGCGGCATCCTCGGGAATCATTGGAGCGGTTGAGGGTCTGGCTCCGGTGGTCCGAGGGGACCTTCGGAGAGGACCCGAGGCTCGGCTTCGCTTCGAAGGCATAGCTAGTCGCGGAAAGGTCCGAAGACCGGAGACTTCGATTGATCTGGGAAGGCGAGCGAGGGCCTTCGAAGTGCACTAAGAAGCCCCTTACCGAAGGGTGTACGGAATCTTGGAACTCTGAGGCTCCCTCCGTAAGTGATCTTCGAAGTGCAGTCAGTAGTAGAGAACAAGCTTCTAGAACTTGGCTCCCCACGGACGGCGCCAACTGTTGGCGTAAAAGTTTACGCTAACGGGTTCTTTGAGATCAAGAACAGACAAACAGTGAGTTCGTGTTTAAGAACTGTCTCAAGCCTCCTAATTGGATAATAGCTCAAGTAGTTCGAATATGTGTATTGAATAGCTGAGTATTCGATGCCTGTTACATGGTAGAGGGGTATTTATAGGCAAAAATGTCTAAGGAAAAGACCTATTTACCCCTAGATTACAACCGACATAGTGGAAACTTATTTTGTACCCGGAGCAAGGTTAAAAGTGTAAAGTTATCCGGGGCAGGCGGATAAGCCAAACATCTTATCAATCCTGTCGCTCTGCTTCGGAGCCTCGTATCTTGCGGAGGGCTTCTCCGGACTTCGGATTGAGGCACCCTTCGTCTTAACGACTTCTCCTTCGAGTAAGAGCCCATCAGCTCCGAAGCTTAGTGAATCTTTGAGTTGTTAATCTCTAAGTCCTGAAAGTGAAGCAATTTTCGCCAATATCTACTATGCATGGATTTTAAAAAATATATTTAAAATCATAATTTTAAGTTTTTTAAAAAATTATATAATTAGACCCTTATCACTGGCTGACGGTTGACATGACTATTATCAACCAATGGTTGGTCAATTGGGGCTTTTATCTGATTATTAGGTCCGTCTATCGATATTTCAAAGTTACCTGATAATAAAATAAAGACCCCGTTGGAGAAAATTTTCCCATTGTACTTACAGATTATCTTCAAGTCTAAAATAACATTTGAAGCACCATCCAAATGGAGCACCTTGTAAATTTCCCTAGTCTTCAGCGCCAACTAGGTCCTTTGTAGTCACCTCTAAGCTTCGAAGGGTACTTCGTCAAAGCGACTCGAAGGCCCAAAACCACTTCAGGGATCGGGGAGATGGCTAATGTCTTCGCTACACTGTGCATGAAGTCAGTAGCCAACCTAAGTTGTGGCTACGAGAAGATGGTGTGACCATACTACTTGCATTTAGGAGTGTTAACTTCAAACTTCATTCGATGTTCCAAGACTGCTTTCCTACAAAGGCATATAATGAGCGAGTGATGGAACTCGAAGTGGACTCATCGGTGGTTCTATGCTATCGATTAGTGGGGTCAGTCTAACCTCACCGCTTCTCTAATCAAGGGATTATGTAACGCCAGGAAGTGGAGGTGTCAATCGATTAGTCTACGATCTAGTCATGGATCAAACTTCTAAAGATTGTTGCTCGTTGAATGAGCATGAGAGATATGGTGGTGGAATTTATTTTACTCTGCATTGGCCCTCCGAAAGTTCAATGGCCCATGAAATTCTGGGATGCTAAATGAGGGGAACCGATGGAGAGATCCCTTAGGAGGCCATAGGTAAACAATCGTGGGTTTGAATCCTTATTTGTTATTTTTGCCTTCGTGCCTCATATTGTGCTTGTATCTACAAGGGTGAAGATGACCCCGGAGCAAGTGGCTACGATGGTTAAGCACGTCATAGGGCCTTCGACATTGAGTGAGAAGAAAAAACAACTTCCCTTGTCTGGTGGTGAGAGCGGTTCAACCGCATATGGGCTGGCCTTAAGGTTTCTTGCCCCACTCGGGTGCTGTTGGGGTGGCTTCGAAGAAGAGAAAATCAGACGAAGACCTTTCAGAGCTTCCTAGGCCATTTCCGAAAAAAGAGGTAGTGGCCGAAGTGACTAGGTGGCCGAAGTTGCATGGCATCATCATGTTGATCTCGTAGTGGCCCAAGAGGAGGCCCTTTATCAGGTAGGTGATTTCCCCTCTTTTCTTTGCATTTTTCCATGGGTTCTTTATATTTTACTCATCATTCTTGATAGGTACTCATTTTGGTGTGGGGAATATGAATGCTTCAATCAATTTGTGTTTTAAACAGTGTGAAGTGGAGGCCGTCTAAGAGCGGTCTTCAAAAGTAGAAGAGAATGAAGGAGGTGACTTTAGACGATAGCCTCTATCATGAGCAGGATGCATAGGAGGCATTAGAAGCTGAAGCCACAACATCTTCGAGCAGCAAGGGTAGCATTAGAGATTGAAGTATTAGAGCTTCGCGAAGCAAAGACGACCTAAGCAGCTTTAGATGTCAAGATGAGGACAGACTGCGCCAAATAAATCAAGGTGTCTGATAAGACCATCATCATGTTTAGCGAGATGTTGTCTCACTTAACGACGATATGTCATACGTTAAAATTTATAGCTATCAAACCCTTGAGGTGCTCGTTAAAGTAACTTCATGCCGCAGCTCGAATAACTAAAACCAGCATGATGAGCTTCGACGAGGTCTCAGGGAGGGTCGTAGCGCAGGGCTTCCTTTACCTTATGTAGGATGTGGGTTGTGTTCATCTTCGATTGGCGAGTGGCGCTCGACTACTGGCAACTCTAGAAGTTTCCATAACATGTGATGAGGACATCACTACCATTGATACAACCACAACTGCAGCCAACACTTCACCGCTTACACTTAAGCGAGGACCAATGACACGCGCCCGTGCACGAGAACTTAATTATCTGGTGAACTCGTTCCTAGCTGTTCAAATTAATTATTTTTCCAATGGGATACTATTAAAACCTTGTGATGACTTTATAATCCTTAAGTGCTTAGGAATTGAACCAGCTAGGAGTGGAGAAGGCAACAATGTTCGTGCACCCGAAGGAACTCTTGTAACTGCAGAAATCCAAGATTAAATGGAGCATATCTTTCAACTCCCAAGGTTGTTTAATGCAAATAAGTACTTGTTGGAAAGGTCTCTTCGTCTGCTTTCCAACGGATCAAGAATCAATGGCAGAGGACATACGAAACGTCCAGAAACTGCCGAAGAACAATCGTGACTCCATCCTGAGTTTCTAGTTTTCCCTTTAAAAGCAAGTGGTAGCCACAAAAGAACTCGGGTTTTGTTTGATGTAAGATAGCTGCTGCTACTTCCTTGTAACGCGCGTGTCGGCTAGACCGCCCGATTACTTGAATCAAAACTCCAACTTCTATCACATCCGTGAGTGTTTGCTTGTTATCTTGTTCTTGCTTGTTCTTCGATTGCTTGCAGGTTCAAGGCTGTTCTTGGCACGGCAAGAGCAGCAACAACCGGAGTCGGTGTAACTATCACTAAGGCACAGCATCCTGGTGGTTGTTGTAGTCGGGTAGCACAACGTCGATCTCCACCCCCAAATCGTAGTTATCAGGAGACGGTGTACCTGTCGCTCAAGGCGCCACACCATCTTGGTTGTGGTAGTCGGGCAGCCAACGTCGGCTTCTACCAAATTCACCACATCCTCCATCTCTCATCGAAAGATCGGGCTCCCCCGTACCCGTAGGGGTCTATTAAGTGGTATCAGATTTCAGGTTGATCGGTGAGAGATTTCCTTCTCCTTTGTTCTTTATTTTTCCTACAGTCCACTTTTGCCCAAAGATAAGTTTCAATCTGAAAATACCAAAAACATTTTGTGCCTTTGCTTTGCTACTTAGCTCTCGGCTTGTTGAATTCACAGTTACTTCTTTGTGTCAAGTTGCTGGTCCTAAGTTTTTACCGCTAGAGTTTTGAGTTCGTGCACCTTGTTCTATCTCCATTTTCATTCTCTAGCTGACGTTACAAGGAGAGAAAAAGGCAAGTGCAAAGCAAAAGCCGCACAGATCAGCAAGAAACAAGGCACAGGTTAAAAAAAAAGAGAGAAAAAAAAACGAAAAAAAAAACAAAAAAAAAAGGAAAAGCAGTCCTGTTAGTTGCTTGTCCGAACACTTGTCCGAACTTTTGTCCGATCCTTTGTCCGATCAGTGGGAGACAGTGGCAGTTTCGGCTTGTCCGATCCCTTGTCCGAACCCTTGTCCGAACTCTTGTCCAATCAGTGGGAGACAGTGGAAGTTTCGGCTTGTCCGATCCCTTGTCCGAACCCTTGTCCGATCTCTTGTCCAATCTGCAGAGAGCTGATTTTGGCCTGTTATTGCTTCCATTTGATTTCAGCTTGCTGTTTTGAGCATTTTGGTGATTACGTTTGGGTGACGGCTCACGTCTCTATCACGGTTTGGACTAGGACCAGCACAGTACCATCGCGGAACGTTTATTCAACTTGCTGTGACTAACGTGGTACTAGCTGTTCCTTTGTGCAATTGTTTTAGCAGCCACCTACAGCTCTACAAAATTATCTACAACACCACCGGGTTGTGCTGGCAGTCACCGTTTGTTGTTGTTCTTGCTGTTTGCCGACGCCTCCTGCATTGTGTGGTAAGAACTTGCAAGAGCTTGATTTCTTGCTAGTGAGAAAGTGTCTGTGTCCTACCATCTCCTAGCAACTGTTAGGTTTAATCTGCTTGCTTTTGTATTTCTTTTGTACTAACCATGTCAGCTGATGCGAGTGAGACGCTTCCACATTCACCACGTACGAGGGGCATCATTCAACATTTTGAACGCCAACTAAGGTTGCACACGGAAGCCCTCAATGAGGATGTTCAAGTCACCAATGAGCGCATTGGTCAATTAGAGGCGGCGCAGATTCTTGCCAACAACCAGCTGACCACATTAGAGAGAACAGCTGGGGCTATTAACACCTCTCTTGCAGCAATCAATGTGCGATTAGAGAGGATGGAACAAGCTGGGCTCGGAGAGTTGGAACACCATGATGATGACGGCCATACCTCCATTGCTAGCGCCGCAAGATATGACGACCTAGAGTATTCAGCGGATACCGAGCTTGATAATGGATCTTTCAGGTCTCGACGGCAACCACGTCGCCACTATCAAGGTATGGTTGGCCGAGCTCCACGACGTGAGGTACGTGACAACGATGATTCCCTACGCAGGATTAAATTCTCCATACCATCCTTTGATGGGAAATATGATCCTGATGCATATCTGACTTGGGAGCTATCGGTAGATCAAAAATTTGCATGCCATGAATTTCCTGATGATAAAAAGGTTAGAGCTGCCACTAGTGAATTCACTGACTTTGCTTCTGTTTGGTGGCATGAGTATCAAACTAAAAATCCAGCTATTGTACCACAAACTTGGAATGCTTTAAAAAGAATCATGCGTAGTCGTTTTGTTCCTTCCTATCATGCTCGAGACTTATTGCATAAATTACAACAGCTTAGGCAAGGCAACAAATCGGTTGAGGAGTACTATCAGGAACTACAAATAGGCATGCTGAGATGTGGTCTAGTTGAAAATGAAGAGGCTGCGATGGCTCGATTCATGGGTGGTTTAACTAGAGAAATTCAGGATATATTGGCTTACAAGGAGTACACTAATGTCACTCGATTATTTCATCTTGCTTGTAAGGCTGAAAGGGAAGTGCAGGGACGCCGCAAAATAAATAACACTCCTGCAGGACGGACTACATCGTGGCAGCCCCGCACAAGTGCCGCTGGCCCTAAACATGATTTTCAGAGAGATGCTTCCAATCGGCAGTCCACAACTACATCAAAATTAGCACCTGTTCGTACTACCGAGACAGCAAAAGGATCCACCCAAGCTGCAGCCAACACGTCTTCTTCCGTCGCTTCCACCGGGAGAATGAAGGACATCCAGTGTCTCCGATGCAAAGGATTTGGGCACATACAAAGGGAATGTCCAAGCAAGCGTGTGCTGATCGTACGAGAAAATGGTGAGTATTCATCAGCTAGTGATTTAGATGATGAAACATATGCCATGCTTGCTGCCCAAAATGCAGGAAATAATAATGATGATGAAGATCACATTGGGGCTGAACATGCTGAACACTACGAGAGTCTTGTTGTGAGGCGTATCTTGAGTGCACAAATGATTCAAGCAGAACAGAACCAGCGACACAATCTGTTCCAAACAAAGTGTGTCGTTTTGGAACGATCGTGTCGCATTATTATTGATGGAGGAAGCTGCAACAACTTAGCGAGTGCCACCATGGTAGCAAAACTTGGGATGAAAACACTTCCACACCCACATCCCTACTACATCCAATGGTTCAATGATAGTGGTAAGCTTAAGGTAACACGTATGGTCCGAGTGGAATTTACAATTGGTTCATACCATGATTACATTGATTGTGATGTGGTACCTATGCAAGCTTGCTCTATGTTATTTGGTAGACCTTGGCAATTTGATAAGGATACATTGCATCATGGTAAATCAAATCAATATTCTTTCATGCATAATGAGAAGAAGCTTGTTTTGCACCCTATGTCTCCCGATGCTATTTTGAGGGATGAAGTTGCTAGAGCTTGCAAGGAGAAAAACAAGAAATCTGCTCAAAATGACAGTGGTGTTGTGAACGGATCAGTTCAACCTATGAATGACAAATCTAAATCTGCTCATGTTGGAAAAAATGACATAAAATTGAAAAGTGCTTGTTTCCTTGCTTCAAAATCTGATTTGCTTGAATTAAATGACAACGCCATGATCTGCTATGTGTTTGTTTGCAAAGAAGCTTTGTTCTCACTTCACGACATACCATCTACTTTGCCTCCTACTGTCACTAATCTTTTGCAGGAATATGCTGATGTGTTCCCACAAGAAGTACCACCCGGGCTACCACCAATCAGAGGTATTGAGCATCAGATTGACCTCATCCCTGGGGCTTCCTTGCCAAATCGAGCGCCATACAGGACCAACCCGGAGGAGACCAAGGAGATTCAGCGACAAGTTCAGGAATTACTCGACAAAGGTTATGTGCGTGAGTCCCTTAGTCCTTGCTCTGTTCCTGTTCTGTTGGTTCCAAAGAAAGATGGATCATGGCGCATGTGTGTAGATTGCCGAGCAATTAATAACATTACCATCAGATATCGTCATCCTATTCCTAGGTTAGATGATATGCTTGATGAACTTAGTGGCTCGATGATTTTCTCTAAAATTGATTTGCGTAGTGGATACCACCAAATTCGCATGAAGCTAGGGGATGAATGGAAAACAGCGTTCAAAACCAAGTTCGGTTTGTATGAGTGGTTGGTCATGCCTTTTGGCCTCACTAATGCACCTAGCACTTTCATGAGATTAATGAATGAAGTTTTACGTGCTTTCATTGGGAGATTTGTGGTAGTTTACTTTGATGACATCTTGATCTATAGCACATCTCTAGAAGAACATCTTGAACATTTACGTGCTGTTTTTAATGCTTTACGCAATGCACGCTTATTTGGTAACATTGACAAGTGCACCTTTTGCACAGATAGAGTCTCTTTTCTTGGCTATGTTGTGACACCGCAGGGAATTGAAGTTGATCAAGCCAAGGTGGAGGCAATACACAGTTGGCCGGTTCCTACCACGGTCACGCAAGTCCGAAGCTTTCTCGGGCTTGCTGGATTCTATCGCCGATTTGTGAAGGACTTCAGCACCATAGCAGGCCCACTGCACGAGCTTACAAAGAAGGGTGCTCTGTTCACCTGGGGGAAGGCGCAAGAGGTTGCATTTAATACTTTGAAGGATAGGTTATCTCATACACCCCTTCTCCAATTACCAGATTTCAATAAGACTTTTGAATTGGAATGCGATGCTAGTGGTATTGGGTTGGGAGGTGTCTTGTTGCAAGAAGGCAAACCTATTGCTTATTTTAGTGAGAAACTGAATGGGCCTAGTTTGAACTATTCCACTTATGATAAAGAATTATATGCTCTAGTTCGAACTTTGGAAACATGGCAACATTATTTATGGCCTAAAGAATTTGTTATACATTCTGATCATGAATCTTTGAAGCACATTAAGAGCCAAACCAATCTGAACCGTAGGCATGCCAAGTGGGTAGAATTTATTGAGTCCTTTCCTTATGTCATCAAACATAAGAAAGGAAAAGATAATGTCATTGCAGATGCCTTGTCTCGCCGTTATACTATGTTATCCCAACTTGATTTTAAGATCTTTGGCTTGGAAACAATTAAAGAACAATATGCTTTGGATGATGATTTCAAAGATGTGTTGCTGCAATGTAAAGAAGGGAGAACATGGAACAAGTTTGTTCTCACTGATGGCTTCGTGTTTCGAGCTAATAAATTATGCGTTCCAGCTAGTTCTGTGCGTCTGTTACTATTGCAGGAAGCACATGGCGGTGGGTTGATGGGGCACTTTGGTGTGAAGAAGACAGAAGACATCCTAGCAAGCCATTTCTATTGGCCAAAGATGAGAAGGGATGTGGAGCGGTTTGTTGCTCGCTGCACCACCTGCCAAAAAGCTAAGTCTCGTCTTAATCCATATGGTTTGTACATGCCTCTCCCTGTTCCTAGTACTCCATGGGAGGATATTTCTATGGACTTTGTTTTAGGACTGCCTAGAACAAAGAAGGGGAGGGATAGTATTTTTGTTGTTGTGGACAGGTTTTCTAAAATGGCACACTTCATACCCTGTCACAAAACTGATGATGCTACCCATATTGCTGATTTGTTCTTTCGTGAAGTTGTACGTTTGCATGGGGTACCAAACACTATTGTGTCAGATCGGGATGCCAAATTTCTTAGTCATTTTTGGAAAACCTTATGGGCTAAATTGGGAACTAAATTACTCTTTTCTACTACTTGTCATCCTCAAACTGATGGACAAACAGAAGTTGTAAACCGTAGTTTATCTACCATGCTTAGGGCTGTTCTGAAACATAATATCAAATTGTGGGAAGAATGTTTGCCTCATATTGAATTTGCTTACAATCGTTCGCTGCATTCGACTACTAAATTATGCCCTTTTGAGATTGTGTATGGTTTTGTCCCTCATGCTCCCATTGATCTTATGGCCATCCCACCTTCAGAAAAATTGAATTTTGATGCTTCTCGCCGTGCTGAACTGATTCTTAAAATGCATGAGCAAACTAAGGCAAACATTGAGGCCATGAATGCTAAGTATCAACAAACCGGTAGCAAGGGTAGAAAGCATGTTACTTTTGAACCAGATGATTTAGTTTGGGTTCATTTGAGAAAGGATAGATTTCCGGATTTAAGAAAGTCTAAATTACTACCACGAGCTGCTGGACCCTTCAAAGTGCTTCAAAAAATAAATGATAATGCATATAAAATTGAGTTGCCTGCAGATTTTGGGGTTAGTCCCTCTTTTAACATTGCAGATTTGAAACCATACTTGCGTGAGGAGGACACGTTCGAGTCGGGGACGACTCTATTGCAAGAAGGGGAGGATGATGAGGACATCACTACCATTGATACAACCACAACTGCAGCCAACACTTCACCGCTTACACTTAAGCGAGGACCAATGACACGCGCCTGTGCACGAGAACTTAATTATCTGGTGAACTCGTTCCTAGCTGTTCAAATTAATTATTTTTCCAATGGGATACTATTAAAACCTTGTGATGACTTTATAATCCTTAAGTGCTTAGGAATTGAACCAGCTAGGAGTGGAGAAGGCAACAATGTTCGTGCACCCGAAGGAACTCTTGTAACTGCAGAAATCCGAGATTAAATGGAGCATATCTTTCAACTCCCAAGGTTGTTTAATGCAAATAAGTACTTGTTGGAAAGGTCTCTTCGTCTGCTTTCCAACGGATCAAGAATCAATGGCAGAGGACATACGAAACGTCCAGAAACTGCCGAAGAACAATCGTGACTCCATCCTGAGTTTCTAGTTTTCCCTTTAAAAGCAAGTGGTAGCCACAAAAGAACTCGGGTTTTGTTTGATGTAAGATAGCTGCTGCTACTTCCTTGTAACGCGCGTGTCGGCTAGACCGCCCGATTACTTGAATCAAAACTCCAACTTCTATCACATCCGTGAGTGTTTGCTTGTTATCTTGTTCTTGCTTGTTCTTCGATTGCTTGCAGGTTCAAGGCTGTTCTTGGCACGGCAAGAGCAGCAACAACCGGAGTCGGTGTAACTATCGCTAAGGCGCAGCATCCTGGTGGTTGTTGTAGTCGGGTAGCACAACGTCGATCTCCACCCCCAAATCGTAGTTATCAGGAGACGGTGTACCTGTCGCTCAAGGCGCCACACCATCTTGGTTGTGGTAGTCGGGCAGCCAACGTCGGCTTCTACCAAATTCACCACATCCTCCATCTCTCATCGAAAGATCGGGCTCCCCCGTACCCGTAGGGGTCTATTAACATGGATGTCACTTCGTGGAGCGTGGAAGGGGCAACGATGACAGGATATGCAAGACAAAATGAATGTAGCCCAACACCACCGCGCACAACATGCAACCTTCCAATGACCCTCTACTTGTTCCCCAGAGGTGTAGTTCTTAGGACCTATTATGTAATTTTTGTAGCTTGGCCTTATTTATTAGTGGAAGGAGTACTTTCGGAATTGCTAGGACTCTTTTGTGAATTCTTATATCGAAGTTGAAATATTCAAGGTCACTAGAGGGATTCACTATCAATGCGAGGCCGCTAGGATTGAGGGGCATGCTCGTTTTAGATTTCCTCACGACCAACTAGGAAGAGTAATGCTTGAAGTGACCAACAAGTTGCTGGCTTAGATAAAACTAGACTCTCCTTTGTCTTTGTTTTCGTTTATGGCTCGAAATATATTTTTCATGGTTGCCTTCGACTCTTTTCCTCATGCTTTCAAGCCAATGGCCCGAAATCCGTTTTTCATGGTATTCACTACAACAAAACAGCCAACTTTCGTCGGCCAAAGCTGACGGAAGTTAGCCCTTTCCCGACGGAAGAAGCCAACTTCCGTCGGTAAAACGCTAACTTCCGTCGGCCGTTGGCCGACGGAAGCGAGGCGACGGAAGTTAGCTAACTTCCGTCGGCGGCCGACGGAAGTTAGCGCCGGACACTGCCACGTCAGCAGGGGGCTCTAACTTCCGTCGGCCAGGCTGGCCGACGGAAGTTAGGGGCAGCTAACTTCCGTCGGCTAGGGCCAAAGCCGACGGAAGTTAGCCTTTCTGCCCACGTGGCCGAAACCAGCTAACTTCCGTCGGCTATGGTCAAAGCCGACGGAAGTTACCTGGTATTTTTTTTATTTTTTCCTGGTTCCCCTACTCACACTCACATCCAACCACAATTTCAATCACATTCACAATACATATCCAAATTCACATTTCACATCCAAAATCACATTCAAACTTCACATATATCATCCAAAATCACATCTCACATCCAAAACTTCACACATCACATCCAAAATCACATAACACAACTTAATTCACATTCAAAGTCACAATACACATCCGCATTCACATGTACCATCCAAATTCACATACAAAGTCACATAACATATCGAGATTCAATTCAGGTTCATTATACACATCCATACTCACTGATCGCCCACATTTGGGTCGTGGGCGCCGCCGCTGCCTCCCGCTTCGTTCACATTTGCCCCGGAGGCTCCATCCTGACCAGGCGTACGGAAACACTGAAGAAAAAGACAAAATTAGAAACGAACTCAACTACCCTTCTAAATGCTAACTTAACTATTTAGGAGGTACCTCAGGTGATGTAGGAGATAGTGGTGGTGGCGGGGGAGGTAGTGGTTGGAACATGGACATGTCAAATCCACTGTTTTGCTGGGCTAGTTGCTACACATGTTGTAATGTAATCAGTTAGTTCTAAACCTATTTCTGAATACTTTTGAACTGCAACACTCTAAACTAAGCTTACTTGGATCATCGCCTGCTGTTGTGCTAAGCAGGCAGTATAGTACTCTTGTTGTTTCCTGTTGTGCTCGTCGCGCCGCCTCATTTCCTCCCTCATCCGAACCATCTCCGGGTTTCTTCTGAGCGACGACGGCTGGAGCCAACTCCGACGGAGCTCTGCGACGACTGAGCTGACTTCTGAGCTCTCACCGCTCTCGAGTCAATAACTCCATTGAACATGGAGTACCTGCAACATTGAATGAGTTAGTTACCATCACAATACCATACACAAAACATTAATAAAAACACTGTCTCACCGTCCATGGCTTTTGCCACCTCCGCTGGAGTACACGGCCATTTGGTCCACAGGTTCTCTCCGCCAATCATAGTCCTCTCCATGGAGTCGAACCATGTGTTCACCATACTGCACCTTCAAAAAACATGTCCGATTAGCTAGACGCAGAAAAATGAAATTACGTAAACTCTTAATAACATCTCACCAAATGGTCCGTGGCTGTCTGGCTACACAAGACATCTGGCTGTGTCGGATCGCTTCCTTTGTGACCAGAGGTATACACCTCTATGTCACTTGGCACATTGCCAGATTTAGCTTCCTGTACATTAGAAATGAGTTAGTCGCATTACAATGTATCTATAGCTAGAGAGTGACAGAAGGAGGTCTTACCAAGCGTTTAGCGTGGCGAATATGTCCGTCGGCACCATATCTGTGCTTCGGATCCGTCCCGCGGCATTGTCTTTTCTGCTCGGAAGTCTTCTTAAATGCGGCTGAAGACCAAATCTTGCAGAATTCGAAATAGGCGTCCTCGCGGTTTGCAAACCACGGAATCCTCACCTGAACAGAGATGCTATTTGTATTATATGACAACAAATCTCAACAATCGAAGAGGTAAAAAGTAAGAATTGTTTACCGAACGGTATTCTTCTTCAGTCAAATAGATTGACGATGAGCCCGTTGCCTTGCTCATTCGTTGCCCTAGCTTCTCCTTGTAGTAAGCATTGTTCGCTTGAATGCGGGCATACGAAATGGCGTCCTTCACCACCTTATGTGCATTGTTGTTGAAGACTTGAAGGGCATGGTTATGGTGATTGCCGACTTCTGGCAAGCAAAAGCGTAACTGCAAAAGTAATGATTAGTACAGTGTTGTAACTCGAAAAGCCTAAAAGAAGATTGAAAAAACACTTGCATACCCAGAAGTCATGAGACACCGCCCCCTGAGCAGTTCCGTGGCGCCCGTCAGGAGCGAACCGGTACTGGTCCCATGTCTGGCATAGAACCCGCTCACTGGTCGGCATTGTCAGCACCCCTGGGTAGTGCAGACGGCACAGGTTACCCAATATCTGGTTAACCTGCCTGACCCTCGAAGTGCCGTCGAACCGAGAGTCAATCCAAGATCTAGAAATACATAATAAATAAAGTTAATTAGTTTAGTGAAAGAAATTTTTTGAAAAAAAAGCAAAACAACAAAAGAGTATCACACTTACCCGTCACCAACAGGCGTAATCTCAATCTTGGCTCCACCGGAAGAGACTACTGGTGGAGCGACCAGGTGGCTCGTCCTGAAAGATACTGAGGACCCGCCGGCAGCCTCAGCACCTTCCTCCTGACCCGCACCCTCCGGGAGATCCCCCTGCCCCGCACCCTCCGGGTCATCCCCCTGCCCCACACCCTTTGGGTCATCCCTCTGTGCCGCACACTCTAGGACATCCCCCTCCTGCCCCCCACCCACTGGATGATCCTCATGACCCGCACTCTCCAAGTGTTCTTCCTCCTACAAAACAGTATTGAAACAATTAGTAATAGTTTATAATTGGCATAAAAAACAAGCTGAAAGTTACCTCATCTTCTAGTTGAAATGCAATAGGCCGACCAATTAATGTCGGATCTATGCATCTCAGGAGCTGCTCTTGACGACGTCTGTTTGACGAAGAGGAACTACCCTGGAATAGGGTGTCCTCCTGACTCGTCGGTGTACTCGCCGATGAACTCCCCAAGCGGAAGAGCTTCCTCGTGACACTCCTCACCTTTTTCGACATCCTGTTCAAAATAAGCACAAACAAGCATTTATTAGTAAAGAAGGTTTGTACATATGAAAAAACATGTAATATGAAGTATATTGCATATCCATGTATGAAAACAATTACTTGTCAATTATCATCAAAATCAGGATCAATTTGTCCTTTTCTCCCCAAAGCAAGCCATGTTACTTTTTTCTTCTTATGTTGGTGTTTCCTTTTCTCGGGAACTGCCACATCATTAGAATCGCCGAGAAAAGAATCTGTCGATGATTCTGACTCTACATTAAAAGAAATCGGCAATTCATCATCTTGATAAACCTCATCGACCTCTTCAACCTCCAATTGATAAGCGTCATCACTAGGGGTGTGTAGACGTTCCCGAGGATTCACTTTGTAGACTACCCACCAAACACTTAGTTTTTCACATGGGTAGGGCATATAATACACCTGCTCGACTTGGTGAGCAAGGACAAAATTGTCGCAACCAGATAATCGTTCCGCGTGTTTGACTTCAACCATCCCAAATTGGTTTTCACGAGTACCATGTTTAGGGTCGAACCAATCACAATCGAAGAAGACTACTTTAATCTCCTTATTCCCGGCAAATTTGTACTCGATTATATTTTTGATGATTCCATAATACATAGTTTCGTGTCCTTGTCCATCAACGACCCTTGTAACAACTCCAGTATTAGTTGTTGCTGCTAGAGGTCGATATGCTTCAAAAATAGTTGAACGGAAGCGGAAACCATTAACATCATAGCGACCGTAACTTTTGGCACTAATACTCCCGTAAGAGAGCTGTCGCAAGTCTATATGTACATTGTCAGCGAGCACGCACTGCAAATCATAAGAGATTATAAGATAATTAACCTAGTAGAGTAAAATAATACATGTCAGAAAAGGTAAGGATTTACATGTTCTCTGAACCAAGTGAGAAAACTAGGCCCGCCATTTACTCCTTCTCGACGCAATTTATCTAATTGCTTCTCCATTGGTTGACGACCAGACGTCAAGTATTTCGAATCAACATACTGTCAATGTAACGAATAGGTAAACAAACGGGTATAAAATTTGGAGGTAAAATATAAAACTAAAACGAATCACTTACGCGAAATATTGTTCCATCTCTTCCATATTTGAGTACATGTAGAGCAAGGCATTTGTTCGTTCTTCCTGAGTTACATAATATGTCGTGGAGACACCAACAATTATGCCCTTCCACCCAAATATTTGGAGATCACTACAAGGATGGTCTTCATCCATATGGTACCGTGTAGCAGGTGTGTTGACATTGTGATGCTCAGCGAAGTATACACTAGTGAAGTATGCTATCTCTTTCAATTTAAATTCTTCTGCGATGCAACCTTCAACTCTGGCCTTATTACCAACCATCGCTCTAAGCTTCTTTAGGGACCTTTCAATATGATACATCCACCTATATCGCACAGGGCCACCTACCTTAGCTTCATATGGCAGATGAACCAGTAAATGTTGCATTGGATTGAAAAACCCTGGAGGGAATATTTTTTCCAGTTTACATAAAAGCACCGGGATCTCTTTCTCTAGCATCTCCATCATATCTTTCTTAATTTCTTTCGCACAAAGTTGTCTATAAAAATGGCTCAGCTCAGCTAACGCCTTCCACACATCATCATTCAGGTACCCACGAAACATTATAGAAAGGAGTCTTTCCATTATTATGTGGTAATCGTGACTTTTCAATCCATTTAATTTCCCTGTCTTCAAGTTCACAGCTCTTCTAAATCCCGCGGCGTAACCATCTGGGAATTTCAAATTTTTCAACCACCTCATTACTTGTTTTTTTCTTTAGGTTTTAAACAAAATGGGGCACGTGGCTTGCCACCACTATTCGTCAACTCAAGGGTTGGTCGATTACAAATCTCAGCTAAATCTCTTCTCGCCTTTACATTATCTTTTGTCTTGTCAGTAAAATCCATACATGTACTTATAATGCTTTCACCAACATTACGTTCCCGATGCATAACGTCAATGTTGTGCATCAGAATTAGTGATTTGACATACGGCAGTTCCCATAAGCCACATATGTGGGTCCAATTATGTTCGGTTCTGAATCCTACAAATCCATCCTCATTTTCATTAAGGACCAACTCATTCAGCATATCAGCGATTTCTGTACCATTTAAACGCCTTGGTGGTCCCTTTACAACAATGCTGTCCTTCTTGAAATTGTTCCTCTGTAACCTAAATGGGTGATTCATGGGCAAAAAGCATCTATGGCAATCAAAGTAACAAATCTTTCCCCCGAAGTTCAGACGGAAACAATCTGTGTCCTTCGCACATATCGGGCATGTCAACCTTCCATGACAACTCCAACCAGAAAAAATACCGTATGCCGGAAAATCGTGGACCGACCACAGATACGCAACTCGAAGATTGAATTTTTGTTTTTGGTCATAGTCATATGCTTCAACTCCTTTCCACCATTGTTTCAACTCTTCAATTAAGGGCTTCAACATCACGTTTAGTCTTGTTCCAGGATGATCTGGACCGGGTATAATGAGACACAGGAACATAAATTCATATTTCATACAAAATGAAGGTGGAAGGTTGTATGGAATAGCAAACACGGGCCAACAAGAGTACGACGATGCCGTTACATTGAAAGGCGTGAATCCATCAGTTGCCAACCCGATGCGAACATTCCTTGCATCACTAGCAAAGTCTGCATCAAAATCATCTAGAGCCTTCCATGCCGCACCATCAGATGGGTGCACCATTACTTGATTATTCTCACGTACACCTTCTTTATGCCATCGCATATGTCTAGCGGTTTTCTTTGATAGAAACAATCGTTTCACCCGAGGTGTAAGAGGCATGTAACGAAGTTGCTTATGAGCAACCTCTGTCATCACCTTCTCTCCGTCTTCATTTACGACCTCTACGAATCTCGGTTTACCACATTTTAAGCATTTCACCTCATTACTATGTTCTTTCCAGAACAGCATACAATTATCTCGGCACACATCAATCTTCTCATACTCCACACCGAGAGCAGAAAGCATTTTCTTTGACTGATACATGTCTTTCAGCACCTTATGGTTCTTAGGAAGGATATCGCTGATCAAATTCAAGAGCTCCTTATAACAATTGTTTGAAAATGCAAACTTTGACTTAATAGCCATAATACGAGTCACGAAAGCGAGAACGCTTACGGTGGTGTGCTCATGCAATGGCTCTTCTGAAGCTCGAAGGATGTCGAAAAACTTTTGAACCTCCGGTGTTGGAGGACCCTCGGGGTTTGATTCAAACTCCGGTCGTATAGCATCAACCATCTCATCCATCCTATCGTCAGCAACGCTATCATCTTCTTCTTCCACTACTAATACCGTTTTTTCACGGCCTGTCTCGCCGTGAAAAGACCAAACTTCATAACCTGGCACGAAACCATATTTGCAAATATGCAATGACAACGTCCTCTTGTCTTGCCAACGAGAATTTCTGCACTTCATGCATGGGCACCTCGCGCCAGTGTTTGTTGTCAAAGCGAATGCACGATCAACAAATTTCTCAGCATTGATTACCCACTCCCTCGTGTGAGCTCCACTTTTCATCCAACCACTATACATCCACCGTCGGTCGTCCTCAGCCATTCTATATGCAAAACATTCATTCAATCAAGGGGCTCGCAACATACACACACCCTGGCCACCCCCCGCCTCCGCCTCCGGACAACGGAGGGGAAGTAGAGGCGGCCGAGCGGCCGGCGACACAAGGGGAAGCAGAGCCCGCCGGCGACGCGATTCATCATGGCGTCCGGCGGAGACCGCCTGGACGCCTAGTCGGCGCAGGCGATGCCGTGACAACCATGGTCTATAGGAAAAGATAGGTCCTAAACCCACCCAAGAGTGACCGACAAAACGTGGTATTTATGACGAGCCATGAGTCCGAACGAAATTTCAGCAGCATAACCCCGCTGTTCTCCAATTGCACGCCTGATAGTGGTGCAATGGAGAACAACAAGGTTATGTTACTGAAATCCCATTCGGACTCATGACTCATCATAAAACCACGCTCTGTCGCCCACTCTGAGGCTGTCCAAAAAGGGACAATTCCGGACCTACACATCTCACACGCATGACACGTGTGAGACATGTTGGTCCAAAACGGGTGACGCATAGGTTTCGTTACACTATCTACGTTGTTGTCAAATAAAAAATTGCATACGAAAAGAAGTATATATAATAAAGTATATATAGATATAATACTAATCACCCAATGAAATCATGCATAATTTATACATAATATCACAACATATATTGCATATGAAAAAAGAATATCACATATAAAACAAGATTCATACTATCATTCAACATTTCCTCCCTATACACGTCTATTAGAGTGTATCTGCTCATGCATACCAATGACAAAATTCATAAAATTCATGTATGATCATGACGGTCTAGAATATCAAATAATCAAAGCCACTTAATTTGAGTGTTTTAAATCCTTTTGTAGAATGCATGTACAAGTGTTTTTTCTTAACTATAATAGTACAAATTAAAAAAAGATATTAGTGGACTATAAAGCTATCTATATGTCTCCATAATTTAATATTGGAATAATCCATATCAATCATTTAATTCATCAATTGACAAAATTTAATCCATATCTATCTATACGTCTCTACCAATTCAATTTACCAATGAAACAATTCACAAATAAAAAGCGAAAAAATTCGTAAAGCGGTGAAAAAAATTACTTTGTGATTTGCGTAGGCCGGCGGACGGCGACGGCTCGCGGTGGTCGGATCGGGGAGGGCGGCCGGGACGGGTGGCGCGGGCCGGGCAGCGGTGTTGGAGACGGCGGTGGGGCGGACGGCGGTGATGGCCGGGAGGGGGCGGTGGCCGGCGGTTGAGGCGGCCGGGAGGCGGCCGAGCGGGCGGTGGCCGGGCGGATGGGCGGCGGCCGAGGCGGCCGGGCGGGCGGGCGGGCGGCGACCGAGGCGGCGAAGCGGCGGTGGCAGGCGCAGGAGGCGGCGACGGGGAACGGGCCGGGCGCGCGTGTACAGGGAGTTAGGGCTCCCTGTACGCGCGCGCGGTTGGGGGAAAAGCCCCCTAACTTCCGTCGGCCAGCATTAAAGCCGACAGATTTAACTTCCGTCGGCTTTAATGCTGGCCGACGGAAGTTAGAGGGATCCGATCGGCCGCGGAAAAACCCCCGCTAACTTCCGTCGGCCACTGTCAGAAGCCGACGGAAGTTAACTTAACTTCCGTCGGCCCCTGGATGCCGACGGAAGTTAAATTGGCCGACGGAAGTTTATCGTTTTCCTGTAGTGATTTTCCTGTTGTGACGGATGCTTTGAGCCGGTGGCTCTAAGTTCATTGATTGGGTTCGTATGAATGATGCTTACCTCCGCAATTAGCTCCATTCCCTAGTGCGTCCACCAGGGGTAGGAATCATTTTGAGAGGTATGCTTAATTCGAACCATAAGCTTTATTTATTTAGAAAGGTGTTTACAACCTGTTACAAGGAGCCCCTAAGCGAAATAACGTTTAAGGTGATTCACATGCTATGCATGTTTTAGTTCTTCCCCTTCTAAATTAGCTAGTTTAAAAGATCTGGGGTGTCCTGAACACAAGATGATATATAGTGCGATTTTATTTAAATCTCCTTCCATGTACTATGGCCGCCTTATCTCGATTGGACGGTCGGTCTCGAACCGGCCCACACGCACGGTGCGCGGGTTCATGGTTGACCTGGCTCACCATGGACATGCGACTTTTTTAGAATTCAAAATAAATTCCAGAAATTGATTTAAACTTCAAAAATTCATAACTTCTACAAATTAACTCCAAATTTTACCATTGAAATTTTAGAAAATTTATCTTTTTATTCTCTACATTATTAGAGAATTTGTTTGACATGTTTGTACTATTTATAATTCAAAGTAAAACCAAGAACATTGTTTTAAACTTTAAAAATTCATATTTTCTCCATTTTTACTCCATTTCGCCATTTCAATTCTAGAAAGCCTCACTTTTGTTTTCCTACAACTTTAGCCAATTTAATTGAAGTGATTGTACTTTTTATTTTATTATGTTTAATTGTTTGTTGATCTTATTTTGCGTGCCGTGAAGATTACGACGCAACCGAGGAGGAGGAACACTTCCCCGAAATCCCACCATCTCCCTTTGCCGAGCAAGGCAAGTCACCACCCACTTTTGAGCATATTGAACCTAGTTTTAAATTAAATATCGCTAAAACCCATAGGTTATAATTGCATTAGTCAAATTAACAACCTTACAATATAATTATTTAGATCCTCGACCCTGACGTGCAAACCCAAGCCATGCTATCGAGCCTAAACTCCTTGTCACCATACTAATAATATTATTAGATAGTGTCCAATGTATAGACACAAATACTATAGGTTTAAAAATGAGTCATAGATACTTTTGTTCTATTATATGATTTCCATGTGATTTTCTCTCCCCTGGGATTCTAATAGTGATGGATTTTTGATTATTTAAGTTAGCATGGTGGGTTCTGGGTGCAAGCAAGGGCGTTGGTTAGTCGCATCTGGGGCACTATAAGGACCGGTCTACGGGATCCGTTGCAATACACTTCTGTACCAACCACAAGTCTATTGGGTAAGTCTTAACTGGAGGTATAAGATGTTCCAACTCGAGGGACTATATAGAGAGGGTCAAGTAGCACCTGCGGGTGACTTGTACCATGTGGCACAAAAGGGGGCACGACATTGGTCCAGTGCACTGGTGTTGGCGTAAAAGATCACGCTAACAGGTTCTCGAAGATTAAGAACTAACAAATGAAGAGTTTGTGTAGCGGACTATTTCAAGCCTCCGAATAGGATAATAGCTTGAAGTAGTTCGAAGTTGTGTATTGAATATCTAAGTATTCGATTCCTATTACAGGGTGAGAATGGGGGTATATATAGGTAAAAATATTAAGGAAAAGACCTTTTTACCCCTCAGTTACAACCGACATAGTGGAAACTATTTCGGTACCCCTAATAGGGTTAAAATGGTAAAAGACTAATCTAATTAGAAAGAAGATAAGTCTTCTATCCTCGCTGGCAGCTATGCGCTCCGAAGATTGAACTTTCGAAGTTATACTTTGAACAGAAGTCTGGATGGATTCTCCGAGCTTGATCATACGCGAGGCCGGAGTTAAGTCTTGGACTTCGGTCTAGTAAATTGTCTTTGTCTTATAACCTTAAAGACCCTGGGGATGAAGTATTTTCCCCCAACAGTAGCCCTTCGAATATGCTTCTCCGAGTAATCTATAAAGTTAGGGAAGCAGTATACGCAAGAAATATATTCATGCTCTGGGGCTTAGTATAATATACCAACCTTGGAAGTATTCAGAAATTTACAATCTTCAAATCGACTTCCATTCAAAGTTGAAAAGACCGTTAGACTTACAAAAATAGCCGCTATCCTTTTTTCTCGGAAGGAGTTATGACGTCGCTTCGTTTTTGGAAATGGTAATGGTATAGAAGACGGAATGACATGTATGAATGGTAAAATGCTTGTGAATATAGACTATAAATAGAGGGACAATGGTGCGTTTGAGATACTTTACTCACTGCTCCCGCATTGTTCCTCTTCCTGCTTTCTGAGCTCCAGTTTCAAACTCTCATCTTTTCCAATGGAGAAGACCAGTCACAAGGCTCCCGTCCCTACTTCGACCCTGGCCAGGCAGCAAGCTATGGCGGCCGCAGCAGCGGCGGCGCCTATGGGCAACCCTCATCCAGCCGGTCCCCATGATCTTCTCCCAGCGTCTTCAAAGTATTCTGATCAATCGTACAACCTAGGACCTTCAACCTACACGAAGAAATCCATTGCGGCGGTTATTGCGGGGAAGATTAGTCCGGGGATCAAGATTCGCCAACCCGGCCAGGAAGTAATCCCTTCGCCTCGGGCCAGAGAAGTGGTTGTGTTCGAAGCATTCTTCGAGGCTGGGTTGGGACTTCCCGCGGTAGACTTCCTTTCTGAGGTATTGGAGCTTTTCATGTTACTCTTCCTCAGTTATCTTTGAATGCCATAGCACTCCTTGCAATCTTCGAATGGGAAATGCGAGCCGAAGGTTGCGAAGGGAGGGCAGAGATCTTCACAACACTCCATAAAGCTTCCTGCCAACAAAAAACTTACCAAGGCTCTAGAGGAGAGAAGATAGTAATTGCCTTCGGTAGTATCAACTTTCTACTCCGAGATGAATATCAAACTCAGTTGCCAGCGAAGGTCATCAACACCAGGTGGTATACGGACTGAGTCCTTCAATAGTTTTATGCCAAAGTAGGAGCGGACAACACCTTGACCGGGCCTCTTGAAGACATCTTTTACCGGAGAGAAGTAGATGTTCATCCGGACTTGGGCCAGCTCGAAGCTCGCCTCAACCTGCTACAAACAATAAGTCACCGCATGAGCATGCGAGACTTAGCGAAGGAGTTCATCGGACTCCAAATTCCGCCCCTGATGGCCAACTGCCCTGTTAACTTCGAAGAGAATCCGGAGGGTGGACTCCGAGAGATCTCTTGAAGTGCTACAGGTTACCTTGGAAGCTCTACAAAATGTTTTATATGCAATAATTTCATAAAATGATTTAACTAGAATAAGATCTTATCTTTTAGCTCCGCGCGCCACCTTGACTTTGGAGCAAGTTGTACGGGCTTCGGAGAAGATCCTCGGAGCTCCTACACTCGCCGAGAAGGAATGGAGGGTGAAGCTGGTGGGCAGCTAGGAGCGGTTCAACCGAATATGGAGCGTACTCGGAGTTGAGGCTCCTTCTCTTCCGGACTGGAGCATGTCTAAGCCGGGTCCCAAGAAGAGGAAAGCTGAAGCGAGGACCTCGGCACCGACAAAGACACCTGTGAAGAAGGTGGCCCGAAAGCCAAAGTTCGTCGCTCCTTCCAAATACCCTACTTCGTCTTTTGAGTCATCTGAAGATGAAGGACAAGTAGAAATATGGAGGGAGTTCGAAGCCCTCATTACCGAGGATGAAGGGATAAAAACAGAGGTTGAAGTCCCCGCTGACAGCGACGCGGTGGTTGAGCCCGTTGCTAAGGACAACCTTGAGCAGATAGAGACTCAAAATGTCCTGTCTGGCCAAGAAGCCCCTGCTACGGGAGAAGGCGGAGTTGGGACGATGAATGATCAAGTCTCGGCTCCGGACGAAGTAATAGCTACAGTTGTTGGAGAGGTTTTGGCAGCTAATCCTTCGGTTCCTAGCTTTGAGTCTGAAGAGGACTTCGAAGAGGCGTTCGATCCTCCGAGCAATCCCGTGCTCATCCGGCGGTAGAACATCGAAGGTAAACTTCAGTGGAGTACCTTTTCTTTCTTTTTGTGTCCTGCAAAATTTATGCAATATATAATACCTTTGGCCTTTACAGGATCAACTCACATAGAGATGACCCCTGTTACGAAGATTGTGCGAGAGGTTTCGAAATCTCCGAAGCCAATCCCGGAGGTAGCCTTGAAAATGGGGCCTGGGAAATGTAAAGGCAAGGGGGAACCTTTGCCTGCTCCTACTCCGGGATGGACCCCATCGGAGTCTACTGACAGAGGCCAATCCATGGATGGGGGCCAATCTATGGAAGTCTCTGAAGACACGATGCTGCGCTTTGGCCCTTCTCCGAGTGAAGATGATCATAGAGCCTTGTCAAGGCTCCCCCTCCTAGATCCTTTTCTGGAGCAAAGGACTGGACTTCGGACTTTGCTAGAGCCTTTGGCTCGGGCTAGTCATGAGGTTGGGGAGACCAACTTGGTAGCCATTCTCGAGGAAGCTGAGGGGTCGGAGTTGGACACAGCCTTGGAGCGGGTAGCCTATTAGGTACGAAGTATCTGCAACAACAAAGTTAGTTTAAACATGTTTATAGTTTGCTTACATTGCTCTTTTCTTCCTACGCAGCAAATAGTCTTGGCCTGAGTTGCGGCAGTATCAAATTAGCGGGAGTGTAACTGACTCAAGGAGAAGATAACGACTCTTCAGGGGAGTCTCGTTAGCTCCGAGGTTTGGACCTCTCGCTTGGACAAAATTGTGGCCATAGAAAGGAAAGCCAGACTTGGCTTGGAGGCTGCCAACCGCATGCTCAAAACTGAACAGATCGTGCTTCTTACCGAAGTGGAAAAGCTGCGGAGGGAACAGACAACTACAGGGGCTAAGTTGTTCAAGCTCCGAGAGGAGCAGTTGAAGTTGATGGAGGGGGCTAACAACTTACTCGGAAAAAAGAATTCTTTGATTACGGAGGTAGCTAGGCTCTCATCCTTGATAGATGAACTATCTACGTCGAAGAATGCTTTGTCCGAAGATAAGGCGAAGTGTGAGAAGGTAGCCTTAGAAACCATGGACAACCTTCGGAGCGTCCTGGAGTACTTTGGTACTTCTTGGACTTTACCTTCAACTAGCGATGTTCCTCTGCAGTGAAGACTGAATATGATTCAAGCAGCAGTGAAGACTATGAAGACAGCGGGTATTAGGTATGGAGAGATCTCTGGCCAAGTAGCTGCTCTCGGACTGCTTCACTACTAGGAGGATTTAGGCCTATCTGTAGCACTAGAACTAGAGGTGACTCCTGTCAACTTCGGCGATGACCGGCTCCTGACTCCTTCTGCCGACGTGGCTACAACTTGGGAAGCCTTCCAACCGTCTTGGAGAGCCTAAGGCCGATCGGCAATCACGACATGGATTGACGAAGGACTTCGCCAAAAACAAGTGTAGTCGCAGCCTTCGAGCAACCAGCCTCCTTCGGACCCGAAGGTCTAGTTCTCCTTAGGGCCCCGATTATGTAAAAACTTATGTTTTATCCTTCATGAATGAAAAGACTTATTTGGAAATGTTTTTAGGCTTTCCAACCTTTTTTGGATTATCTCGAAGTGCTAGAGATTAACGAAGAGCTTCGCCTATAATGGGCTACCTTCGAAGCTCTAAGACCTCACAAACGCCCTCGGTTTTCAATTCCACGGGGAAGCTCTGGTGAAGTTATACCTGACATATGTAAAGAAGTATTATATCATATTAAAAAGGAGGAAAAAGAAGTTAGTTTAGAAACTTCATCTTTAGAGGACATTGAATGGCCTAAAGTAGAAAATACTGCTGAAGAGCAAGTAGAAAAGATCCCTAAGCAACTTCGAAGCTGGGAAAGAAGCCCCGAATGACTTTGGACCTTGGCCAAACTTCAGCAAGAGCAGAAGGACTTCCGAGCTTCTAAAGGAGGGAAGAGGGTTAAACATAAAGTTATTAAAACTCTTGGCTCCAGAACAAGTCGCCTTCGAAGTCGTACTAGCTTTAACAGTAGCTCTAGGGATCAAAGAGGTCTTCGTTTCCTTCTTGGTATAGACACAAATTTTGCATGATGTAATGTAATCTGTTTGAATGATAAAGATTAATGTTTCAAAATTGTCTCCCTACTTCCCAGCCGCTCTTTGGGTGTAATCAAATCTGAAATTTGGTCGAAGGTGGTTACGCACAACGAAGATACATTAGTTAGGAGCACAAGTTGGAGGCTCAGAGCCCCTTATCATATTATAGATTGACTAGGTTCAACAATGATCACTAAAAACCTCGAAAATGTCTTTGACTCTACTAATTTGGAGTTTGAAAACTAGTAACTTAGTACTTTTTTGTTTGAATGTAGTCACTTCGGACTCTTTTTCGGACACCTTAGCATCAGATAAAAATGGTCGCTTTGGTCTCTTTTTACAGACGTTTCAAGCTATCAGCTCGAAGTCTGTTCTGTTTGGCCTCCTTTGGCTCTTTTACGGATGCTATCAAACCGGTGGTTTGGAATCCACTTTGTTGTCTCCTTGGACTCTTTTTAAGGATGCTTTCAAGCCAAAGCTTGGAATCCGTATCATTTGGTTTCCTTGGACTCTTTTTACGGATGCTTTCAAGCTAGTGGCTTGGAATCCGTTTTATTTATGACTTTCCCTGCTCGTCGGAAGTTTCGAACCGATGGTTTGAAGTCTGTAAAATTGGTTCAAATGAATGACACTTCCCTCACAACTGACTCCATTCCATCAGTGCGTCCACTAGAAGTAGGGAGTGTTTGAGAGGTAGGCATTATCTGAACCATGAGCTTTATTTCTTTAGAAGGTATTTACAGATGATTACAAGGAGCACCTATGCAAAATATCGCTTTAGGTGCTCTGCATGCCAGGCATGCTTTAGCTCTTCACCTTCTAAATTGGCTAGCTTAAAAGAACCAGGGTGTCCTGAACGAAGAATGATATATGGACCTTCCCACTTATTTCCTAATTTCTCTGGTGCTATGATGCTTCGCAAAACTAAATGATCTGGTTTAAGCTAACTAAGTTTAACTTTCGGGTCATACCAAGTCTTCGTCTGATGCTGATATTTAGATAAATTTGCAACAACTCAAAGCCTTGTTTCTTCCGTTAAATCTAGCGAAGCTTGCCTTTCATCTTCTTTTTTAGGTTCGGTGGTGCGAAGAGACCCCCCTTTGAGATCCGTCGGCGTCATGGCTTTATCTTCGAATAGTAATATGAAAGGAGTAAAACCTGTGGACCTCGTTTGAGTGGTCCGAAAGGACCATAAAATCTTCGGAAGTTCCTCGGTCCACAACACTTTTGCCAATCCTACTATCCTTCGATTCAAGCCTGATAAAATATTACCATTAGCTCATTTGACAGCTCCATTAGACTGAGGATGACGCACGGCTGCAAAACATATTTCTATGCCAAGGTCTTCGCAGAACTTCCTGAAGGGTTCTGCATCAAATTGGGTTCCATTGTCGATTGTGAGCTATCGAGGCACTCCGAACCTGAATATAATATTCTTCTAAAAGAATTTTTGTACATTATTTGAAGTGATAGCTGTGAGGGGTTCTGCTTCGACCCACTTGGAAAAATATTCAATCGCTACCACTGCAAATTTCAGACTTTCTTTTGCTACTGGGAAGGGGCCAATGAGATCCATGCCCCATGTGGCCATGGGCCAAACTGGAGCAATAACTTGAAGAGGTGTTGGCAGACGATGACTTCGTCTTCCCATACATTGACAACCTTGGCAAGTGCGGACTAAGGCCTCCGCATCATCTAATATTGTAGGCCAATAAAGCCCCCAGTGAAGTGTTTTTCCTGCTAAAGCCCAGGGGCAAGATGGCTCCCATAAAGACCTTCATGAATTTCTGGAGTATTGCTTGGCCTTTGGCTTGAGAAATACATCGGAGTAGGGGGAACACACTCCGGACTTGTAAAGAATACCGTTGATAACATGATAATTCCGAACTCTTAGCTGCAATCTTGAAAGATGTGGCCCTTCAGGTAAGGTTGTTTCGCCTTCCAATAATTCTATGATCGAACTTCGCCAGTCAGTGTTCGGAATGCAAAAAACCTCCGCAGGAGGAATTTGTGGCACTGAAGGCGAAGTAAGCTCTTCATAAAAGGCTCCTTCCGGAATATCCACGTCTCTAGCTGCAGCTTTTGCTAGAGTATCAGCTTGTGCATTGTCAGCTCTTGGTATACTTCGGATAGAAATTCCTTTGAATGCTGCTTCGATCTTATGGATCTCTTCTAGATATTTTGCAAGCTGCGGATGCCGGACTTGAAAACCTTTGTCAACGTGCCCTGCTACAATTTGAGAATTTGTTTTTATAACAACTCTTGTAGCACCCAGAGCACGCGCCTTTCTGAGTCCTAACAAAATTCCCTCGTACTCCGCTATATTATTGGTGGACTTAAAGTTGAGCCTTGTGGAGTACATTGCTCTTTGCCCTGAAGGCGAAATTATCACTGCTCCAATGCTAGCTCAGGATGCTTGAAAAGCTCCATAAGAGTATATGGTCAAAATTGCTTCGCTTGATTTTTTCGGAGCCCATATTGCATACAGAGTCCATTCTGCTACAAAGTCTGCCACCACTTGTGACTTGATTGATGTCCTTGCTATGAAGGAGATGCCAAAGGGTGCTAGCTCGACGACCCATTTTCCAATTCTCCCCGTAGAATCTTTGCTTCGGAGCATATCTCCCAAAGGATAAGAAGTTGGTATAATTACATTATGCGCTAAAAAATAATGTTGCAATTTCCTTAAAGCCATTATCAGAGCATAAGTGAACTTATCAAGCTCAGAATATCTTGTTTTTGCTCCAGATAAAGCTTCGGATACAAAATATACTGGATTCTGCACCAACTTCCCATTGAAATCAACTTCTCTAACAAGAAATGCACTAACAACGGAGCCGGTAGCTGCGAGGTAAAGAAGAAGGGTTTCAACTGCCACGGGCACAGTGAGTGTTGCGAGGTTGCTGAGATAATTTTTAATATCATTAAAACTCCTTTGGAACTCTGGTGTCCATGCAAAATCTTCGGACCCTTTCAATGCTTTGAATATGGGCAGGCTTCGTTCTGCGGCCTTGCTAAAAATCTGCTGAGTGTTGCAATGCATCCAGTAAGCTTCTGTACCTATTTTAAATTCTCCGGCGAAGCCATTCTTTGCAATGCAATTATTTGAGTAGGGCTAGCTTCGATTCCTCTAATAAAAACTAGATACCCTAGCAGCTTTCTAGCTTGAGCCCCGAAGATACATTTTTCGGGGTTGAGGCGTACTCCACACGCTCGGAGGCTCTCAAATGTTTCCGCTAAGTCTAGGCTATGCTGGTGCTTTAAAGCACTCTTTATTACAATATCATCCATATAGGCTTCTACATTGCGGCCTATTTGGTGACCTAGAGCCTTAGCAATTAATCTCGAAAAGGTTGCCCCGACATTTCTCAAGCCAAAGGGCATTCTTACATAGCAGAAGACTCCCGAAGGAGTTACGAAACTTGTTTTGATTTCAACTTCGCGCTTTAACCAGATTTGATGATAACTGGAATACGGGTCGAGGAAGCTTAGTAACTCCGAACTAGTAGTGGAGTCAACTAATTGATCTATTCGAGGCATGGGGTAGGGGTCACGTGGGCATGCTTTATTCATAGATGTAAAATCAATACACATGTGCCACTTTTCGGTGGATTTCTTTTTGAAGAAGACTAGGTTGGCTAGCCACTCCGTATGAGCTACTTCTCTGATAATCCCAACATTCAATAATTTCTCTACTTCTGCCTTAGCAAGGCTTGCTCTTCTATTGATAACTTTCGAAGCCCCTGTCGAACAGTCCGAACCCTTGGGTTTACAAGCAAGCTGTGCTCAATGATATCTCGACTAACTCCTGGAATGTCTTCATCAGACCAGGCGAAAACATCAAAATTCTCTTCGACTACTTTTCCAATGAAGTAGCGATTTCCGAAGGCAAATCTTTGCCGAACTGAAAGGGATAGTCTTTGCTGTCTTTCACTATAATCTTCGTTATGATTTCTCCTTCAGTACTTGGCCTTGGGAAGGATTTCTTCGAAGATTCACTTGAAGTACGGATATCCTCCAAATTGCCTTGCACATTATTCACTTGTCTTGGGTCGAGAGGGGGGCCATGACCACATTCAGCTCTTCACGCAGTGGCTTGATCACTGAAGACAGTGAGTACTCCCGCTTGCGTGGGCATCTTCATGCATAAATAATTATGGTGCGCCACAGCTCTGAACTGATTGAACATGCCCCTTCCGAAGATGACATTATAAGTGTAAGGGGCATCCACAAAATTGAAAAGTACTTCCTCTGTTCTTGCCAGGAGCCCCTCTCCAAAGGAAACCTCAAGACCTATTTGGCCGAGGGCATCAAGAGATCCTGTGAAGCCTTGAAGGGGACGAGCTGCGGGGAGGAGATGCTTCCTAGAGATTCAGAGCTGATCGAAGGCTTGAATAAAGATAATATCTGCCGAACTCCCGCCATCGACTAGCACTCTCCGATCTTCTGTTCCTGCAATATCGGCAGTAATGACAAGGGGATCTGCATGTGGGAATTTTATACATGCTGCATCATCTGCTGAAACAGATATAGGCACATGGGACCACTCAGGCATTGCGGTTGCCGACGAAGATGTTCCAATATGACCTACTTCCCGATAAACTCTCTCCGTTGCCTCTTTGACATGATGCCAAGAGTTCCTCCTCTAGAAATAGGAAGGACCACTCTTTTGCCCTGGTCGTGGCCATCTTCTTGCTTCGGGGGTGGCATAACACTAGCCACCGGAGGTTGCCTTGTAGGATCGAAGTTGTCTACAAGTACGATAGCCTGCACAAGCTCAGGACGTGCCTCAGGGGGGGACTCGGTCAGTAGTGCCTCGACCAGAGCTCCTTTCGAGGTACTCGCCTCTTAAAGCTAGTATAGACTTGCATGAATTGGTAGCATGGCTTCGGTTCTCGCCGTGAACACAACAGAAGAAGGCTTGGCCCTTGCCAGCCGGCTTCCCTGGCGGCCTCTAGCCGCTGACCTTGTTTCCCGAAGCTTGTGGATTTCTGGAGAAATTTTTGCGGAGAAGGAGTAATGTTCAGGACTTCGGAGCGAGGATGCTTTTGCCCTCGATGCCTGTCATGCTGGATGTCGAAGTTGGGTCCCTATGAAGGTGTTGAAGTCTTCACCTCGAGCTTGACTTCCTGGATGATTGGTGAAGACGAAGCTGTTCTTCAGAGCCATCCTTCCTCTGACCTAGCATATTCTTCAAAATAAGCCATCAATTGTGCTACATAGGATATCTTCTTCTGGTGGAGCTTGTCAAGGAGGCCTGCATGTGTGACTCCTTCTCGGGCTGCATCGATGACGGATGATGCAGATAGTCCTCTTATCTGCCTCGGGCTTGAAGAACTGCCTCAAAGTTTCTCCAGGTTGCTGCTTCACCTAAAAGAGACTTCCTATATACATAGGGGTCACAAAAGTACCCTGGAAGTTAATTATAAATTTTTTCGTAACTGCTCCTAGGTTTTAATTCATCCTGGCTTCAAAGACCAGAACCAACGCAAAGCAACTCCTTCAAGTGCGAGGGGGAAACACATGGCCATGGTTTCTCGAACCCCTCCACTGGCTTCAATCGACAAAGCGTACGAATGAGAGAACTCCCCTGGATCTTCTTTCCCGGAGTACTTATAGAGCTTCGAAGTTTTGAACTTGGGGTTGAAGCACACTTTTTGTAAATCGGGGTGCAGCGGAGACTCACTATCAAAGGAAGCATTCTCTGGGGCTTCGGGATAAAGAAGTGAGTCGTCATCTTGAGGCACCTCCGAGATGACAGGATTAGCTTGGGTGCGAAGCCTATCAGGAGCTTCTTGCCTCCACCTTATCACTTCCGCTTGGAGACTAGCCATCTCGGTTGCCATGTCACCAAGGCTATCTTCATTTCTTCCCGAAGGAGCTTCCGGGTTTTGAGAACTGAACAGGTCAGTTTGAAGTATAGTCGGAGCTGGAGGAGGAGCTTGGTCGGCTCGAAGCATAGACGGAGTCCCTGGAGGGTCTTCGTATGTTCGAGGAAGAATATTCCCTTCGGGGGTCTGAGGTGGGGGAACTACAGAAGGTCCTCCGACCTCAACCGTATTCGAAGATCTTGCTCCGAAGGTCCGAGGGGACCTCCGAAGGGGACTACCACCTGAACTCCGCTTAGGAGGCATGGTTCTAAAAACTTGGTAGAGAACGAAGTTTTTTGGACTAAGTTCCCCACGGACAGCGCCAACTGTTATCATAAAAGATCACGCTAACAGGTTCTCAAAGATTCTGAACTAACAAATGAAGAGTTTGTGTAGCGGACTATTTCAAGCCTCCGAATAGGATAATAGCTTGAAGTAGTTCGAAGTTGTGTATTGAATATCTGAGTATGCTCTGAGCTTGATCATACGTGAGGCCGGAGTTAAGTCTTGGACTTCGGTCTAGTAAATTTTCTGTCTTATAACCTTAAAGACCCTGGGGATGAAGTATTTTCCCCCAACAGCTGGTATGCTGGTGAAACCTATAGTGTGTGTCATTGGGCTGGAGCGCTTCATGCTAAAGATTTTGGCATGAGTTCCTATGAATTGGGTCGTTTGGACACACTGCGGGTTGCGGGAATGAGTGCGTTGTGGGTACAGTGGTACACCTCTGATCAGAGTCTAAATCTTTTCGAAAAACCGAGCCCACGGCCAAGGGCGGGTTGCATGACATCCCACAGTTAGTATATGCTCGAGAAGTGTTGCATGTTGATTGGTCATGTAAGGATCGTGGAGTGAGGATGGCTGACTGTACTCCTCGAGTTAGGAGATGTTGCATCATCCATGATTTAATTATTCTATATGATTAAACTGGACTCACATTAAAGGCTCCAAAATAAAAATGTACTTTTCTGCACTTAAGAGACGACGTACTATGACGAGGATGGTCTGGAGTAGCGATCTAGTCAAGGACACGATCCTGGAGAAGATGTCCATCCAAATTATTATTTTCTTAGTTTCATTTATCAACACTTGTGTAATAATGTGGTCTGCGAACCACGAATACTTGTCGTATGCACATTTTCCTTGGAAATTCAATAAAGTCTGGAATTGTTAAATTCTAGGCGCTACAAGATGGTATCAAAGCCAACTTGACTGTAGGAAGCCAAACAGACCCGCCTCATACTTAGCTTTACAAAAATCTATTTCGTAAAAATCTACTTCATATTTTCTTCTCTCCCTTACTCTTTAAACTTTGTCTTCTTTCTATTAGATGCCAGGTCACCACGTGCAGATTCATCCATGAGGCCTAGTTTCATGTAGTTTACCCGGAGTAATTCACAGACGCTTGTGATGTCACCATCGCCATTATTTCCTCGGGAGAACACCCCCCTTCTTCATATCAGATGTTGGAGGTCCGACCTTTGGGTGGTGTGTCAGCGCACCGCTTTCCAGGCCCTCACCGAGTTGAGACTGATCAATGACGTTCATCTCTGAGACACCTCCTTCCGCTATATACCGATGCGTACTCTAGGAGCCCACCGCAATATCTACGTTAGTATTATATCTTACCGTGACACTGTCCTAGCTAGGAGCACTCATCTTCTTCAGGGCATGGATTATATTCACACTGAGGCCATGCTTGAAGCCGATGATCAGCACGATACTACCAACTTCTATCGCCACACGACAAATGGCCTGATTCGAGAGAATGGGGAATTGCAGCACAAGGTCATGGAGCTACAACAGAGTGTCACCGAGAACGGCAACTCGGGTTCTAGATCCAGGAGCTCAAGAGGGACATCGAAGAATTTGTGCCATTGCCTCCTCGCAGGAAGAAGGCTATGAGGAAGCCCACCCCTCGGCCTAAGATGATCACCCCACCTTCGACATCGTTCAGACCTTCCTCCTTCGACGCACCTGCTCCGGGGCCGGTCATTGCTTCGTACCCCATGATAAGAACTTCATCGAGCCCAGTATTCCCCGAGACGCTCATGGATCGGAGAGTACCAAGACTGCCTCTGATGGCGAGTAGTTGTGCTAGACGCTAGATTCCGGATGATTGTTTTTATTGTTTGCGGTACCATCCATAGCGACTTGCGCTATGGGTGAGATAAAAATAAGAGCTGAATTGTAATGAACTATTTTGTATCACATTTAATAAAGAATATATGAACCATTTTGGGGAAATTTTTCTAAAAGTCTTTCTTATGTCTTGGGTGTATTAATACCCTCAGAAAGGATAATGACCAGAACCCGTCCATCATCTCCAACTTGCCAAGCCACGCAATACCAAACGGAGAAGCTCTAGGGCAACGTCAGACCGGGGCACCCATCACCAACATCCCTACACTGGCAGAGATGATGGCCAACCAGAACCAACTCATCACCGCTCTATTGGCTCAGATGCAATAACAGTAGGCCCATATGCAAGAACATTAGGCTTAGATAAATCGTCTACAGCTGCAACACCACTTGGAGCTACCTCCACGCCCTCAAGCCCCCGCACCAGCCCCCGTCACCCATCTTTTAGAGTTCCTATCCGTAAGACCTCCCACATTGTCGAGCACGACCAACCCGATAGAGGCAGGGGATTGGTTGAGGACCATGGGAAAGACGTTGGATCTCCTCCCATGCTCTGACGCGGAGCGAGTGACATACGCAGCCCACCAACTCTAGGGTCCGGTTGCCAAATGGTGGGACAACTACCGCGAGTCCCAGCTCGAGGGTCACGTAGTCACTTGGGTGTAATTCTCCACCTCCTTTTGAGCAACCCACGTTCCTATTGGAGCCATGGCCTAGAGGCAACAAGAATTCCATAACTTGTAGTAGGGAGGCAAGTCAGTCAAGGAGTATCTCCATGAGTTCAACCGCCTAGCCCGTTATGCGCTAGAAGAAGTCAGCACCGACGCCAACTGTCATGCTAAGTTCCTATGTTGACTGAAGGATGAATTGTCCATCCAGCTTGTCGCAGTGGACTATGCCAACTTTCAACAGTTGGTGAACAAGGATATCATCTAGGAAACCGAGCAAAACCGGCTGGACCTTAAAAAGAGGAAGATGATAACCTTCAGACACATCCAGGGGATACTTCAAAGACCCCGCTTCACTCCTACAGCCCATGCACCGAGCCATCACCCTCGCCCCACCTTCAAGCCATAGTACAACTCCGGCGGTTCGAGCACTGGAAACCCCCGCTCGGCTCCACTTGCTCCACCAGCTCCATTAGCTCCACCAGCACTGGCCGCCAAGGCCAACAATCTAAGGGACAAGAAAGGCAAGCCAGTTGTATGCTTCAACTGCCGTAAGGAAGGGAACTACTCCCATCAGTGTCCTCACCCCAAGCAACCCCAAGGAGCTGCTCCCAACCCGGTGGTCCGTGCCCGCGTCAACCACGTCACCGCAGAAGAATCCCAACAGGCTCCAAATGTCGTCCTTAGTATGTTTACTACAAACTCCATACTCGCGGTAATCTTATTCGACTCGGGAGCAACCCACTCTTTCATATACAAAAACTTTGTGATAAATAACGGACTAGAAGTACTCCAACTACCCAAACCTTTGGTAATTACCACCCTCGGCAACCAAACTCTAGCCACCTATTTAGCCCAAGGACAAGGATGGAGATCCAAGGGTTATTATTTTGGGCCGACCCAATCCTTATAGATTGCAAGGGCCTAGACCTCATCCTCAATATGGACTGGTTGATGAAGCAGAAGGGAATGATAGACTACGCTAGCAAGTCTGTCACTGTAACTAGTGAGGACAGAATCACCGTGACCATTGAGATGGTCACCCTGGGTTTGAGAAGAACTTCCCTCCACCAGATGGCAGTAGAAGAAGTACATTGGTCCAAGAATATGCCGACGTCTTTCTAGAGGAACTACCAGAAATGCCACCCAAGGGGGACATTGAATTCAAGATCGAACTGATCCCCGGAACCATGCCCATCTCCAAGCAACCGTATCGGATGGCCGCAAATGAGTTAGCCGAAGTGAAAAGTATCATTGAAGATCTCGAGTAGAAAGGATATATCCGACCGAGTACCTCACCTTGGGGTGCACCGGTCATATTCGCCATGAAGAAGGATAAGACAAAGAGCATTTGTGTGGACTATAGGCTTTGAATGATGTAACCATCAAGAATAAGTACCCTTTACCACGGATCGATGACCAGTTCGATCAACTCAAGGGATCCTTGGTCTTCTCCAAGATCGACCTCCAATCAGGCTACCATCAGCTCAGGATAAGAGAGGATGACATCCCCAAGACCGCATTCACATCCCGATATGGCTTATATGAGTATACAGTGATGTCATTCAGACTAACGAAGGCCCCCACATTCTTCATGAATATTATGAATAGCGTCTTCATGGAATTCTTAGACAAATTCATCATAGTATTCATCGACGACATCCTCGTCTACTCCAAGAACAAGGAAGAGAATGAAACCAATCTCCGTCAGACATTGGGAAAGTTACGACAGCATCAGTTATATGCCAAGTATAGCAAGTGTGAATTCTGGTCCTTCGAAGTGAAATTCCTACGTCATGCCATATCTTCTGGAGGGATAGTAGTGGATTTGACCACCGTTGAAGCAGTAACAAACTGGTTGCAGCCCAAGAACATATCGGAGATCTGGAGTTTTCTAGGACTGGCTGGATATTACCGACGATTCATCGAAAATTTTTCCAAGATCGCCAAGCCCACGACTAAATTGCTACAAAAGGAAGTAAAGTTCGAATGGACTCCAGCCCGTGAAGAAATCTTCCATACCCTCATGAAGAAGCTGGTGTCAGCCCCGGTTTTGACTCTACTAGATATCCGGAAAGACTTCCATGTCTACTGCAACAATGCCTCTCATCTTGGACTAGGGTGTGTTCTCAAGTAGGACCGGAAAGTGGTTTCATATGCCTCCTAACAATTGAGACCGCATGAGCTGAACTACCACACACATGACTTAGAATTGGCAGCAGTAGTCCACACGCTAAAGATATGGAGGCATTATCTTGTCGGTAACAGATGTGAAGTTTTCACCGACCACAAGAGCCTCAAGTATATATTCAACCAGCCCGACCTAAACCTCAAACAAAGAAGATGGTTAGAATTAATCAAGGATTATGACTTAGGCATCCACTACCATCTAGGAAAGGCAAACGTGGTGGCCGATGCTTTAAGTTGGAAGGGATACTGCACTGCCCTCATGATACGAGATCAAGCCCCTCTGCTATACCGAGAAATGGAAAGGTTGAACCTAGAAATCACTACCAGAGAATACCTCACCATCCTAGAGGCAAGACCTGTCCTAATGGACTAAATCCACGAAGCGCAGAAAGAAGACCCCGACATAGCAGATATCTAGAAGAATACGAGGAAGGGAAAAGCCCTAGGCTTCTCCGAAGAAGTTGGCACTCTATGGTTCATAAACCGGCTATGTGTGCCTAACCAGCCAGAGCTAAAGGACCTCATCCTCAAGGAAGCCCATGAGACCCTATACTCCATACATCCGGAGAGTACTAAAATGTACCAGGACTTGAAGGAGAAGTACTGGTGGGTTAGTATGAAGAGAGAAATCGCTGAATATGTAGCCTGATGTGATACCTATCAGCGAGTCAAGGCAGAGCACCAGAGACCTTCCTGTTTATTACAGCCCTCAATGTCCCCGAATGGAAGTGTGAACTGGTAGGGATGGACTTCATCACTGGACTACCCAGAACCCAAGCCGGACATGACTCCATTTTGGTGATCATTGATCGACTCACCAAGGTAGCTAGTTCCCTTCATCGTCGTCAAGATGACTTATAATGGCCCAGATCGTGTGTTTACACGGAATCCCAAGGAAGATAGTATCTGATCGAGGTAGCCAGTTCACCTCCAAGTTTTGGAAAAATCTTTTAGGAAGAGCTCAGTACTCGATTGATCTTTAGTACGGCTTACCACCGACAGACCGATGGCTAGACTGAAAGGGTGAATAAGATACTAGAAGACATGCTCAGAGCATGTGCTATAGATTTTGGCACAATATGGGATAAGAGCTTGTCCTATGTAGAGTTCTCCTACAAAAAGAAACTATCAAGTCAGTTTATAGATGTCCCCTTTCGAGGCATTGTATGGACGTAAGTGCCGAACGCCGCTGCTATTGGATCAGACTAGTGAATCCCAGCTGTTCGGAACAAACATTCTACGAGAGGCCGAAGCGAGAGTCAATATCATTAGAGACCTGTTAAAGATAGCATAGTCCCACCAAAAGAGTTATGCCGCCGATCAACGCAAGGATTTGGCAATCGAGGAAGGGGACTCTGTCTATCTTCGAGTCACTCCCCTCCGAGGCACTCAAAGGTTCAACGTGAAGGGAAAGTTAGCTCCCCGTTATGTGGGTTCCTTTCTGATCTTCCGTCAGCAAGGAGAAGTGGCATATCAACTTGAGTTACCACCATCCTTAGCCAGAGTACATGATGTATTTCACGTCTCCCAATTGAAGAAGTGTCTACGGGTACCCACCAAATGAGCAGATCTTTAGCAACTCTACATCCAAGGAGACCTGACCTATATCGAGAAGCCCGTCCAGATCCTAGAGGTCAAGGAAAGAGTGACTAGGAATCAAGTGGTCCATTTCAGCAAGGTTCAATGGAGTAACCACCCCGTCGAAGATGCCACATGGGAAAAGGAGGAAGACCTAAAAGACCAATACCCCAAGCTTTTTTAGGAGCTTTCCGAATCTTGAGGATGAGATTCTCTGTAAGGGGGATAGGTTTGTAACAACCCAAATTTCCAATGGTAAAAATAAAATTAATAAATATACTTTTTCTGGAAAAAGGATTATTTTTTATTTTCTATAAAGCTGAAAATGTCCAAATAAATAAATATCCTAAGAAATAGTCCAAACCAAGGTCTAAGAAAATTATATTATGATATTAAGATCAAGATATATTTTTGAGAATTTTTACAAATTTTTAGAACCATTGCAATTAGCCAATAATTTTTAAACTAATTTCAGCAATTCTTTTTATTCAGAAATGCATATTAAATAGTATTAGGCCCCCCTCCCTTTTCTCTCTCTCCAACAGGACCAGCTCGTTCACCCCGCGATCCCCTCACTAACTTGTGGACCCCGCCTATCGGTGCACTCAGCCTCGTGCCCGAGTCCTTGGCGCACCTGTCAGCCCCCTCCCCCTCTCTCCGTGTGCGCCTTGGCCCGCCTGTAGGCGCCGACTGTTGCGCCTAACCCCATCGCCCATCACTGATCGATGGAGCCCACCTATTAGGTTCATCTTCCCCGATCCCTTGTGCCCCCAAGATCCCCGGCTGCCGCCCTAACTCGCCATTCCACCTCCGCCATCGGCGATCACCTCAGCCTCTGCGTTCGTCGCCCTCCCCTGCCGTCGTCAAAGAAGATGACCGGCATCGGTAAATTACCCATGCCATGTAGGATTCACCCTCATCTGCACGATCCAAGTTGGATGGCCACGATTAAATCATCGGCTGGTTTAATCTGGTTCGTCCATTCTGATCGAAGGGGTACGGAGCAATCTCGGCCGTCCGATTTCATTTAAATCTCCCCGCGCATACTGTGACCACCCGATCTTGATCCGACAATCGATCTTGATCCGACCCACGCGCACAGTACACGTGTTCATGGTGGACCTGGCTTACCATGGACCGACAGCTTTTTTAGAATTCAAAATAAATTCCAGAAATTGATTTAAACTTCAAAAATTCATAACTTCCTCAAATTAACTCCAAATTTTACCATTCAAATTTTAGAAAATTTATCTTTTTATTATATACATTATTAGCCAATTTGTTTGACATGTTTGTACTTTTTATTATTCAAAGTAAATCCAAGAACATTATTTTAAACTTTAAAAATTCATATTTTCTCCATTTTTACTCGAAATTTCACCATTTCAATTCTAGAAAGCATCTCTTTTGTTTTCCTACAACTTTAGCCAATTTAATTGAATTGATTGTACTATTTATTTTATTATGTTTAATTGTTTGTTGTTCTTGTTTTGCGTGCTGCAAAGATTACAACGCCGCCAAGGAGCCGGAATACTTCCTCGAAGTCCCACCACCTCCCTTTGCCGATCAAGGCAAGTCGCCACCCCACTTTTGAGCATATTGAACCTAGTTTTAAATTAAATATCGCTAAAACTCATAGGTTATAATTGCATTAATCAAATTAACAGCCTTACAATATAATTATTTAGATCCCCGACCTTGACGTGCAAACCCAAGCCGTGCTATCGAGCCTAAACTCCTTGTCACCATACTAATAATATTATAAGATAGTGTCCAATGTATCGACACAACTACTATAGGTTAAAAATAAGTCATAGATACTTTGGTTTTATTATATGATTTCCTTGTGATTTTCACTCCCCTAGGATTCTAATAGTGATGGAGTTTTCGTTATTTAAGTTAGCATGGTGGGTTCTGGGTGCAAGCAAGGGCATTGGATAGTCGCACCAGGGGCACTATAAGGACCGGTCTGTGGGATCCATTTAATACACTTCCGTACCAACCACAAGTCTAGTGGGTAAGTCTTAACTGGAGATATGAGACGTTCCAACTCGAGACACAATGTGGAGAGGGTCAAGTAGCACCTGCGGGTGACTTGTACCATGTGGCACAAAAGGGGGCGCGATGTTGGTCCAGTGCGCTGGCGCGCCGATGAAACCTATAGTGCGTGTCATTGGGTTGGAGCGCTTCATGCTAAAGGTTTTGGCACGAGTTCCTGTGACTTGGGTAATTTGGACACACTGTAGTGTGCGGGAATGAGTGCCTTGTGGGTACAATGGTACACCTCTGATCAGAGTCAATCTTTTAAAAAGCCTGAGCCCACAGCCAAGGGCAGGTCGCGTGACATCCCACAGTTGGTATATGCTTGAGAAGTGTTGCATGTTGATTAGTCATGTAAGGACCGTGGATCGATGAGGGCCACTGTACTCCTTGAGTTAGGGGATGTTGCATCATCCATGATTTAATTATTTTGTATGATTAAACTGGACTCACATTAAAGGCTAGAAAATAAAAATGTACTTTTTCACACTTTAAACCATTATCCCTCCTTGTTATTACCTTGCATTACAACTGTATTTCTTGGTGACTTGTTGAGTACTCTTGTACTCATACTCATTGGAGAACACACTTCAGAGACAACGTACTATGACGAGGATGGTCTGGAGTAGCGACCTAGTCAAGGACACGATCGTGGAAAATATGTTCATCTAGATTATTATTTTCTTAGTTTCTTTTATTAACACTTGTGTAATAATGTGGTTTGCGAACCACAAATGCTTGTCATATGAGCGTTGTTGTTGATGAACATCTCGTGATATTGATTTTACTTGGAAATTCAATAATGTCTGGAATTGTTAAATTATGGGCGCTAAAGGAAGCTGTGAAGGAGGTCGTTTGGATCAGAAAGTTTGTTTCTAAGCTAGGTGTTGTCCCTAGTGCGTCCAGTCCAGTGGTCCTGTATTTTGATAATAGTAGTGCCATTGCGTAAGACAAGGATCCTTGGTCACATTATAAGTCCAAACATATACTTCGGCGATATCACTTGAACCGCGAGATCATAGAGAGAGGTGATGCAAAGATTTGCAAGGTGCACACAGATTTGAAGATAGCAGATCTATTGACAGAACATCTTCCACAACCCAAGCATGAGGCGCACCTGAGCACCATGGGTGTTAGATACTTGTGTGATTAAGTCATGTGTATGTGGAAGACATTAGTAGTGTCTATGCTTATGTATGAAGGTAATTGTTATCTTGTTCCTTGATTAAACGTCGTTTACATTGATTGATGAGTTGATGCCTTGTCTGTGAGATTCTTTGTTTTATAATGATGTTGTTCATAAGGTATCCCTTATCTTATCATCATGTGGGACAGTGATGATTCATAGATTAGCACATCTTGCTGATTGATGATCATGTTTCATGGATCATAGACATGGAGATATCAAATCAGAGATGTGACTACATGTTGGAGAACATGTAGTTGGATAGACCCACTTGAGATACTACTGGGATTGTTATTGTAATGTGCCATCAATTGTTATCTCAAATAGTGTACCTACAGAGTCCTTAGACTTGAGGTCATCATTTGATTCCAGAATGCATAGCAACAGACTTATAAGCTTGCAACCTCCGTTCCATAATTGGGTAGTCACAAGGGTTGTTGTTCAGGTGTGTTCTGAAACCTGTCTTGGGTTGTGAATGGTTAAAATGGAATTTACCCCTCCTAATAATGGGAGAGACGTCTCTAGGCCCCTCGAGGTAGTCGGATTGGAAAAGTGCATGACCATGCCACTATTACTAAAGTGTTAGTCATGATTTGAATCTGATACTTGTTCAAGTGAAATGTCGAGCTAACTAACAAGGTTGGCACATATCTCTCCTTGAGCTTGACTGCTGTTGTGTAATAAAGGGACTAGTGCATGCGTATATTAAGGTTAAGTGAAAATTTGATTTTGTATGCTTTCGGGGGTCAATATGTGTTTCTAGGTACCACTTTTGATCAATGAGCCAGAAAGGGTTTCTGGCAAGCAGCCGTTAGTGTATGAACCTATCGGGTCACACACTTAAGGGAATGGATTAAGAAACCTGCAAAGAATTGGTTCTTATGCAAGTGGGAGATTGAAGGAATTGTTCCCAAGAAAATTTCGGTTGGATCACAACTTCAGATTTGGAACCAGAAGTTCTGATCATTTTCTAAATTTGAAATAAAGAGCTCAAATCAAAAGTTCTGATATGGTATCAGATGTTTTGATAATTTATTGTTTGTGAAACAGAGAGCTCAAATCAGAAGTCGCGATTTGGAATCATAAGTTCTTATTAATTCTAATTTAGGGACAGAGAGTTCAAACCAGAATTTCCAATGTGGATCGAAAAAAATTGGCCTGATCGGAAGTTCAGATAAGGGTATAAGAAATTTCGATAATTTCTGAAATTGCAGACTAAGTGTCTAGATCAGAAGTTCTGATCCAAGATCGGATGTTCTGAGGTGATACCCCTGCCCTCAATGTCGATTGGTGTTAGGGGTCTCACCTCTATATAAAGAGAGGATGAGAAGGTCTTGGATCATCAGATTATTCATTGTTTAGAGTAGATCTAAACCCTAGCCACCAAGAGCCTCTCCTCTCCCTTTCTTGATCTCAAGAGTTGAGATTGGGATTTCTCCTAGTTCTCACAAGTGGCGCTAGCTCACCAGTGTGATATCAATCTCATCCTTGTAAGTGTGGACTCCATGGAGGCGATGCTCGAATAGTGATGCTCATCGTCTTCCTGACGTGGACATCACTAGTCTTCGCCGGTTGGATCATCGGGGAATGAGCGGAGCGAGATGAGGATTAGCAAGGACACTATTGTAGCAATTGCGTTAGCTACAAACAAGTTTTTATAATAGGGTGTAGACATGAACCTCTAGTGTTATTACGAGAGAGAGAGAGTGGATTTTTATACTGATTCAGGCCTCCTCTACGGATAATAACCTTACCTCTAGCTTGTAGTATTTTTCACTATGGGGTTGCCCCCTATTACAAGGGTGGTTCTCTGCTTATATAGGCATGAAAGTAAAGGAAAAGCCGATTCTACCCTCTACTTACAGTGCCCTACTACTAGGCTTTGTAGGGGTAGAACGGTAAGACCTATTTGAGTACATGTGGAGCTTTACAACATTACATACGTGGTGGTTATATGTCAATATCAAGGGCAGGGGCCCCTAGTATTTCTACTCTTTATGGTGGTATTGGGATATTTTACAGGTCTTGAGCCAAAGTACTTCGCCGGAAGGTCTTCATCTGAGGGCCTCGGGGAAGGCCTCGGAGGTCCCTTCAAAGGGGGGGCCTCTGAGAGGGCTTTAGAGTAGTCTTCAGAAGGAGACCTTTAGGAGGGCTTTGGAGTGGTCCTTGAAGGGGAACCTGAAGGAGGCCTCACATGGGACCTCAATGTCTTCCTTCGATCCTTGTGGTTCCTTCGCCTTCGCTGCGGTTTTTGCTCGAAGGGGGGGGGGGGCTGATTATAGGCCCCGCTAGCCTAACAGGCTCCGACCTTCGAAACCTTTGGCGGTTTTAGAGCTCACCATCATTTGACCCTTGCTAAGGAAAAGCTATTTCCCCCAACAGTAGCCCCTCGCACGTAGCCCTTTGGAGCAAAGCGGTGCGTGCTCCTTGGGACAAATGATGCTCATAGAATGGTGTTTGTGGTTGGTAAGCCTTCTTATCATGGTTCCAGAGTCCAGCTTCGAACGGCACCTTGGGCCAACGACCAAAGTTGATAGGGTGCCCTCGAGAGCCGAGTCGCTTCTGAGCACACGCGATGCTTCGGATTTTACCTTGGCCCCACCAGTCATAGACTGCATGGCGTGGTTTATAGGTATCCAAAAAATTTACCGCCGATAAAAGGCCATAGGTGCTCCGCCATCCCGGACTGACATGTGCATTTGCTTCCTCCTTGAGCTCTAGCCACCCTACGTGCCTCCAGCCTTCTTGTCTAGAGCCCCTAGCGCCTCCATGCCTTAAGGCCCTAGCACCTCCATGCACAGAGCACCTAGCGTGATGTCGAAGAAAGCTTCGTCGAAGAAGGCACCCGACCTTGGCGGGGGGTCAAGTTCTGTCCAAGTCCAAGCGGCTGTGACGGCGGCTGCGGCGAAGCCTTCAGCACGATGCCTCGAGGCATTCGACCTCCACTCGCCTTTTGATTTATGGTATGGAAAAAATCCTCTGTTCAACATCTTCGAACCTTTGGGTGTATTTCTTATGTCAGGAACATGAAGCCATATCTGTCAAAGCTAGAAGATCGGGGTTGTAGGATGATTTTCATCGGTTACGAGCACAGAACAAAGGGCTACCAGTTCTATGATCTAGTGGCCAAACGCGTTGACATCAGCAGAGATGTGGTGTTTGATGACAGCGCTCAGTGGGACTGTGGCGCGGAAGAAGAAAGCAGCACAATGCATGGTGAGGGAGAGTTCTCTGTGGAATAATCGGTGGTGCACTCGCAACATGCGATAGATGTACCAGCAAGTATTGAAATACCAGACTCAGCACCAGGGACACCACCACTGTCACTTAGAGTATGGTCTGAACAAGGTTAACAATAGCCAGGATCACCGGTGTTGGACCAAGAAGAGCTGCTAGATGAGACACATGGTGCTCCACTGCGGTTCAGGAGTGTAGAGAGCATCATGAGGTAGTCTTCCCCTGGGGGTCATGGGGTGCAAGAACAAGTTCAAGAGGAACATCACATCCTATGTGCTGAGGAGCCAGCTTCACTAGAAGATGCAGAACAGTCAAGCCTGTTGGCGTGCAGTAATGAGAGAGGAATTGCAAGCAATTGAGGACAATCATACATGGACCCTGACTAAGTTACCATCTAGAAGGAAGGCAATTGGTTTGAAGTGGGTTTATAAGGTGAAGAGAAATGAGCAAGGTGAGATAGTCCGTCACAAGGCTCGATTGGTTGTGAAGGGGTACTCTCAGAAGCAAGGCATTGACTATGGAGAAGTTTTTGCTCCAGTGGCAAGACTAGAAGCGATGCGCCTTGTGATGGCAGTGGCAGCCCATCAAAACTAGGAAATTCATCACATGGATGTAAAATCAGCTTTCTTGAATGGAGACCTCCAAGAAGAAGTGTTTGTACAGCAACCTCCTCAGTTTTGCAGTGACTGGAAAAGAGGGAGAAGTGTATAGAAGCTAGATGAGAGTCTGATGTTGTTGGGTTTTCAGAAATGTCCATTAGATCCTACTATATATTGCAGAGGAGAAGGATGTGAAAGGTTTGTGCTAGGCATATATGTAGATGATCTCATAATCACTGGCAGAAGCAAGCTGAGCATTGGAAAATTCAAGACAGAGCTGACTAAACACTTCAAGATGAGTGATTTGGGGTTGTTGCATTATTATCTGGGGATTGAAGTCAAGCAAAATTCAAAAGGAATTTTCCTAAGTCAATCAAGCTATGCAAAGAAGATTCTAGAGAAGGCAGGGATGACTGATTGCAATCCTTGCAAGATTCTGATGGAACCAAGGCTGAAAATGAGCTAGGTCAGTGATAATCCACTGGTGGATGCAAACTACTATAGGAGTCTGGTTGGCAGCCTAAGGTAGCTGGTCAACACTCAGCCAAATATTTCTTTTTCAGTTGGTTTTGTTAGCAGATTCATCGAGTAACCTCATTCAGAGCATTTAGCTGCGGTGAAACATGTACTGAGGTATGTGGCAAGCACTAGTAACTGGGGTTTGTTCTACCCCAAGAGAGATGGGGGTGAACCATTACTGCATGGATACAGTTATAGTGATCTTGCAGGCGATGTGGATGGAAGAAAGAGCACTACAGGAGTGATATTCTTCATAGGAAGCAGTCCATTTAGCTGGCAATCGACCAAGCAAAGGGTAGTAGCCATGTCGAGTTGTGAAGCTGAATATATGGCCACAACTACTGCTGCTTGTCAAGCTATTTGGTTGAGTCGGTTGCTGTCCGAGATTATGGTGTCTGAGAAAGGAAGGCAGATGATCAGAATTGACAATAAGTCTGCCATATCACTGATCAAGAGTCATGTGCTCAATGATCGAAGTAGGCACATTGACACTCGTTTGCACTTGATTCTAGACTATGAAGGAGCTGGAAAAATTGCAGTGGAATAAATTTGGACTGAAGACCAATTAGGTGATATTCTCACAAAATCTTTGGCCAGGATCAAGTTCGAGGAACTCTGTGGGAGGATTGGTGTCCACAGGTTGGTTCAGAGTCGACGCCTCAAGATTTAGGGGGAGATTTGTTAGAATAATTCTTGAGCATCAGTTTATAGTTTACTCTTCAGTTTTCTTCAGTCTGAATAATCTAGTTCTAGCATGTTAATTCGTTCTGTTCTGGCGCATGGCGACTTGTTGAGCAGTGCACATTTGTAGCTAGATCGAGTCTTTGTTAGTTGCTATAAGCACGGCATGTAGGCTGGTCATGGCTTTCATTTCAAGGTGTGGAAGTGGTGTTCGCACGCTCCTGTTTTCATTCAATCAGTTAAATAGAAAGTGGTAGATCAGAAAATGTTGCGCTTTTGCAGCACAATTCTTGCATTCTATTACTGCAATTCAAGGTGTGCGCGAGAGTGATCGCGTCGGCAGCGATCTAATCGTTGTTTCTCCTGGCATTCTTGGACAGGCCCTACTCGAAAGCGAAACAAGCGGGGCCAAACTTGTTGGGGTCTCGGGTCCGCTTTTTCTTACGTTTAGAGAACGCTTTCTCATAGTGTTTCCTCAAGGTGTAAAATTATACTTCATCATTGCATTGTACTTCATCATTGTTTGAATGAGATAAATTTAGTATTTCACAAAAATGAATCATAAGCACACTACGCATGTATACGCACCGGTCCCCCTTGCATGTAGCGGCTAGGGCCTTCGGCGTAGTCGGTGCATGTAATTATGCACGATGTGGCTTTAGAAAAGTGGAGGGAGCTTCAAACTTTGAATCACTTATGACCTGCTTGGGTGCTTGGATCACTTGAGTTGAGAGTGCATGATCCGCGGAGCATGCCTCGCACGCATGAGTATACTCGGAATGCACGGTTATCGCCCCCCTTGCACGTGGTGTCTAGGGACTTCAGCATAGTTGGCACGTGCAATCATAACACTCGAAGGCTCAGCTAGGGCTCTGACTCAATTAGCGTACGTGATCATAGCGTATCTGCGTGATGTAGGGCATAGCAGAGGGTGCATTCGGCCCGGGGGCCTCGAACAACTGGATTAATTTGCATAGGGGCTGAAAAGATTTTGCGAACGAAGCGAGGCTTCGGGGCTTATGATAGGTGAAGTGATGCTTCGAGAATTTATTTATGATAAGCGAACCAAGGCTTTGGGGCTTACCTCGGATTAGGCGAAGTAGGGTTTCGAATTTATTAGAATGTGAAGGGAGGCTTCTGGATATGCTTAGCAGGCGAATCTAGGCTTCAGAGCTTGTTTTTAGAAAGAGGAAGGTGCGGATCACATCGGATTATTGGAGCCACCTTCGACTCTGAGCCACCATAGACTTTGAGCCACCTTCGACTCTTCTTTTGGATGCTTCGAGACGGGGCCCGGAATCCTTGGTCGCGTTGAGCTACGAGCTCGGAGTCCCCAGGATCCTTTGAGCCGCGAGCTCGAAATCCTGTTTTTTATATCGCTACAAGTCTGGAGGCGATGCATAGCGATAACGGTGGAACAAATCACACCGGATTGCTGGACACTTCGAGTGCTTGCTCGGAGTCCTTTGATTTATTGCTATGGGCCCAGAGGCACAACTGTGTAGCTTCACAAAGCTAGGCTTCAGTTTTTTTATAAGATGAAGCAATGCTTCAGAGTTCGATACGATGAAGCAAGGCTTCAGATCGTGATACGATGAAGCAAGGCTTTAGGTTTTGATATGACGAAGCAAGGCTTAGGATTTTTGATGAAATGGAGTGAGAGTTCGACTATTGATAGAGCAGAGTGAGGCTTGAGGTTTTCAGTAAGATGATGTGACCTCGATTGCTAATGAGGTGAAGCGAGGCTTTGATTGGAGTAATGGGGGATAAGTGTACGCACCTTCAGAAACCTAGCAGGGTCCAGAGACCAAGGGCTTCACGCTGGCGCTGAGAGTTTGCCTAGTAGCCCATAGGGCTCCCGATACTGGAAGGGAAGGCTAGGAGGCCTTCGGCGTGTGCACGGAGCCCCTTGCCAAAGGGTGCGTGGAAGGCCATAGGGCTCCACAACTTTCTTCGTGGGTGTACTCCATGATCCCAATGGCGGCAGAGACACTAGCTTTTAGTACTAGGATTTCGACGAAAGGTACCAACTATTGTAGCAATTGCGTTAGCTACAAATAGGTTTTTATAATAGGGTGTAGACATGAGCATCATGGGTTCTTAGAGAGAGAGAGAGGGGATTTTTATAATGGTTCAAGCCTCCTCTGGCGATAAAAACCTTACGTACAGTTTGTAGTATTTTTCACTATGGGGTTGTCCCCCTGTTACAAGGGTGGTGCTTTGCTTATATAGGCAAGAAATTAAAGGAAAAGCCAATTCTACCCTCTACTTACAGTGCCCTCCTACTATGCTTTGTAGGGGTAGAATGGTAAGAACTATTTGAGTACATGTGCAGCTTTACAGCTTTACAAACCTGGTGGTTATGTGTCAATATCAGGCGCAGGGCCCCTGTTATTGCTACTCTTTACGGTGGTATTGGAATATTTTACAGCTCTTGAGCCTAATTACTTCACCGGACGGTCTTCATCTGAGGGCCTTGGGGAAGGCCTCAGAGGGCCCTTTGTAGGGGGGCCTCCGAGAGGGCTTCAGAGTAGTATTCGGAAGGAGACCTTTGGGAGGGCTTCGGAGTGGTCCTCAGAGGGGGACCTGAAGAAGGCCTCACATGGGACCTCGATGTATGGCTTAAATCCTCGCGATTCCTTGGCCTTCATTGTGTTGTTCGCCCGAAGGGGGGAGGTGGGGCCAGATTACAGGCCCCGCTAGCCCAACAGGCTCTGGCCTTCGAAACCTTTGGGGGCTTCGAAGCTCGCCGTCAGTTGACCCTTGTTAAGGTAACGCTATTTCCCCCAACAGACACGCTTTCCCAATATCTTCTTCCACTGCCCCTGGCGCATCTCGTGTTATAAGTTAACGATTCATGATCCCTCACGTGCATGGTTCCAGGACTTTGGGGCAAAAATTTTGAATTTTCCGGCTAGCGTAGCTTCCCCATTCCCCCACAATAATCGTCCACTGTCTCTTGCTTGGAACTTTTCCAACTCATTGTGCCTCTATTGAGGCAGAACACAAATCCATTTTGCGATCGATAATCATCCTTGTCAGTCTAAAAGGTACAATCGGTGTAACCACTTACAATGAGCTCCTCTTCACCACCGTACACTAACAACATATACTCAATTATTCTCAAGTACTTGAAGATACTTTTTTCTACCGCCTAGTGACATTCCCACGGGTTTGAGTAGAATCTGCTCATAACAATTAGAGAATATGAGACATCTGGGCATGTAGACAACATGGCTTACATTATGGACCCGATTGTGAAGGCATACGAGATCAAACTCATCTTGTCCAATTCATCGGATGTCGAAGCACACTGAGTCTTACTGAGAGAAATACCATGTGACATTGGCAGAAAACCCTTCTTGGAATTCTCCATTTTGAACCACTTCAAAACCTTGTCAATGTACATACTTTGGCTTAATCCAATTAGCTGTTTTGATCTATATCTATATATCTTAATGCTCAAAGTATATGTTGCCTCTCCAAGATCTTTTATTGAAAAACTATTTTTCAATGAAGTTCTGATAGCATTTAGCAAAGGAATGTCAATTCTCATCAATAATATGTCATCTACATATAAGACCAGAAATACAAGTGATCTCCCAGCTAGCCTTCTTGTAAACTCAAGGCTCTTGTGTGTTCTTGATGAAGCCAAACCCTTTGATTACCTCATCAAAATGAATATTCAAACTCTAAGAAGCTTGCTTCACCCCATAAATGGACTTCAGGCTGTGTCATGTACACATCCTCACTTATGTTTCCACTTAGGAAAGTTGTCTTGACATCCATTTCCCATATCTCATAATCATAAAATCTGGCAATTGCTAGGATGATCTGAATAGAATTAAGCATGGCGACGGGTGAAAATGTTTCATCATAATCAACACCTTCAATCTGTCTAAAACTTATCATCGCTAATCTTGCTTTAAAGATGTGAACATTTCCATCAACATTTTTCTTTTTCTTAAAGATCCATTTAAACTCAATAGTTTTTACACCATCGGGTTTATCGACCAAGTTCCAAACTTGATTTTCTCGCATCGACTCTAATTCGGATCTGATGGCTCCAAGCCATTCCTTAGAGTCTAGTCCTATCATTGCTTCAGCATGGTTCTTGGGCTCGTTTTTATCCAACAACAACACTGTCGCGCTGCTCGGTGGTCAAGAACATGAACCACTCCGTCGCGTGACTCACCCTCTCGGACCTTCATGGGGCCGGTGTCTCAACAATAGGTTATACAACCCCTTGCATTTCCTGTTGTGGTTTAGTGGGATCTAGAACACTTTCCAGCGGCTTTCGAACTTCTTCGAGATGCGCCATTCTCCCAATAACGCCTTTCGAGAGAAACTCATTGTCAAGAAACACACCTTCCTAAGCGACAAACACTTTTCCCTCTTCTCTATTATAAGAAATAGTATCCTTCGGTTTCCTTAGGATATCCAATAAGGAAGCACTTTTCAAACTTAGGAGTGAGCTTGTCAGATGTCAAACATTTGACATACACCTCACAACCCCATAACTTTAGAAAACACAAATTGGGATACCTCCGAGACCATATCTCATATAGCATCTTCTCTACTGACTTAGATGGAACTCTATTCAATGTGAAAACAATAGTTTCTAGATTGAGTACCCAAAAGGATAATGGAAGATCATAAGATTCATCATCGACTGCACCATGTACAACAAAGTGTAGTTTCTCCGCTCGAACAGCCCATTCCACTAAGGTGTGCTAGGTGGAGTCTGCTGTGCATTGATTCCACACTACCTTAGATGATTACTAAACTCATGGATCAAATATTCACCTACATGATCAAATCGTAGAAATTTAATTATAATGACCCTATGATTTTGTACATCATTCTGGAACTCCTTTGAGGCGATGTTCCAATACGTACAATTGAGGCGACGAGTGGACGTTTACTCTTTAAGGCTTCCTATTAGCAATCGGATCCTTGCAATCGCTACACCCTCTCATCTAATCATTATCAACCATGCTTTCATGTAGTCAACCTCACCACGAAGGTTTTGATCCTACGAATCAACCTTAGAAATTTGCAAGAACAAGGTAAATGTGATCTAGATTGCTGATATTAATCTGAACAACTCGAAGTTTGGGGTTTCACAAACCGATCTACGATGAAACTGCAATAGTAGAATAAACTAAGCAAAACCCAACCCTAATGATGACGGCAGAAGTCTATTTATAGGGTTATAGATGTAGGTTGCTATTAAGTCATGGGTCGTGCCTTAGTATCATTGGCCATGCCCTAAAATGACTCAAACCTAAAAAGGCTCGAAAACCCTAACAAGACTCTCACTCAACATAATATAGGGTCTTGCTCCCGATTGGTGGCATTGTAGATGGCGATCGACTGATAGTGGTCGGTGGTCGGCTAGTAGTGGTAGGCAGTAGGCAATGATGGTCGGTGGTGATCGATCATCGGCTGATGATGGTCGATGGTCGGCGGATGGTGGTTAGTAGTCGGCCGATGGTGGTCGCAGTTAGTAATCGGCACATCCAACATCTCTTCTCCCATGTTCCTAAGTATAATACTATCATAACTGGAACTTAGTAATATTCCATTTGTATGAGAATTGGCTTTAGTAGCGAGGATCAAATTCACCTAAAAATTAAGATGATGAACTCGAGCACGAGTCATCGGTCCTCGATAATCAAGTGTGGATATATCTTTAGTAGTGATGTCATCATCATCCTCCCCTTCTTGACTTGGAGTCATGCCCATTTCACCATCAATCTCTTCGCCCAAGTAGTGTTTCAAGTCGGCAACATTAAAAATATTGTTGACAACATAATCTGGAAGCAATTCAATCTTGTATGCATTATCATTTATCTTTGCAAGTACTTTAAAAGGTCTTGTAGCACGAGGCATCAACTTTGATTTACGTAAGTCAGGAAATCTGTCTTTTTGTAAATGTAACCATACCAAATCTCTTGGTTCAAAAATAACCTCTTTTCTACCCTGGCTACTAAACATTTGATATTTCACATTCATACATTATATATGCTATTTAGTTGTTTGATGCAATTTGAGAACAAATTCAGCACGTGTTTTAGCATCAGTATTCAACTTCTCGTCAGATGGTAAAGGTAATAAATCAATTGGAGCGTGAGGATTAAAGCCATACACCTAGAATGGACTTAGTTGTGAGCTAGAATGTAGTGATCGGTTGTAGGAGAACTCTAAATGAGCTAGACACTCTTCCCACATCTTCAAATTGGTCTTCAACACAGTTCTCAGCAGTGTGGACAAGGTATGGTTCACCACTCCGGTTTGACCATCAATTTGGGGATGACATGTGGTTGAAAACAGTAGCTTGGTTCCCATTTTCTGCCATAATATCCTCTATAGATGACTTAGAAACTTTGTGTCTTGATCAGAAACAATTTTGTATGGTACACCATGAAGTAGAACGACTTCCATGAAAAACAAATCAACAAGTATTGTAGCATCGTCGCTATTGTAACAAGGAATACAATTTGCCATATTATAAAATCTATCCACAACCACAAATACACTATCCCTCTCCTTCTTAGTTCGAGGTAATCCTAAAACAAAATCAATAGAAATAATTTCCCATGGTACACTAGGAATAGGTAAAGGCATGTAAAGACCATGTGGATTAAGGCAGTACTTAGCTTTGTTGCATGTGGTGCATCGAGCCACATAGTGCTCCACATCGTGTGTTAGCCTTGGCCAAAAGAAATGAGTGGTCAGCACATCCTCTATTTTCTTCACTCCAAAATATCCCATCAACCCTCCACTATGTGCTTCCTACTAAAATAAAAGATGAACAGAGCTGGCAGGAAGACACAACTTGTTAGCATGATACATCAATCCATCATTCGGAATGTATTTGTTCCAAGTCCATCCTTCATGGCAATGTGCAAATGCTTATTTAAAATCAATATCCGTAGCGTATAACTCTTTTATTGTCTAATCATAAAAATCTTATGATAAAGCTGAGACAACATGGTGTATCATCGAGACAAAGCATCAACAATTACATTATCCTTATCCTTCTTATGCTTAATGATGTAAGGAAAAGATTCAATGAATTCTACCCATTTGGCATGTCGTTTGTTCAGACTAGCTTGACTTCTAATGTGTTTCAAAGATTTGTGATCTGAATGAATAATAAATTCTTTCATCCATAAGTAGTGGTCCCACCATGTCTCTAAGGACCAAACTAAAGCGTACAATTCCTTATCATAAGTGGAATAATTCAAGCTAGGACTAGACAGGTTCTAACTAAAATAAGCGATTGGCTTACCTTCTTGTATCAAAACTCCTCCGGTCCAAATCCCACTAGCATCACATTCAAGTAAAAAAACCTTACCAAAATAAGGAAGTTGGACTGGTGTTGCATCGATCAACATCTTCTTAAGAAGGTTCAAAGCATCTTCATGTGCTTGCTCCCATTAAAAAGGAACACCTTTGTTTGTGATTTCATTCATTGGGGTGGAAATAGTGTTAAGATCTAGAACAAAACTTCGGTAGAATCCATCCAATCCGAGAAAACTCTTCACTTGTGTAACTATTTTAGGAGTCGATCAACTTTTTATTGCCCCTATCTCAGTTTCATCAACATGTTGGCGTGCTTTTTGGTCACACGTGTGGCTTGGGAGGTTTTCTTAACTCTAGTGAAGGTCCTACATCTTAGAAAAGGGGTTCAGGGCGTGCCGATCAATTTGACCATGCAACTGATAACGGATCAGAAAAGATAAATGTTAGTAGCATAGCTGATCGGCAAGCAAGCCGATGACTGTGGCAGAAAGGATAAAACCATGAACCAGCGTGCCACTCGGCCATACGGTCGATATCCCAAGTTAGCCCAATCAAGCGAGCGCGCCATCAGTTGATAGAAAAGATAGAATATGCATATATGCCGATGTGCACTCTTCGAAGGTGAACATGATACAAAGATGAATTAAAGATAACATATCATCTTGTACTCTAATAGAGATAAATAAATCATGCCAGACAATAGACACTACTAGAAAACCCCCCTGTAGCTACGCCATGGTAGTAACGGCATGTAAAAGCATCTCTACATCCACATATAAAGATGCTTGTTGACATGATTTTGAAAGCATGTCAGATTGTTATGATAATAGACATGCTTATACTGTTACGAATCATACGAAGACATTTTTTGACACGCTATTGAAGTCATCTCAAAATGACACGACGTTATACATGATTTAAAGCATCATTATCACATACAGACATTGTAAAGTGTATCAAACATTTGTTTATATCTAGGTATAGATGCTTTCTAACTTGATTAGAAAAGCATATTGAATTGATACAAAGTTTAACATGTTGTCATTCCACGAATAGCATGTAGATTAGTCATAAATCTTATCAAATAACCATCAATAGAAAATGACACGGACATAAACACGCTTTGAAGTGTCATTATCCTCTTGACACATTTTAAAGCATATCAAACAATTGTTTGTAATCGCGCCTCACTCTTTAGTCCCACCTCGCTAGTTTGAAGCAGTGTGAGTGGTGGGCTGCCTATAAAACCAGGGCGAGGGGCACACCTTAGCAGCACAAATCTAATGCATTTTGCATTAGTATTATGTCAAGAAATAAAATTATGTTTGAAGTTTGATACACATATTAAGTAATGATTTATTTTATGGTTATTTTCTATAGATAACCATGTTGATTTCGGATATCTGGATCAGATTTTTTCGGATTCGGATGGAAACTATCCGATTCATTTTCATTCCTAGCCACGTCACGTGCCACATCATCTGTCACGTCACGTTCCGCGCTCTACAAATTCGTCTCTATACTTATTACTGCGCAATAAGGCGTCCTTATAAAACACATCTATATTATTAGACATGATTTGTATATGTATCTATAAATTGTATCTACAGCTATTAATGTGAATGAAATGTCACAATACTACATAACTACACCACTACAGACGTTTTATACATGTGTCTACTAAATTGTATCTAACTTTATAGATATGCAAATAACGTGTTTATAGACTGTCTCTTTCTTTCATAGCAACGCATAAATAATTCATCTCTATAAGGTCTGACACGGTACGTACGAAGACGCTTCTAACACACTTTATGAACGCGTGTCTATATTGACATAGAGATGAAATAAAGCATGTCTACACCCTAATTCTGGCGTAGCTATAGGGGGAGTTTTCTAGTAGTGAGATCTATATCATTGAAATCATCACAATAACTATATCGGACCTAACTGAGACAGTAGCTAGTCACGATAATCTGAACAATATATCAACGAATCAGGCAAACTTTATTTAGATGAACAGTATACGGCATAAAAAATATACAATAGCAAGAGATGTCAGACCCATATCACTTCAATCTCAGAGATCAAACCTAACTGATGCAGCCTTAGACCTAGCCAAATACAGTGATAACAATCGGTGACCGTGCTGTTTCACCGTTCTCCTTAAGAGATTGAACTGAAACAATGCAGCCATGAGGGTACTAACCTAGTTGGCACGGACATCGGGGGTGGCGGGACTCACCTCTTTTCTGGAGATCAAAATGATGTAGCCCATCTCTGAGCGCCCGAGTCCCGCTGGATAACCTTGGGGCCCAATGGTGGCGATGCGTCGATTGATTGATTCAATGAGAGTTAACTAATATAACCTAAGGGATACATATTTATAGTCCATAGACTTGCTGTCCAAGTTACATATCTAGCCGATTCCACATGAATCTGTAACCATCTTTTGCTCTTATATCCATTGGCTCCCCTTCGGATCATGGACTCCTTTGAATTTCTTTGACTCGAACTTCTTTGACCTGTTGTTGACCATGCGAAAACTTGTAGTGGGCTTTTGGGCTTTACCAAATCTTGGTGTCAACACATGCCCACCAGATTTGGAGCGTCCAGGGATAAATGATGCTTCGAAATTGTCAGTCATAATCACTCTCTACCGGCAAGTCTTTTCCAATTTATTTCTAGTAGCTGAAACCCTTCATCTTCTAATGCTTCATATATGTTTCTGTGGCGGCGTCGGACCAGGCTTCATCCCACACACTTTTGCACTAGCGTTCTTCCAAATCAAGGGTCTTATTTCTCCCTGAACCAGCAATGATTTTGGCCTATTTGAAAACATACTCATGATTACCTTTCTGCTGAATGTTCGGTCGAGATCACTTTGACTCGACTACCGAGCAACTACTTCTCACTCTATAAGAACTACCGAATAATTCTCCTTTCTTCTTCATGCCTTCCGTGCACAATGTTTATTTTACTTCGAGCTCACCACTGTTCTACGACCCATGCGTTCATCGCCATCTCAGCCGGTTTATCTCCTCGTCAGCCTCTGATGGCAACCACCGATTCTGTCCTTGAGGTAAGTCATTGGCTCTTTTATCCTTCGTTTCTCATCACATGCCATTTTTCTTGGTTATTCCACCTTCTCTTATCACTTTTCCCCTTTTCTTTTCTGTACAATCTGAAAAACCAAATCTTGATTCCTCTAACCCAATACCCATCATGTTTATTTCTGGGGCTGAACGGCGATCCTGATCCCACTGATTTCATTAACGCCTAAACCCAATGCATTCCTTTCAAACATTTGAAAATTATCCTTTCTGACTGGCATCAAAGCTTTAGGGCATTTTGCTCTCCACTTCCTAGGTGACGCGACTGGTACCTTCGAGTCATCACATCAAAACGAGGTCTCTGTGAACACTCTGGGATCGCACACTGCATCAGCCTCTCCCTTGCGCTCCCCTTCAAAAATGAGTCGATGCTGGTGTCATCCTATTACTTTTGGTCTGATACGTTGAACGAATTTCTTTTTTGTCATGGGCGATGAGCACCAACCTTCTTGACGTGGTGGTCCTGACCTCCCTTGACATCACTTCTGTGGCTGACAGCTTCCATTTCCGTTCAAAAGCCTCCCATCGCTTTGATACAAAGTCTATCAGTAGTTGGGCCAAATATATGGCCATTCACGACAAGCAAACTAGTTCTATCAGTGACCGGGAGGATGTTGCCTTTCTTAACCTCCAGCTCGAGAGGTTTCTCTTCTGTGGGTCCATCCTTGGGCCCACCTGTCATCTTAAATTGCTAGTGGAATAGCTAGTGACGCAGTAGGTCACCTTGGCTGATACCTCCTTGGCTCCATTTACTCCCTTCTCCATCAGGTATCAGCCCGGTTGTTAGCTGGTGACGCAGTAGGTCATCTTGGTGGTCCCTGGTGGTTCCTTCAATTGTGGCTCAAGGTTTATATAGTCAAATCCTCTCCTGGCCCTTCCTTTGACACCATTCATTTTCCATGAGACCACCATGAGTCCGAGCCTCCAACTACCCGCTCGTGTTTATCCTTGGGTGACGCCGCCACTTGTCTTGGCCTACTGGTTCAAGGCTTTTTATTGTTGCTTTGTAAGTTACTCCGTAGTGTGCCATGCCTACTAGTCTTTACCCGATTACCAATATCCTCACCTGATGTCCCTAGCCGATGTGCTAGTGACACAGGAGAGCAAGGTTTTCTTCCTTGCTTGTATCTCCCCTTTTCTCCTTCTGACTAATTTCACACCCCCTTTGCACAAGCCATCATACAAATTTTACCATACGACGGTTTGTGCCCGGAAACTTCGCTTTAGCAAACTACCGATCGATCTTTTATTTATCGGTCGGATCCACGTTCGTTGTGAAGTCACGAGTCGCGTGGAGTTCGATCGACTGTTTCCATGATCGATGCCATCCATCTCGGGGAGTTCCCTTTGTGGTCCGCGAGCAGATTGGCATCTGTCTCCTTCAAGAGATGGTGATCTGAGATGAGTCAGCACATCTTCAATGTCGTAACCAACTCTTCTTCCTCTCGCTAGATCATTCTTTTACTGACATCCATACCGATGTTAGCTCTGGGTCCCGTAGCTTGGTTCGCCCTAGTTTTGGTTCGTCTTGTGCCCCTTCTGACTTTTCTTTCTTTTGCAGGAGGATGACATCGACGCCCCATAACTGCGCTGAAGCGGTAATCCGATCTGCTCTGGGTTGCCATTGGCCACTACCAATCTAGGCAGCGGGGCCCCTACCCCTTCGGAGTGGCTAGCCAAAAAGCGAGTCAAGACTTCGGTGTGTAAGCACAAAGCGCCGATCGAAACGACGCGCCGCTCTGCTAGGGCCCGTACTACCCAAGTAATCCTCTTGACCTCATAAATCTTTGCCTCCTTCCTATGATTTCTTTATCCCCTATTTGGTGACACCCTTATTTCCTCAATTGATGCTGCCAGCATCCCCAACTACAGGAGAATCTGTTGCCGTCGGTGTTCCCCCATTGGCACCAGTATGTACACCTTCACTACGTGGTACTTGTTTTGATTCTTTCAACACTCATTGCTTTTTCATTATTTCTTTCAGCCCCTTCCTGTAGGGGCTGACACTCCGGGGGGCATGATTGCTGACCTCACCGCATTGCCCGATGCTACCATCGAATCCGCTCCGGCCAAAACCGAAGCACCGGGAGGAGGGTCGACGCCTGTCGAAGTTGGTGCCAAGATTCTTCCAGTTAACGTCTTTCTATGGGTATGTGCTTTGTCTCCTTCACTTCGTATTACTCACACTGACCTTCAATGCAGCCAATGTTGGGCGCTACGTGTTCAACTACCACCCAAGGCGGTGCTGCAGAAGGTGACTCTCGCTCCCCTAAAGCGACACATATGATCATAAGGCACTCCCCACCGAGGGTACCCTATGATCGGCCACCTCCACTGACTCGTTGGATGTGAGTCTCTTCTTCTCTAGTGGTCGTCGCAGTCCCTGAACGTGCCTAACCCCTTTCTTTAGTCCCTTTTCTTGTAGTTTCCCTTCGACTTATGCTCCTATCTTGAGGCCGATGACGAAGTCGAGGATGCCCCTGAACCAGCCGTTGTTTGGCTCCCCCGGAAGTCATGGAGGTTTTACACGACATGCTACGTCATCTGGAAGACCCCGTGGAAGTCTTGGTCAATGATTCAGGGCTGATACGCAGATGTATCAAGGACATTTTGAACTTCCTTCCTCTAGGGCTAGTTGATGTCCTTACGCCGACCGCCCACTTGGAGTTTAACCGGCCAGCCGTTCAGCGGGCGCTGCGTCAAATGGCCGACCGTGCAAGCCGTGCGTCTCAATGGGCAAACATCAAGACCCTTAATACAATGACGTTGGTCGAGGGCTCTCTCCTAGATCACCTCAGGGTGAGTCATTGGTCGTTCCACGAAAGCTAGACTTGGTTCAATCAGAAGAAGTCATCCTGATTGCCCGATGGGACAAGATATGGGTGGAAATCACCGTCTAGCAGGGTGTCCTGGCCTCTCTCTAGGATCAAATTGAAGCCTAGAAGCGTCAGCTCACCGAGGTGGTTCGTCTTGCGTAGCGTCAGTGTTGGGCCCTTCGGGAGGTTCCTAGTTCGGAAACAGATGATCGTGCTAAATCCGTAATGTGGATGCCATCCGGGTGGGAGCGATCGATGGCATCTGCCGTTTTTTGTCTTGAACCTTTCACTGTTAAATCTTTGACTTTGTACCTTAAACATTATATCCATCCTATCATGGTTGCCTTTTGATTTCTTTATGAATCTTCTTACTTGTATTGTTGGTCTAGGGGTAATGCCTATGTATCAGCCATATCATGGTGACACCATGGGTATCAGCTATGTTCCTCATCCGAACGATTAGGAGATGTCCCATTTATGTGACCGTTCGGCCTTCCCAAATTTCCTGACGTAGTAGTCTTTAACTTATCCCTATTCCGCTGGGAATCTGGTTACCCACGAAGATTGGTCTCAGTCGGTACTTCAATCCGATGGCCACATTGTCTTGTCTCACTCATTGGTAGACGCGACCTTGGCCCACATAGGTCCTTTACTCCTCCATCGTTTCCTCGATCAGCCTCTTCCTCTAGACGTTGCTCCACCTCCACCCCTTGCAGCCGATCTATTTCTTCTTTGTACATATGCCGATTGTCATCGTAGTGTACTTGCACCATATTCATCAGTTGTTTCCCATCAACAAACTTGATTCGGCCTTCCTCTACGACTGATTGGATCTACTGCCAGAAGACCATACATTCATTAGTATGATGCGACAGAGAGTTATGCCACTTGCAGTATTTCTTCTTCTTTAGTTCTTCAGTGGGTGGTATTATGTGGCCAGTCCACAGGTGAATCTGCTTCTCCCTAAGAAACATGTCGAATATTTTATCGGCCTTGTTGATATCAAAGTCATACTTTTCTTCCTTCTCAACTGATTTATCCATGGGCATGCCACCTGCATCAGAGTGGCTGTCATCGTCAGAGTCTGAGTGGTACACTTGGGTGTACGCAACCTTCTTCTAGTATTTGTCCTGTCTAGCCTCTTGGAATTGACACTCATGTGTCGACACCCTTTGCAGTAGTTGCGAGAGGCTTTTGACCTCGTGTGATGAAAACTTCTCCCTGATACGGATCAACAGTCCTTTAAACACTAGCTCTGCCAACTAACTATCAATGATATTCACCCTATAGCATCTGCTTCGCACGTCTCGAAACAACTTCATATATTCTGGGACCGACTCATTCGTCCTTTGTTTCACGGACGTCAAGTCGGTCAGCTTCATCTATTGGAGGCCGGCAAACAAGTACTTGTGAAATTTCTTTTCCAAGTATAGCCAACCTCTGATGGAATCCACCGGTAGTGAAAAAACAACACGAAGGCCGATCCTGAAAGGGATAGCGAGAAAAGCCGGACCTTGAGTGCTTCGTCAGCCGATTCGTCCCCACATTGGCAAGAAACCGGCTAATGTCCTCGTTTGTGGAGATCGAGTCTTGTCCCAAGAATTTTGTGAAATCTGTCACCTTGTACCGGTTTGGCAGCGACACTCGATCAAACCACTCGGGATACATTTATCCACTCATCTTCCTACTAACCATATGACTGACATTGGGTAGGCATTGGCGCATGTTGGTAGTGGTCCTGCCGAGCAGCGTCATGTCTGTATTGTCCTGCATCATTGTAGGGCATTGTTTCGTAGTACGTCGTCCGGTGGTATCCAGTGGAGATGGTATCGGGTGCCCCCTTCATGGCAAAAGGTCTCTTGCGGTGTCGTACATCACTTGCGGCATCCCTTGCCCTAGAATCCTTAGAACATACACCAAGAACGGTGACTATGCATTCTTATCGGCCTCGCCTAGCGTGCCCTAGGGTGGACAATGTGAGGGTGCTGATGGCTGGGTCATCTTGTTGCCTTCATAGCTGAGTGAAGATCTCGACTTGTCTAGACTCATCAGCCCTTGTGGCAATGGCACTAGCTGAGTCTGCTGCAGTAGTCTCAATGGGTCATTAGGGAGGTACACCAGACCTTGCGATGCCTCGTGAACCACTATGCCCCCAATGGCCTCTTTGATCAGTACTTGAATGGTCTTGGCGAGAGTCCCCGATTGGCTAATCAGCGACTAGCGGATCGCCTGATCGATGACTTCTTGAAGACTAGCCTGAGACTTCTCCATTGGCTGACCACCCTCTACGGTCAGCACTAGCATTGGAAGATGGGCCATCTAAATGGGACCTAGCTGATTCATGTCGTAGACTTGTAGGCATGACTTCCTGAACTCCTCCACATGTTGTTGCACCTTCGTCCTCTATTCTTCGAACATAGCGTTCAAGGTGATCGGGATGATATTTCCCTCGTCGAGCTCACCCACCATGCCGAAAAGAGTGTTGGCATGCTTTTTGGTCACACACTGACACACGCATGGCCTAGGAGATTTGCTTAACTCCAATGCAGCTCATACGTCTTAGAAAAGGGTTTCAGGGTGTGCCAATCAATTTGACCCTGCAACTGATAAGGGATCGGAAAAGAGAAATGTTAGTACCATAGCCAATTGTCTAGCAAGCTGATGACTGTGGCAGAATGGATAAAACCATGAACCAGCGTGCAAATCGGCAAAACGGCCGATAGCTCAAGTTGGCCCAATCGAGCGAGAGCACCATCGGCTGATAGAAAAGACAGAATATGCATATCGGCCAATGTGCACCCTTCGATGGTGAATATGATACAAAGATGAATTAAAGATAATCTATCACCTTGTACTCTCATAGAGATAAATAAAGCATGCTAGATAACCGATCTATATCATGGAAATCATCACAATAACTATATCGGTCCTAACCGAGATAGTAGCAAGTCACGATGATATGAACAATATATCAATGAATCGGGCAAACTTTATTTAGACGAATAGCATACGACATGAAAAAGATACAATAGCAATAGATGTTGGACTTAACCGATGAAGCCTTAAACTATCAGAGCCAGATCACTTCAATCTAAGAGATCAAACCTAACTAATGAAGCCTTAGACATAGCCAAATACACTGAGAACTACCAGCGACCGTGTTGTTTCACCGTTCTCCTCAAGAGATCGAACTGAACCGATGCAGCCGTGAGGGTACTAACCTAGTTGGCACAAACTTCAGGGGTGGCGGGACTCACCTCTTCGCCAGAGATCAAAATGATGTAGCCCAGCTGTGATCGCCCGATTCCTGCCGGATAACGTTGGGGCTCAATGGTGGTGATGCGTCGATTGATTGATTGAACAAGAGTTAACTAATCTAACCTAAGGGATACATATTTATAGTTCGTAGTCTTGCCGTCCAAGTAACTTGTCCAGCCGATTCGGATGAATCTGTAACCATATTTTGCTCTTATCTCAATCGGCTCCCTTCCGATCATGCAGTTGTTGCGGACGGACTCCTTTGACTTTCTTTGACCGGATCTTCTTTGACCTGTTGGTGACCATGAGACAACTTGTAGTGGGATTTTGGACTTTACCAAATATTTGCGTTAACACAACTTCAATACCTCGTGGGGTCACAATGTATCCAAGAAAAGAGACTCGATTGTGCAAAACGCGCACTACTTGAGATTACCAAACAGACGTGGAATCCTCACAGGCAACAAAAACAACATGTAAATGGTACTTATGTTCTCCCAACGACTTATTGTAAATAAGAATATCATCGAAGTATACTACCACAAATTGTCCAATAAAATTGTGTAAAACTGCATTCATGAGTCGTATAGATATACTAGGTGCATTAGGTAAACCAAAAGGAATCACCAACCATTCGTACAACCCAAATCTAGTCTTAAACAAAGTTTTCCATTCATCACCCAATTTCGTTCTTATTTGGTGGTAGCCACTACACAAGTCCACTTTGGAAAACACAAGAGTGCCACTCAATTCATCAAGCATATCATCTAACCTAGGAATAGGATGACGATACTAAATAGTTATGTTATTAATGACTCTACGATCAACACACATGCGCTATGAACCATCTTTCTTAGGAACCAAATTGACTAAGCAAGCAAGAGAAAAGGTACAAAGGATCTGTGGAACGCATGGAAAAAAAGATAAAGGAATCAGAAAAATAAGCACTAAAATAAAACTTTGCCGCTGTCTTGCTTTTTCTTGCCTCTTCTTTTTGATCTTCTTTTTCTCTTTCTTTTGATCTTTCCTTTCTTCTTTCACTTTTTTTATTCTTTATTTTCTTGTTTCACTTTTTTTGATATTTCCTCTTCTTCTTTCACTCCACAAACTTTGTAAACTGATCGTTGAAATCTTTGGAACTCTGAAACTCAAACTTCCATGTTGAAATTTGTAAGATAAAAATCACCGAACCCAACTTTTCGGTAGTTCCATGGAAAGTACTTGTTTTCCTCATTTCGAGTACATATGCGAAAAATAGTCGCTTTTACTGAAGGATGCACGGAAACGAATGTTCTGTACTCAATTCTTTTCTTTTTGTCTCTCGAAAAACTCCTCAAATAGGTTTTGTCGCTAAAAACAAGGCGGCTAGCAATGCAGGGAGATTAACAATAGGCGGTTTGCAATCCTAACTACAGGTTTGTGAAGTGGGATAGAAACACAAGGCGGTAGCAATACAAAACCGAGACAAACTCGATCTCTCAAGGAAAGGCTCTCACCATGACACGAAACTCAAATTAGACTCAAGAACGCGACTCTAAACTAGAAACCACACATTGAACAAGGACTCAAACTCAACAAAGCAAAACTGAAATCAAATCTTGTGGAAGGCTCGAGAGGTTTGGACAGCAAAAACCATTCTAAAAACTGAACAACGAAATATTTTTGTCTGGGTTTTTCTAGACTCTGGGTAAAAGAAAACAACACGGATAGATTGATACCTAATGGGCAACCTTCGCTCGAATACCATTTGATGAGCTTTGAGGTGTGATGGATGGCCCGATCTTTCTTTAGTCACGATTGAGGTGATGAGTGTTCGTTCACACTTGAAGGCTTCCAATCAGCAATCGAACCCTTGCAATTGCTACACCCTCCCATCTAGTCGTTATCAACCACACTCTCACGTAGTCAACCTCACCACGAAGGTTTTGATCCTGCAAATAAATCATAAAACATTGCAAGAACAAGGTAAATGCAATATGGATTGCTGATATTAATCTAAAGAACTCAAAGTTTGTGCATTCACAAATCGATCTACAATGAAACTGCGATGGAAGAATAATCTATGCAAAACCCAACCCTAATGATAACGGCGGAAGTGTATTAATAGGTTTATAGACGTAGGGTTCTATTTAAGTCATGGGCCACACATTAAGATCATGGGTCATGCCCTAAAAGGACTCAAACCTAAACAGAATTGAAAATCGTAACAAGACTCTGACTCAACTTAGTCTAGAGTCTAGCTCCCGATTGATGTCGTCATAGTTGGCAATCGGCCGATAGTGGTTAGTGGTCGGTAGTCGGCAATGATGGATGGTGGTCAATCGATGGTGGTCGGTGGTCGGTCGATGGTGTCGAGGGTCAGCCAATGGTGGTCGATGGTCGGCCGTTGGTGGTTGGTAGTCCACTGATGGTGGTCGTGGTCACAATCGGCTGATCCAACATCTCTTTCCCATGTTCCTAAGTATAATACAATCATAACACGAAGTTATAAATATTCCATTCATATGGGAATTGGTTTGAGTAGCGAGGAGCGAATTTACCTGAAAATTAAGTTAACAAACTTGAGCACGAGTCATCGATCCTCGGTAATCAAGTGTGGATGTATCTTTAGCCATGATGTCCTCGTCATCGTTGAACTTTTGAAAGAATTCCCACTTATTCCCCATTAACTAGACATAACCATATGTACTAAAGTCATCCGTAAAAGTGATAAAGTACTGAAAACCACCTCTTGCAGTATAACTCATCGGTCCACATACATTAGTATATACTAAAAACCATATCTACTCATTGTTCTTTATTACGAATTGAAAACCATCTTCTTCCAAACATGAATAAGAGAGAATTGTTGGGGGGGGGAATATTTCATCCTCCAAAAGCCAAGGACATTTTCATGTTAACATGAGCCGAAGAAACGAAGCCAAGAACCTTGATCTCCAAGGATTCTAAAAGCAATAAGGCTCCGTCTGTTCGAAGCCTAAAACAGCGGAAACCTTCGGCAAGGCTTCGACACAACGAAGTCTCTGGGAGCCTCTTCACCCGAAGGGGGGTTGCCAGCAAGGACAAAAGATTTATCTTCTCACTAATTAGATTAGCTTTTTACTCTTTTACCCCTATGAAGAATACTAAATAGTATCTTCTTAGTCGGTTGTAATTAGAGGGTAAAGAAGTCTTTTCCCATATATTCGGTCTATAAATACCCCTCTTCACTTTGGAAAGGGTATCGAATACTCAGATATTCAATACACACCTCGAACTATCTCAGGCTATTATCCAACTCAAAGGCTTGGAATAGTTTACTTAAACAAACACTTCATTTGTTACACACTTAGTTTCCTAAACCTGTCAGCGTAATCTTTTACGCCAACAATAATTTTCTTCCTAAGGCCGGAATGAAACAAAAATTATTCAACTCCAAAACTAATCCTGAAGGTAGTGATAATGAATAAACGCCGACGGCCAATGCTACAACTTTTGCAGCATTTTTGACACAAACATCCAATTCACCACTAGCACACATTCATGACCAACTCAGCCCCTGCAATGATTTGCAAGTATGAATCATCTAACCGGTGTCAAATACATATGAATCATTTGGACGTGCAACAAGATTAATTTCTATAACATTTATACTTGAAGCAGAAGTGACACTTTCCTTCTTGTTCTTCTGCTCTTTTAAGTACACCTTGCAATTGTACATCCAATGCCCAAGCTTGTGGCAGTGGTGGCAATCATCATAGCAAGAAGGACAAGACTTGGACTATCCAATCGGTTTAGGATTCACACTAGAGATCATATCTAAAGTCTTAGCCTTGCCCTTCCTCTTTCTCTTTTTGTTCTACTTCTGAACCATCATCACATGACTGTGAGCTTTCTTCATACACTCCTCAGCAATTTACAACATCCCATGCCACACGGCCAGTGTCTTCTCCAGTCCATTCATATGAAAATTCATAATGAATGGCTCGAAGCTTAAAAGGAGCGGCTAGATAATCATGTATTTAGCAAAGTCATGATCTAGTGGAGAACCCAGTCTCTCCAAGATCTCAATGTAACCAATCATTTTGATTATATGAGTACTAACTGGGCTCCCTTCTACAAATCTACTCCAAAACAAGGATTAGAAACATAGTATCTCTCAGCCCATTCGTGGTTTTGAAACATGCCCTTAAGCCCTAGATCATATCGTAAGCATCCCTTTCCATATATTATTTTTGAAACTCAGAGGACATGCAAGCAAGCATCCGATAATTGACATCAAAAGAATCCCTAGCATGCTTCTCATAAGCACTCTTATCTACTGCAAAGACATCTTCCCCTTGTTCATCAAGATGGGATTACTCTTGAACATAATCCTTTTTCTGCTGGTTGAGAACAATTCTGAAGTCTCTGTACCAATCCATTAAATTTGTTCCATACAATTTCTATATGTCGAGAATAGATCACAAATTAAAAACAAAAGTGCTCTTAACAGTAGTTGATGCCATTATCTACAAAAATTTATGCAAGGTTCAACACTATGTTATGTTTGTCTTCTATAAAAATAAAAGATGTATACTATTAAAACCAGTCACTTTCCCTCTAATGACTAATAGTGTCACAAGATCCATATTCAACTAACTTATAGTGAGATTTGGCATAACTGCTAGAAGCTAACTGACATAGGTAAGCAACACTATGCTAATCGCATCATATGTGACTCTGGTTCATTGAAGTAGAATCAAATGCACGACATCCAACTCCATGCCCCAAGGCCAAAAACCATTTTGGTAGCATTGTTAAGCAAACTATTCTAGCAAGGTAATGTTCCCTAGAGCGCACGAAACATACAAGGGTAGTATGACGGGAATATAAGTAAGCACCATAGACAACACATTGAGTGTGACATAGTATGGCCCCTTCACTTGGTGATCTCCATCTCCATGGCTTTCTGTCATTTGTGTGCGCTTCTGACCTCTATGATCCTGTACTAGCCTATTGCAAATGATAGCACCTATACTAGTTACATGAGTTGAAGCAACACTAGTAGACACACGGGTCGTACAAATAGTTGAACAACCTTGGGCTGTAAATAATCATGACACGCATGACATATTAATTGAATGCAATGCATCAAATGGCTTCTCATCGAGTCTATATCAGTCACAACATTCCATGCAAAACAATAGGCTCAATAGGCTTAATAGGCTGGAAATTTTTAGTTTTGGGTGGATCGAACCTTCCGATCTGGTATCAGAACTTTCGATCCGCTAGAACTTTCAGTGGCAATTTGCTCTCTATATCTATTAAAAATGGACACTGGAACTTTCGATCCAACATCGGAAGTTTTGATATGATCCAATATCGAAACATCCGATAGCAAAATTGTTGTTTGTGTCGGATTATGTAAAGATATCATGACGAGGCGATCAAACTTATTTATGCTCTTGATCGTAGCATATGATAAGTAAAGATATCTAGCATTGAGGAGTCATCAAGTTATGACATGTTAACTAATGATGAACTATTTAGTAAGCTCAAATCTATAGAGATTGCCAAGTAATCTCGACTAGGACATTGAAACTCTTTGCCTCAAAACATGGCACTAGTTTTGGGTCCTAGTTGTGGCACTCTAGTTAGAACCAGGTCTTCTGGCTCAGCTTCATTCATGGGTGGTTTTGCATTGTCCTCTTTGGTCTCTCTCACAAACGAGCAAGTAAACACTCTAGATATAAAGAGCTTGCTCTCCTTGTCAAAAAGTTCACTCGAATTTATAACAATAGATGAGATCAATGGAGAGGAGGTTCTCAAGGTTGTTTTGAGTGTGGTGATTCTTCTCATTTTAAGGTTGAGTGTCCTAAACTCAAAAGGAGAGAAGAGAGTGATCACAACAAAAAACAAAAAAGAGACAAGAAGCCCTTTTACAAAAAGTACCACGACAACATATCCAAGAAGGGGTCCAAAGCGGCTTCTAAGGCTTCAATGGCAGCCCTCAGTGACATCGATACATCGTCGAGTGAGGAGCCAAGCTATGATTGGAATGAACCATTAGAAAAGAATGAGAAGAAGAGGAAGGACTTCACCGGTCTTTGCTTTATGGCCGACGACAATGACAGTGGCGTCGAGCCTGACTCCACTAGGGTAGCTTGTAGGACCAAAACAAGTGACTAGAGGGGGTGAATAGGAACCTGAAAAAATTCTTTAAAATAGATGGCATTTTCTGCACACCATCGCACCTCCAAATAAACTAGCAGTAGCAAATAAATTTGCAAATCATAGATGAATTAGTGCCATCACTCTTCTGTTTGATATGATGTGAAATAATAGTCTGAGAGATCGCAAGCACTGAAAAATAATCTAGCCTTCAAAAAACAAACTGATGTCTCAATTGATAATACACCTGCACAGACACAAAAGACAGATTAAAAACTCATCACAGATCAGATGGCAATTCAACAAGCATTTCAACTGATCGCAGATATTTTATCAAACTCATGAAAGACATTCACATTTCACCACCATTTCAACTGATGTCTATTTTGGAAATTTGTTGTTCTTGCCTTTTAGGTCTTCCGACCCAATGTCTCAGAGTTGGATGCTTGGCCACTTTACCCTCGGGGTCGAAGAATACTCCACGCTCATGAATAATTTCATGCATCGTGAAGCGACACATCCTTGATACGATTCCATACATTTTTTTATCAGAGAGTTGGCTCTTCACGGCAATGGTTGATGGATGTGACGTCTGCATATGTGACATATAAGTACATACGTTGCATGTTATATTAGATTAACACACAATAAATCAACTTACTTCTTTAGTATCCCCAGATACTATCCACACATACTTTCTTAAGTCATTGCTCATGAAATCACAAGTGTAATACCCGCAATGCACCGAACCAGGAAGTTGTTTGTGACACTTCAAAATAGACAAAGTTAGAATGATATATAGTTTTGCTTTATTATTTGAATTAAGAAATTTAAAAATATATTCTTACTGGATAGTTGGTTCTGATATTAATTTCTTTTGGACTTTGTGGATCATGTGGGCCACCTAACTTTTCCACGTAATATTTATATGCACTCTGAAGAACATTTATTATATATTGATATTCTTTTCTTGGTTTGTCGAGAGAATCGAGCACCCAAACCCTAGAGTTCTTTGGGTATATCAGAAGTGCAATCCAATGATCACTATCGAAAGAAGTAATATGTGATTATGTTAGTTTCATAATCGATAAAACATGATTAAGTGGATATAGTGGGTATACTTACTTAAAGTTATATGCCATGCTTATTATGTCATTGTCCCTACATTGAAACATGCACCGCGCAATATACAACATGGCACAATTCATTTTATTCTTCTTTAGTGTGTCTTGGTCTTTATTGAAAATCTTCCTTTGAAACTTTTTCTGATGCACACTCCAGTACTTTGCATCGTTCTGGTTTAGTACTGGGTTTAGTGTACTTTGACTTATTAATGATGGGTTCAAGTACCCATATTGTTTAGACTTATCATTACATGAATTCAAACTGCATATGTTACGAAACACTAGTCAATATAAGACATGATTGATTTTTGCTTTGTATTGAAAAGGTAAAAACTACTTACAAGCACTAGAGCATCCTGCTTGTGATGTCGGTTCGCTTCAGACGGAACATCTGGTGGAAGTCGTTGAAAAATAGTGCAAGATTAAACTCTGGGTAGTTGAATACTTCTTTTGGACCCTTCGCACACTCTATTCAGTGCTTCGCTAGTAACAGAGAGGGGTTGCCTCAGTTTACACAGAGCGAACACACACTAAAAACACACACTTCGCACGCACAGAACACTCGCACCCTTCTCTAGAAAAGAACCAGTGCTAAAGAATTTGAACAGTATGAAGTTGAGTGCAGAGGAATCAAAGCATGCAGTGCAAAACAAGGATACAAGTTCAAGCAACAAATGAAGAACATAATCAAAGGTTCATTGCATGAACAGGGAACACAAAATGAACTTACAGGACATAATACATGGATGTGGCGGCTAGCATAGGAGTTCTAAAATGGCTGCTCAAAAGTGTTACCTAGCACTAGCTATAGGACCGAAAGTAGCGACCAGAGGGGGGGGGGTGAACTGGCGCCTAGAAAATTCTTTCGAATCAATGGCCTGCTCCCAATACCCAACGCACCTCTAAAGACTAAACAACAAAGAATGAACAGATAGCCTAAGTCTAAAGGTATCTAGCCTAGAAGCAACTATTGATAAACAAAGAAATGCCAATGCAGTGCTAATAGACAGATAAACAGAGTACACGAGACAAGGCTAGATAAACTTCTCAGAAAAGCAACCTAAGTGCACTATGAATGAGAAGAGAAGTTACTGTTCAAATCTGTCTCCTGTTCGGATCTTGGCGAAGCCTGCTTCGCCGATCGAAGCCTGCTTCGCTGGTCGAAGCCTGCTTCGGAGTTGCTTGTCGAGGTCGTGCGAAGGTTATCGTTGATGTGACGAAGGTTTGTTTGGTCTAGCCTAGTTCAGGTATCAAAGTGCGAAGTATGCTTCGGAGCGAAGTATGACAGTGTCGAAGCTTGCTTCGAACAGTGTACTTCGAAGTCCAACATTCGAGCAGACAACTTCGAACGTGATACACAAAAATCAACCTTCGAAAGATAAGCGAAGCCTAGCACACTGGCAGCAAGACAACACGAAGCCTACACCCTACCTTCGGAGCTAGCTTGGTCGAGGAGAGATGAACGAAGTTATGACCTTCGACCAGAAGACTAACTTCGAAAGACACGCTCCGAACCCTCACACTGTGACCTTCGAAAATGTCAGCAAGAAGGGACTCACGTTGAGCAAAGTCTACCAGAGAGACAAGATCCGAAGCTAACTTCGAAGCATGTCAAGGTATTGACTTCGAAGAGCTTTGAGCCGGAGTACAACTTCGCAACTATGGTCGAAGTATGTCAAGCCAACAGACTAAGTACAAAACATACTTCGAAGATAGAAACACAGAACACAAAGCGAAGTCGAAGTTCAACGAAGCCCTCGAGGATGTCAAATCGAAGCCTGCCTCATGGAGCTGAGGGGCTTCGAACAGAGAAGGGGCTTCGCCAGAAAACAGCTAGAAAAGTGACTCAACCCTGTTTACTTTGATCAAAAAGGCTACGCAGAAAAAGCAAAACCTGAGCACTTGTGTACTGTTGCTACAGTGTAGTAGTACTACTTGCAACCAGTATGAACTAGTACTTCTCACGTGAAGAACAGAAGCATCCAGAGAAGAACATTCGTTCAGGAATAAAATAGCAGCACACAAAACGAAACTACAGTGATATAGATTAAATGCTACACATCAAACCAGCATGAACGAACATTCTTCCAGAGTAGTGAGGAATCAAAATAAACTCACAAGAACAGGAACAAAGTTCCTGGTAGCGCACACAGGAGAGAGAAAAAAGCACGCAGGAACAAAATGACCCAAGGAATGAATGAAAAGTGATTTTTAGAAGGGTAGTCCAACCCTAGGGATTGGGGCCCTATTTATAGGCTGCCCAATGACCTAGAATATTCCACCAGCCCCTTAGGATTTTGTACAGACGCAGGAATAAAAAGAAAAGACTCAACTGCCCTTAGGAATTTTTACAGACTCAACTGACTGACTGTGGGCCTAGAGATACAGATGACTTATCCGGAAGCTAAACTTTCGTAGCGACTACGACTTCTCTTCTGGACAGTCAGATACAAGATCAACGGTTGTCAGTTTTGCGCCGAAACTGACAAAGCCTCCACCGGCTTTGCACTAGGTACTCGGATTGGGCCGGCCCGATTCTGCAGCTCTCTCAGCCTGGCAATCACTCACCACCCGTGTACCTGAGTCAATCCTGGTCAACAGCCCAGTGGGTCTTCTGCTGCTTCTGGCCCATGTACCCGGATTGGCCCAGCCCGACTTCGTAGCCTCCTCTGCCCGATAGTCGCTTGCTGCCCGTGTACCTGAGTCACCCGCGACCCATGAAACAACAGATCTTCACTCTTCTCAGTCCTCTTTGACTATCGTTGACAATGACTCATCACATCTGGAGCCATGAGGCCCACGCTATTCAGCATGGCTCCTCAATCTCCCCCTTGATGAGTGCATTGTCAACACTCCTCTTCAGCACCTGTGAACAAATGTGGAAACACGAAAACAAAGCACAAGAAAAACAAAGAAGAAGAAAATAAGGTAAAAGTTTAACCCTAATGACCAAAAGCCAAACAAAAGCAAGAAGCGGTCATTATGGTTAACCAAAGGTAAAAACTCAAAACGAGTGCAATCTCAGAACAACAAGGATATCAACAGAGTAAGAACAAGCGAGATAAAAACTCCCCCTTAAACTCTGATCCCAAATTTTCTCCCCCTTGTTGAAAAGTGAACTCATCAAGCATTCAAAAGAGACACAGGCTCCCCCTGAACTGCAACTCCCCCTTAACATATGCAATGAATGGAACTAGAGTGCGGGTGGAGGGAATAAAGCATGCTTCTTAGATATGATTGACTGCGATTACAACATCTAACATGTAGAGCAAGAGACATACTGTCTAAGACACATGGCATGATTAGTGCAACAGATGATATCTAAGGAAAGTCATTAGCACGCATTTTTCAGTTTTTGCAAACAAAAGCATCACCACATTTTCTAGTAAACAGGCAAGGTAAAGCATGAGATGAAAAACTAACTGATATCTACCAAGATAAGCATTGTCCAAAACAAAGTGCTTCAGCAAACTTGTTATCATTTAAATTTTCAAGCTTTTTTCTTTTCTCTTTTTCATTTATGCCAGGGGTTATTTGCATGTCAAACCTTATGCTAACCGACCAAGTCAAGCCTAGGCCAGAACTGGACCATCAGAAGCTTAAGACATTGGTCTTGGCATACATTATACTGTCCTAGTTCATACCAAAGTGCTATGGTACGTAGTCTAGAACAATGCAATGCGACAAAACAAACCCACCTGGATCTTTTCAAATTATGCGTAAAAGGTATGGAATTTTCATTTTCTTGATTTTTTATCATTTTTAACGCACATTTCCATGTTTTAAAACAGAAGGATGTCCAAGTTGCATGTTTGCATCTAAGTCAGGAACTAGCTACAAGGCATGTAACAGATAACAAGAATATTCAGCCTACGCATGCTAGTTACCAGAAGCAATGGTGATCATTTTTCAAGTTTTAAAGCATAAAAACCATGCATATGACAGATATCAGACATATCAAGTGAACTGAATCAAAGCATGATCATTGACAAGTATTCACAAGCATGTACCAGCTAGAATAAGTAAAATAGTGCAATCATATAACAGAAGCAGGCTCAAAGTGTGATATTTGAATATGCAAGATATGAACACACAAAAAGACTCAAGAAAAGAGTAAAGAAGAAAGAAAAACGACGCAAAATATCCTAGAAAGGATACACAACACCCAAATCCCCTCGTAAACGCTCAAAGGTAGATTGATCCAGGGGTTTGGTGAAAATGTCAGCCAACTGATGATGGGTATCAACATGAATAAGGTCAATGACACCTTTCTCATATTGATCCCGTAGAAAATGAAAGCGCACATCAATATGTTTGGTTTTTGAATGGAGACAAGGGTTTTTCCCTACACTAATAGCACTTATGCTGTCGCAAAACAATGGAACCCTGGTAGGAAAAAATAACCCAAAATCTCGCAGAGTGGAAATCATCCAAACTAACTGTGAGCAGCAGCTAGCAGCAGCTACATACTCAGCCTCAGTGGTCGAAAGAGCAACTCCAGATTGCTTTCGAGAAGACCAAGAGACAAGGGAAGAACCAAGAAATTGGCAAGTACCGAAAGTCGACTTGCGATCCAACCGGCACCCACCAAAGTCGGCATCCGAAAATCCAGATAAATCGAGAGATGATGAAGCTGAATAGTAAAGACCAAGATCGGGCGCATAAGTAAGATACATGAATATGTGCTTGACAGCCTGCCGATGAGACGCGCGAGGTGAAGATTGGAAGCGCGCGCATAGTCCCACGGCGAACTGAATGTTCGTTCTGGTCGCCATCAAGTATAGTAACGAACCGATCATCCCTCGAAACTCCCTTTCGTTGACCTTGACGCCACTCTCATCCTTGTCCAGACCCCCAAAAGTGCCCATCGGGGTCATCTGCGGCTTCAATTCACCACCAAAGTCAAATTTCTTAAGCATATTGCGAGTGTACTTACCTTGGTGGATGAAGGTGCCATCCTTGGTCTGCTTGATCTGGAGCCCTAGGAAGTACTTGAGCTCACCCATGAGGCTCATCTCAAACTCACTGTGCATCTGCTCAGAAAACTTGGACACAAGATCATTAGTAGTACCGCCAAAGATAATATCGTCCACGTAAATCTGAGCGACTAAGAAATCTGAAGCAACTCTGAGCAAGAAAAGAGTTTTATCCACAGAACCCATCACAAAGCCTTTCCCCAACAAAAACTGCTTCAACCAGTCATACCAAGCCCTGGAGGCTTGCTTCAACCCGTATAAAGCTTTTTGCAACTTAAAAACATGTCGAGGAAACTTAGGGTTCTCAAAACCGGGGGGTTGCCTAACATAAACCTCCTCTTCTATGTACCCGTTCAGAAAAGCACTCTTGACATCCATTTGAAAGAGCTTAAAACCCTTCGAAACGGCAAAAGCTAGAAGAATACGAATGGACTCAAGACGTGCAATAGGTGCGAAGGTTTCTTCAAAGTCAATACCTTCTTTCTGGCAATAACCCTGGGCAACTAATCGAGCTTTGTTGCGCACCACAACCTCATCTTCACCTTGTTTGTTTTTGAATACCCACTTGGTGCCGATGGGGTTACATCCTGGTGGCGGCTCAACTAGTGTCCAAACCCGATTTCGGACAAAGTTCTCAAGCTCTTCTTGCATAGCATTAATCCAATTAGAGTCAGAAAGAGCATGAGAAAAATATCTGGGCTCAAAAGATGCAACAAAAGCAGATTCAGCAAACACAGCAAGAGAGGTAGATGAACGCAAAGTTCTCTCAGTCAAATCACCGATGATGAGCTCTAAGGGGTGATCACGCTGAACTGCTCGGGTTCCTTGGTGATCTGAAGTCACCTCACCGGAGTCAGCAGTAGGCACCTCTGGACTCGACTGAGGGGGCTCGATCGAAGTGGAAGAAGTGATCAGAGGTCCGCCCTCGTCCTCAGTCGAAGTCTCAGAAGGTGTGGGCTCTGCAGGGGGTGCAGAAGGCCCACCCTCATTAGAGGCTGGAGTATCCTCATCTTCCTCGAAGATACACTCTCCGAGCTCACCATCAGAAGGCTCAAAAGACGGAGTCAAAGAAGGCAAGGACTCATCAAATGAAACCTCACAAGTCTCGACAAGCAGCTGGGATTCGAGGTTCCAAACACGGAAGCCTCGAGAATGCAAAGCGTAGCCAAGAAAAACATCGTCCCAGCAACGAGACTCAAACTTGTCCAAATGCCCTCCCTTCTTGAGCACAAAGCACTTGCAGCCGAACGCTCGCAAGTGGCTCACCTTGGGCTGTCTGCCAAACCGCAACTCATATGAGGTCTTACCTAGGTAAGCTCTAAGAAAAATGCGGTTGGCTAGATAGCAAGCCGTGTTCATGGCTTTAGCCCAAAAATGCCTAGGAGTCCTGTGCTCATCGAGCATCGTCCTGGCCATCTCGACTAGCGTGCGGTTCTTTCGTTCCACAACGCCGTTCTGTGGGGGAATGTAAGGAGAAGAAAACTGATGGTCCAGACCCTGATCACTACAGAAGCTGACAAACTGAGAGTTCTTGAACATAGAGCCATTGTCGGAGCGAATTGCTCGCATCCGACCATTGTTCTCATTCTTCAGCTTCAAAATCAGGTCATGAACAAACTGAAACATTTCATCCTTAAACTCCAAAAGAAAACCCACAGGAATCGAGAAAAGTCGTCAACAATGACAAGTGCGTACCACTTCCCACCGACTGAACGTACCCGAGCTGGACAAACAGTGTCCAAGTGTAGAAGCTCGCCCGGATACGAAGTCATCACCTGAGTCACAGGTGAGTGAGAAGCAGCAACCATTTTCCCATGATGACAGGGATGACAAACTAGATCCTTCTCCATCTTAAGCTTGGGCAATCCTCAGATGAGGTCCATAGAGCTCAACCTGACTAGCAGATCAAAACTCAAATGACCTAACCTCCTATGCCACTTCCAGAGCTCAGAGGAGGATCCAGCAATCAAACAGTGAGAAGGGCCAAAAGAACTAGAGAAGTCAATTCGAAAAACTTTACCAAATGGTAAGATCTGGCAAATCAAAGACCCTCTAGAATCAAACACAGAAGAATTGCCCTTCTTAAAACACACTTCCAAACCATCCTCAAGAAGTTGCGAAACAGAAATCAAGTTAAAGTTCAAATGTTTAACCAAAGCAACATTCTTCAAAGAGAAATGATCTGAAATGCGAATTGAGCCAATGCCACTTACTTTCCCTTGACCATTGTTCCCGAAGGTTATGTATTCTTTGGAGCTTGGGGGAGTGAGACTGGAGAACCATCTGCGATGTCCCGTCATGTGGTGAGAGCATCCTGAGTCCATGATCCAAACGTCCTCCAGTCCCCGATCCTACACAATCAGTGGCTGTAAGTGGGAGCAAATGGTCCGGCACTAGGTTTAGCAAAAGAGATAAACCAGTGTCGAGCCATCTGCTCAAAAGATGGAAAGCAGAAATCATTTTGAGAGACCGGACCAAAACGCGGCTCAAAGTGCGGTCCTCGGTTCTGCCTAAAGCCTCGGCCACGAGGTCCAGGACCGTAGCCAAAACGGCCTGGAGCCCTGCCGGAATGGACACCACCATCTGGAGCACGGGCATGAAAGCCGTCTCCTCTACCACCACCTACACGACGCGGCCTAGCCTCCAGCCTCTCCACGCATCGAGGAACACGCAGTCTACCACCCTACTGGTAGAACTACTCCTGACCACCTCGAGCTCTCTCAGCTCTCTCAACCCGCTTCCTCCTGAAGCAAAACTCCGCAAGATGCCCGTCTCTCTAACAATACTTGCAATGGTAGGTGGGCTTCTTGGGATGTGATCGAGGCTTGGGGTTGTTGGGCTTAGTGATGTTAGGTGTTGTCTTCTTGGGCTGAGAGGGTCTAGGAAGAGAGTCTAGAGGAGTGTGGACATGTTTGTGCTTTGGAACCCAGATAGGTTTCTTGGGTGGAGCTTTTGGTGGTTCATTGATCACTCCATCCTTGGGCTGACAAGCCTGGGAGGACTCAGTGGAGTGAGTCTTAGGATATCTCTGCTCAGGAGTCATTTTACTCCACTCCACTGCCCGGCTAATAGCACTCTCAAAGTCAGCCTTGGTGTAGGTGTAACCTACCCCAAACCCATCCTGCCTCTAAAACTACTGGATCATCATGCCGAGCTGTGGCTCTCTAGCACTAATCTAACTCAGGATAGAACGTAGGTAAAAGTTCTCATTCTGAGAATCAGCTAGCTCCTCTCTCAAGGAAGCTAGAACCTCCACCTGAGACAAGCAGGTCTCACACTCACTCTCTACTTGGACAGACTTTTCGGCTTTCAGCTTGATCAATTCCATTCTAAGAGACAAACAGTTCTCACAGACAGTGGGTGGAACTGATAGTGTCTCAAGCTCTAGCCTAGTCTACACAAGCTCAGCTCTCAACCTCTCCAAATCACCCAAATGCTCATCGCCCTTGGATTTCAGCTCAGCTAACGCAGCTAGATGAGATGGGAAATCAACACAGGGTGCGACGATAGTGGCTTGAGCATCTTTCAGCTCCAGCTGAGCGCTTTCAAGCTCAGTGGCCAAAGCGTCCCTCTCATCAACCCTTTCTGTGTACTTGGACTTCAGAGTCGACAAGTCACACAGAAGCACCTCACACTTCGGGCACTCACTGCTATCACCCAAGCAAGGGGAAGAAGATAGACTCTCAATTCTGCCATTGGCTATGGCAAGCTCACTCTCTAACTCATCTATCCTCTTCTTGGCCCCCTAAGCAGTTTTTCCCGATATTTCAACTCTTGACGATTACTTTCAAGTAAATCAACGATTTCGCGTTCATAGGATGATACCTTTTCGTTGTCGTCATCGGAGTCGTCGGAGGAGCTCTTTTCTTCCTTATCCCCAAGATCCATTGAGCAGAAGCTCTTGCGGGATCTTCGGCACTAGGTGTGAGTGGCTCTTCGTTCTGTCCCCGAAAGCCATGAAGCAAAGGCCCGCCGGATCATCCTTGTCCTTCCCCTTCTTGATGACGATCTCCTCATCGCTTGAGCTTGATGAAGAGGAAGAAGACGTGGACTGCTTGGAGTAGCTCTTCTCCATCTCGGCGAAGAAGGCCTTGTCGCGCTTTTTGTTCTCTCGCCGGTAGTCCTTCAGGGCCTTCTTGAAGAATCTGGTCTTCGGCTTGCCCTTGTTGAAGGATGAGCTCTCGTGCTTGCTAGAGTCGTGGAAGCCACCACTGGTGCCCTTCTTGTGACAATTGCGCTTGGGACAGTCGGCGAATGAAGTGTCCTAGATCACCACACTCAAAGCACCCAGATTTTGTGCCGTGTCTTTTGAACATTCTCTTTTCATAGACACGACGCACCCGGTTGTTAAAGAGACACAAATCATCATCTCCCAAAGACTCAAGCTGGTCCTCAGTGATAGACACCAAGGAGAACCCAGCACAGCTCACAGCAGAGGGATCAATAGAAGGTGTAGCAAGGGCCAAGGACTTTGATCCAGAACCAGTGAGATTTGATCTCAGCTGGATATCTACCTCAGTGGCCTTCAGCTTGCTAAACAACTCAGAAATGGTCAAGGTATCGTAAGAAGTGCTCTCAACGATAGAGGATACCTTGATCTCCCAGATCTTTGGGTCCAAGGTATGGTGAACCTTGAGCGCCTGCTTGTGATCTGAGACTAACTGAGCACCCTCAGCCTTGTTGTCCCGAAGCTTGTTAATGATCGATTGAAAACGACCAAACAAGGCTTCAACAGATTCACCCGGCTTCTGTGTGAAGTTCTCGTACTCACATCGGTAGGTCTGATAGAGCCGAGCCTTGACCTAGGCTGTTCCCTCATGGTGTGCCTTGAGGGTAGCCCAGATCTCTCTAGCAGTGGAGAGATGGCTCACACGCTCAAACTCAGTGGGACCTAAACCAGAAAAGATAATGTTCACTGGCTTTACTATTGCTCAGATGTTGGGCAATGATACCAGGAGTACCATGCTCAGCAACTGGCAAAATGACAAACGTGTCGTGAACGCAAATGTCCCAGATGTCCGAGCCCTGGCTCATGAGATAGGCTCGCATGCGAGTCTTCCAATAGTTATAGCCATAGGCTTCCAAGGACGGGACCTTGCCAGGAGAAGTCATGATCACTACTGGGGTTTAGAACTGGTCAAGGTATGAAAAAACCCTAACCAAGCTCTGATACCACTTGTAGGACCGAAAGTAGCGACCAGAGGAGGGGTGAATGGGCGCCTAGAAAATTTTTTCGAATCAATGGCCTGCTCCCAATACCCAACGCACCTCTAGAGACTAAACAACAAAGAATGAACAGATATCCTAAGTCTAAAGGTATCTAGCCTAGAAGCAACTGTTGATAAACAGAGAAATGCCAATGCAGTGCTAATAGACAGATAAACAGAGTACACGAGACAAGGCTAGATAAACTTCTTAGAAAAGCAACCTAAGTGCACTATGAATGAGAAGAGAAGTTACTATTCAAATATGTCTCCTGTTCGGATCTTGGCGAAGCCTGCTTCACTGATCGAAGCCTGCTTCGCTGGTCGAAGCCTGCTTCGGAGTTGCTTGTCGAGGTCGTGCGAAGGTTATCGTTGATGTGCCGAAGGTTTGTTTGGTCTAGCCTAGTTCAAGTATCAAAGTGCGAAGTATGCTTCGGAGCGAAGTATGACAGTGTCGAAGCTTGCTTCGAACAATGTACTTCGAAGTCCAACCTTCGAGCTGACAACTTCGAACGTGATACACAAAAATCAACCTTCGAAAGATAAGCGAAGCCTAGCACACGGCAGCAAGACAACACGAAGCCTACACCCTACCTTCGAGCTAGCTTGGTCGAGGAGAGATGAACGAAGTTATGACCTTCGACCAGAAGACTAACTTCGAAAGACACGCTCCGAACCCTCACACTGTGACCTTCGAAAATGTCAGCAAGAAGGGACTCACGTTGAGAGAAGTCTACCAGAGAGACAAGCTCCGAAGCTAACTTTGAAGCATGTCAAGGTATTGACGTCGAAGAGATTTGAGCCGGAGTACAACTTCGCAACTATGGTCAAAGTATGTCAAGCCAACAGACTAAGTACAAAACATACTTCGAAGATAGAAACATAGAACACAAAGCGAAGTCGAAGTTCAGCGAAGCCCTCGAGGATAGAAAATCGAAGCATGCCTCACGGAGCTGAGGGGCTTCGAACAGAGAAGGGGCTTCGCCAGAAAACAGCCAGAAAAGTGACTCAACCCTGTTTACTTCGATCAAAAATGCTACGCAGAAAAAGCAAAACCTGAGCACTAGTGTATTGTTGCTACAGTGTAGTAGTACGACTTGCAACCAGTATGAACTAGTACTTCTCACGTGAAGAACAGAAGCATCCAGAGAAGAACATTCGTTCAGGAATAAAATAGCAGCACACAAAATGAAACTACAGTGATGTAGATTAAATGCTACACATCAAACCAGCATGAACGAACATTCTTCCAGAGTAGTGAGGAATCAAAATAAACTCCCAAGAACAGGAACAAAGTTCCTGGTAGCGCACGCAGGAGAGAGAAAAAAGCACGCAGGAACAAAATGACCCAAGGAATGAATGAAAAGTGATTTTTAGAAGGGTAGTCCAACCCTAGGGATTGGGGCCCTATTTATAGGCTGCCCAATGACCTAGAATATTCCACCAGCCCCTTAGGGTTTTTTACAGACGCAGGAATAAAAAGAAAAGACTCAACTGCCCTTAGGAATTTTTACAGACTCAACTGACTGACTGTGGGCCTAGAGATACAGATGACTTATCCGGAAGCTAAACTTTCGTAGCGACTACGGCTTCTCTTCTGGACAGTCGGATACAAGATCAACAGTTGTCAGTTTTGCACCGAAACTGACAAAGCCTCCACTGGCTTTGTACCAGGTACCCGGATTGGGTCGGCCTGATTCCGCAGCTCTCTCAGCCTGGCAATCACTCACCGCCCGTGTACGTGAGTCAATCCTGGTCAACAGCCCAGTGGGTCTTCTGCTGCTTCTGGCCCATGTACCCGGATTGGCCCAGCCCGACTTCACAGCCTCCTCTGCCCGATAGTCACTTGCTGCCCGTGTAGCTGAGTCACACGCGGCCCATGAAACAACAGATCTTCACTCTTATCAGTCCTCTTTGACTATCATTGACAATGACTCATCACATCTAGAGCCATGAGGCCCACGCTATTCAGCATGGCTCCTCACTAGCCAGCCTTCACTATTTATAGGCACTATTCAGCCCTGTGAATAGACTACTTTACCCCTAGGGTTTATACTATTGTTGTCTTAGCCAAACAAGGGGGCACAGATGGTAGTCTACTTTATTTGGACGCCTCTTTTGTCAGCTTCACAGAGGACACAACATCAGCTTTTGTAGAGTAGACACGATCAACCTTTGCAGTTTTGGAGTCTTCTGAAGCCCCCCTTCGCACGCGAGGTGTGCGGTAGCTTCGGCGAGAAGCTTGAACCGTAGTCCTTCACTTCACTAAGTCAGTCTTTGATACAGTGATGGTTTTGAGCCGAAGCCATCAAATCTTTTGAGCCTTCACACCATCACCTCCGGAGTGGACCACCATGGCTTCGCAGCTACTCCCAGCTCAAACTCCGTAAGTCCATGTACCGAATCCATGCATGGCTGAAGTACCTCAAGTCAGCCATACTCCGAAGCCCCACCTTCGAAGTACCTTCGCCACCTTTTGAAGTCCTTCAGTCCAAGGCCTCTGCATGAAGGAAATCCATAAGCACCCCTTCGCAGTGTCTTAGCCCCGAGCACACTCTACGAAGACCCTTATCGGGACCGTGCCTACGATGCACCTTGATTTCCGAGACCTTCATCAGGTGTCCCTTCGAGTGCCTCCATCCAGAGCACACTTCGAACGCCTTGCCTCAATGCTGAGAACTTTATCCACCATACTTTGAAGTAACTCCATCTGAGCACCCTTCGAAGTGCCTCGCCCCGAGGACTTTGCCTCGGGGTACCTTCAGCCGGAACCACCCTCTGCACTCTTTGCCTTTGTCTGGCGCACCTTGACCCGAGGACCGACCTCGACCCCACGCAACCTTCGTGATCGAGCTCCCCGCTCGCCTGGCATCAAGCCTCCCGCTTGACCCAGGTTCACTTGCTGCAAACCGTCCGTCTCCTCCGAAGTCACCTGAGCACCATGACAAGCAGACAAGTCAATTGGGTAGTTGAATACTTCTTTTGGACCCTTCACTTCTATTTGCATAACTCCTAACGAAGACGCTTCAAGATACCAGTCATGAATTGATTTCATCTCCTAGTTCATACTCTTAAGTACTTGTTGGGGTAAGAATGGTTTGTCTGGTTCGTACTCGATAAAATCATCATCTTCATAGGTCCATTGATACGGAGAAAGTCAGCCCTGCTTCTGTACTCTAGCCTTTAATTGAGCCTCTACGGGCGTATAACGTGTTTTCCCTACAGTACTAAAGAATTTAAGCATTTCAAACTTTGGCTCAGAACACTGCCCAACTTGAACAATTGTCTTACTTGTTGATTGTGGGCTTTGGGTGTGCCTCTTGATTCCCGGGCTCAAGCTCAGCCGCTGGAACTGACTCTTTCACTTGATTAGGCTCGTCCACTGGCTCTATCACTTGAGGCTCGGCCATTAGAACTGACTCTTTCATTAGGCTCGGCTACTAGAACTAACTCTTCCACTTGATCGGTGTAACTCCCAGATTTAATAAATCCAAACTTTTATTGAAATTCCATAGAAAATCAATAAATCAAGACGTTCATCACTACGACCACGTACAATACGTCAAGCATTCATGGTTTGTAGACCATATTAGTACAAAAGTGTTAAATAAAAAGAAACTAATAAAATAAAGGTCCTAGATGAACGCCTCCTTCTAGTCTTGCCTTGACTGGGTCGCTACTCCAAACCTTCATCCTCCTCGTAGTAGACGGCCTCTAGTGGTGTAAGTCAACGGGGGTGAGTACAATCATACTCAGCAAGCCACCGAATGTAGATATAATGCAAAGTAATAACAAGGAAGGTAGTGGCTAATTTTGCAGAAAATCATATTTGTAAAGCAGTTAATGTGAGCAAGTTATTAGTACGGAAAATTAAACATGTATATGCATCATCTTCTAACTCGAGGGGTACAGTCAGCCCACCCTCGCTCAATAGTCCTTACATGCCATGAATAACACAAACATTCAAACAATAGTAAACTAACTGTGAGAAGTCACACAACCCGCCCTTGACCGTGGGCTCGGATTTTCGAAAAGATTTAAAATCTGATCAGAGGTGGACTACTGCACCCACAAGGCTCACACTCATCCACGGACACCAAAGTGTACGAGATGACCCATACCACGGGAACTCGTGCCAAAACCTTCAGCATGGAACGCACCAATTCGATAACACCCTCTTATAGGTTTCATATGTTGCCCCGACGCATCGGGCCAACACCATACCCCCTTGAGCCTCATCGGTACAAGTAACCCACAGGATACCCCTTGCCCCCTCCACTATGGTGCTTCAAGTTGGTATGATCCATACCTCCAGTTAGGACTTACCCATTAGACTTGTGGTTAGTACGGAAGTGCTTTGCAACAGATCCCATAGACCGGTCCTTATAGTGCCTTGGGTGCGACCAACCAATGCCCTATCTTGCACCCAGAACCCACCATACTTATAACATAGCCATCTCAAACAGAATCCAGAGACAAGAATAGCGGGGAAATCATATAGTAGAATCCAACTATCTACGACTCGTTCTTTTATCCTATAACAGTTGTGTTGGTACATTGGACACTAGCTAATATATTATTGTAGAGTGACAAGGAGTTTAGGCTCAATAAGCATGGCTTGGGTTTACACACAAGGACGGGGATCTAATAAATATAATGTAGGGCTTGATATTAGACTAATGCAATTATTTCCTATGTGTTATTATAGCGATATTTAAATGAAACATGGGCTCAATTATGATCAAAATGGGGGTTGTGACTTGCCTTGATCAGCAAATGGCGACGCTGGAACCTCGGGTAGTACTCCAGATCCTCGACAGTATCGTAGTCTTCTTGATACGGAAAATTAAATACGACACTCAATAAACAATCAAAATATCACAAAATATAAACATACCAGTTTATGGTTTTAAACAAGGGGAATAAAGCCTTAATATTCTGAAGTTATGTTGAAAATATTAAGGGTTAATTTTTAGGGATTTTTCTAAATTATTTAGTGAAATATAAATTTATTCCTAAAGAGGTCTTTATTATTATTTATTTATTTCATAAGAATATTTTGTGCAAACTAAACATACTGTTTTTATGGCATAAAACAGTAGAGAATAAAAAGATAGATTTAACAAAATTTGAATGGTGAAATTTGGAGTTAAAATGAGCAAGTTATGAATTTTCAAAGTTTAAATCCATTTCCGGATTTTTATTTAAACTGGAAATCAGTCTCTGGCCGTGAACCGTTGACTGCGCGTGTGAGCCGGGCGCGTGGTTGCGGTCGGATCAAGATCCAATGGACGGCGTGTGCGCCGGATAGTTAAGTGGAAACCGACGGCCCACAGCGCTTCGTACTGCTTCATCAGGGATCAAGGACCCAGATTAAATCCCCTCGCACCGCTCGCTCGAGATCGTGTGGCCCGGATGAAATCCGGCACGTCATGCGCTAAGGTGTAACTACCCCCCTTCGTTCTCTACTCCGGCTGTCTCGGGTGCGGTGGCGACGGCAATGATGAGGGGGCTAGGCCCTAGCTCTAGGCGGAAATGGATAGAGGAAGGGGTGGGGGTCATGACCGTACCGGAGATGGGGGTGACAGGCGACTTACGGCGACCGCCGATGACAGTAGACAACGAAGGCTTTCAGGTCGATGGTGGCGACGGTGGTCCGATGGCGTTCTAGTCCAACGGAGTCGAGGCCGGGGAAAGGTGCACTATGGAGATCCCGGTGGTGGCATCAGCGAGGGCGGCGACGGTTCGAGGTGCCGGCAAGGGCTTGCCAGAGCTGAAGCAGGGGAGAAGCTCGAAAAGCTTTGTGCGGCATCTCGGGAAGGCATTGCTAAGGCAAAACTCTGAGGCCTGGGCTATGGTGAGCCCTGGGTATATATAGGGGTCTCCGGCAGGGTTCCATATGCACGGGCTAGCTTCCAAACAGGCGAAAACGCATCGGCTATAGATGGTACGTGATCGCTGGGGCTGGAGGAAAGGAGTCCGGTGCAAATCCCGGTGGATAGAGGTGGCCGGCGGGTATGGAAGGGAGAACGATCCCCTTCCATCGAAGAAGACAGACTCGACAGATGGGTCCAACCCATCAGCGGCCGAGCGCGACACAACGGCGCCGACACGCGGGCCAGGCTTGGCAGCGACCGAGCGAGGGGAGTGAGGGGCTGAACAGTGGGCCAAGGCGAGCGCGGTGCATGGGAGAGAGAGGGGGCGCGCGCCGACAGGCGGGTCCCACATGGCGGCGACTTGCTTCGGACTGGGCCTAGGGAGCTTTGAAGGTTGCGGCCCAACAGGATTTAAAATGTGTTTTCGATTTAAAATATTTCTAGAAAATCATTTATTTGTTTAGAGGTCGAATCACTGTTGCTTAAATTTTGTAAAAATTCCTAAAAATATTTCTTGGCCTCTAGATTCCACCATTAATTTATTAGGTTCAAATTTGAAGTTTTTCCCCTTGCTTAGCTTTAATTGGGTTCTTTTAGCCTTTTCTTTAATTAAATAATTCTTTTAAATTCCTGAAAATTCATTTCCCTCATTTTTTTAATCCTAGGATGTTACAATCCTATCCCCCTTACAGAGAATCTCGTCCTCGAGATTCGGATCAATCCTCGAATAGCTCTAGGTGTTGCGCTTTTAGTTACTCTTCTTTTTCCCATGTAGCTTCCTTGACTGGATGATTGCTCCACTAGACCTTACAAAAGCGGATGACCCAACTCCTGGTTATCCTTTCCTTGACTTCTAAGATTCTGACGGGCCTCTCAACATAGGTCAGATCCTCATGCACATTCAACTGTTGGAGGTCAACCTGCTTTGCTGGAACCCGAAGGCACTTCTTTAGCTGTGACACGTGAAACACATCATGTACCCCAACCAATGATGGTGGTAGCTCCAACTGGTAAGCGACCTCGCCTTGACGTCGGATGATTGGGAAGGGTCCAACGTATCGAGGTGCTAGTTTCCCTCTCATGTTAAACCTTTGCTTGCCACAGAGGGGAGTAACCTGGAGGTAGACATGATCTCCTTCTTCAAACGCTAGATCCCGACGGCGATTATCCGCATAGCTCTTCTGTCGTGATTGGGCTGTTTTTAGTGTGTCCCGGATGATCCTCACTTTCTCTTCGACTTCTCGAAGGATGTCCGTACCAAAAACTTGGGACTCACTGGTCTGATCCCAAAGAAAAAGGCGTTCTGCACTTGCGTCCATATAAGGCTTCAAATGGGGACATCTGAAGGCTGGCTTGATAGCTATTATTGTACGAGAACTCGGCGTACGGTAAACTCTTGTCCCATGTTCCTCCAAAATCCAGGGCACATGCCCGAAGCATATCCTCCAATATGTGATTCACCCTCTCAGTCTGTCCATCCGTTTGGGAGTGGTATGCTGTGCTGAAGTTCAGTCTCGTCCCCATTTCCTCTTGAAGGTTTTTCCAGAATCGAGACGTGAACTGACTCCCTCTATGGGAGACTATCTTTTTAGGTACTCCATGAAGGCATACTATGCGGGCCATGTACAACTCTCCTAGTTTAGGGCCACTGTAGATCGTCTTGACGGCTATAAAGTGAGCTACCTTCATAAGTCGATCGATGATCACCCATATGGAGTCATATACGGCTTGGGTCTTTGGGAGTCCAGTGATGAAGTCCATACCGATATCTTCCCATTTCCATTCGGGCACCTTAAGGGGCTGCAACAACCCTGTTGGCCTTTGATGCTCTGCCTTTACTCATCGGCAGGTGTCACATTCCGCTACGAACTGGAAATCTCCTTCTTCATACTGACCCACCAATATCGCTCCTTCAAGTCCTGGTACATCTTCGTACTCCAGGGGTGAATGAAGTACAAAGTGTCATGGGCCTCTCTTAGAATAAGGGTCTTTATCTCTGGTTTATCGGGCACATAGATCCTGGTTCCGAACCATACGGTGTCATTCTCATCTTCTAGGAATCCTGGGGCATTGCCCTGCCTCATGTTCTTCTTGATTGCTGCTATATCCAGGTCTTCTAACTAAGCTTCATGGATTTGTTCGAACAAGACTGGTCTAGCCTCAAGGGTGGCTAAATAGGCACCCGTGGTGATCCTTAGGTTTAGCTTATTCATCTCCTTATATAGCAAGGGCGTGTGATCTTGAACAATGATGGCGGTACAATATCCTTTACAACTCAATGCACCATCCACCACGTTCGCTTTGCCGGGATGGTAATGAATGCCTAGGTCGTAGTCCTTTATCAATTCTAGCCATCGCCTTTGCCTAAGGTTGAGATCTGGCTGCGTGAAGATATACTTCAAACTCTTGTGGTCCATGAAAACTTCGTAATGGTTTCCAACAAGGTAGTGCCTCCATATCTTTAAAGCGTGCACTACGACAGCCAATTCTAGGTCATGAGTGGGGTAGTTCAGCTCATGTGGCCTCAATTGCCAGGAGGCGTATGAGACAACCTTTCCGTCTTGGATAAGAACACATCCCAAACCCTGACGAGATGCGTCGCAATAGACATGAAAGTCCTTCCTTATATCCGGTAGAGTCAATATGGGTGCTGACACCAATCGTGTCTTGATGGTCCGAAAGCTCTCCTCGCATTCTGGAGTCCATTCAAACTTCTCTCCCTTCTGCAGCAAATTGGTCATGGGCTTCGCTATCTTGGAGAAGTTCTCAATACACCGTCGGTAGTAGCCTGCTAATCCCAGAAAACTTTGTATCTCAGATACGTCGGTGGGTGGCAGCCAATCCGTAACTGCTTCCACGGTGGTAGGGTCTACCGCAATGCCTTGTGCTGAGATAATGTGCCCTAGGAACTTTACTTCCGCCGTCCAGAACTTGCACTTGTTGTACTTGGCGTATTACTGATGCTCCTTGAGTTTTCCTATGGTCCACCGGATGTGAGTTTCGTGCTCTTCTCTGCTCTTGGAATAGATGAGGATATCATCTATGAATACCACTATAAACTTATCCAGATACTCCATAAACACCTTGTTCATCATATTCATGAAGAAGGCCAGGGCATTGGTCAATCCAAAGGACATGATGGTGCACTCATAAAGTCCATAGCGGGAGGTGAATGCCGTCTTGGATATGTCTTCCTCTCGAATCCTCAACTAGTGATATCCGGACCAGAGGTCAATCTTGGAGAACACCATGGATCCTTTCAGTTGATCGAATAGATCATCGATCCTAGGTAGAGGGTACTTGCTCTTGATTGTCACCTCATTCAAGGCTCGATAATCCACGCACATCCGTTTTGCCTTATCTTCCTTCTTCTCGACGAAGATAACGGGGGCTCCCCACGGGGATGTGCTGGGTCTGATGTATCCCTTTCACTCCAGATCTTCTAGATGTTGCTTCATTTCTGCTAGCTCGTTGGCGGCCATCCGGTAGGGTTGCTTGGAGATATGAGTGGTGCCGGGCACTAGATCGATCCTGAACTCAATGTCCCTCTTGGGTGGCATCCCTGGCAAATCCTCCGGAAATACATCCGGGTACTCACAGACTACCGGTATTTCTTCTAAGGTAATCTGATGCAGGCGGGATCTTCCGGACTTCTGTCTTGACATCTAGAACGTGACGATAGTCCCTTCTTCACTAGTCACAGTCACATTCCTCCTAGCACACTCTATTACTCCTTGGTGCTTGTTGAGCCAATCCATTCCTAAGATAAGGTCCAATCCTTTGCATTCTATCAGAATGAGGTTGGCCCAGAATATAATGGTTTGGATATCTACCCATACCCTTGGACTATAGGTGTGGGCTTGGGTATGTTTGCCAGGGGTGGTGTAACACCCCAAATATTCAAGGAAATAAAAATATCATTTAATATATTTTCCTGGAATTATTTATTTTGAAAATACATTTAATGCCCTCCTTAAACTTTTTGAACTAGGACCTAGATGAAATGACCAAACCAGAGGCGAGAAAATTTTGTATGAGTTCCCAAGACCAAAAGATATTTTTGAGAATTTTTACAAATTTTTATCACCCTTAGAAGTAGCCAAAATATTTTAAATCAATTTCTGTAATTATTTTTAATCAGAAAAGCATTGGAACAGTAACGGGCCCTCCCCCTCCCTTTCTCTCTCTCCCGACCGGCCTAGCCCACTCCTCCCCGCGCGCCCGACTGACCAGTAGACCCAACCCCTCAGTGACCCCCCTCTCCGCGTTCGCGTACCCAACACCTCGGTCCCACCTGTCTGCGCCACTCCATTCTCAACTGAACCCGACCCCACCCGTCAGCCGCCAAACCCGCTCGCTCGCGCCCGCTGCCCGGTGGCCCCCACCTATCAGATCTGTCTTCCCCGCAGGATCCGCCCCCAAATCCCCCCCTCGCCGGCCAGAACCCTAATCCCCCTCTGATCCGCCTCGCCATCCCCTCCCCCATTAATTCGACGCCATTAAACGGTCCCCCGTGCTCGGCCGACCGTTTCCCCCTTTATTTCACGTGTCGTCACCCTGGATCGAGCGCGCGCATGCAAGGAAGGAGCTCGCCGGCATTGAAGAGAGGTTTTACTCTCGGTCTCCCCCGATTGTGCCCCCCACCCCCTCCGACGACTCTATTGAAACCCTCGGCCACTCCCTCGTCCAGCCCGCACGCCCAAACGCACGAGAACGAACAGACCGCTCGCAATTTGGTTTTTAGTGCCACACCGCCGCCCGGACTCCAGTCACCGCTCGCCGTCGCTGGAGTCCCTCGGCGTCCTCGCCGACCACACCTCCGTGACCGCCAGAGCCTCCTCGACCTCGGCCACCCCTCCGTCGACGACGAACCCCGCCAGAACATCACCTCCGACGAGGACCCGAATGACTTCGCCGCCTCCCCTCGTCACCAGCCATGCCCCGTCGACCTCGGACCACCGCAAGGGTACCCTCGTGTTCCCCGTAGTTCCCTCGTTTTTAGCCTTAGATAGGCCGGATAACCCTCGCCGTCGCCAAAATTACAAATGCTCTTTAAGGAAAATTACAAATTCAATTATTTAAATTTCAGCAAAATTTATCTTTATTCTTTTCCTGTTAATATGATGGAACCACTAAGTTTTCTCTGAACCACTTATTTTGAATTGGTTAGAAAACTTAAAATAAAATTGTTCACACTCTTGTCTCTTTTATTAAAGGACAATGTCTCATTATAGTTCATTTTAAATTATTCATAAAATGAATTTCAGAAACTTAACAACTTGGTTTTCTTTAAATTGACCCAATCAAAACCTATATGCTTGTTGTGTGGTTTTAGATTGTTTAAATTAAATGTCGTATTTATTTTATTTTATTTATATTTGGAAGACTACGACGCCGGAAGTTCCTCCCTCCCCTTTCGCTGAACAAGGCAAGTCACCAAATCATCTTTTGAGCATATTGAACCCATGTTTTATTAAACTATCGCTACAGCACATAGGATATATATGCATTAGCCAAATGGAGCCCTTACAATGTATTTATTTAGGATCCACTGACCTTGATGTGCAACCCAAGCCATGCTATCTCGCCTAACCTCCTTGTCACCATATGATTAGTATTATTAGCTAGTGTCCAATGTATTGACACGATTACTATAGGATTAAAAATGAGTCGTAGCAACTTGGTTCTACTATATGATCCCCGTTATTCTTATCCTTGGAATTCTGTCGGTGATGGAGTTGTGGTTGTGGGTGAATGCATGGTGGGTTCGGGTGCAAGCTAGGATATTGGTTGGTAGCACCCGGGGCAATATAAGGACCGGTCTGTGAGATCTGTTGCAATACACATCCGTACTAACCACAAGTCTAATGGGTAAGTCATAACTAAGGTATGGAGTGTTCCAAACCGAGGCCACCACTTGGAGATGGGTCAAGCAGCACCTGCGGGTGGCTTGTACCGACGTGGCGAAAAAGGAGGTGCGACGTTAGGCGGGATGCGGCCCGGCGCGCCGGCAAAACCTAGAGCGGGTGGTTATCGCTTGGAGCATTTCATGCCAAGGTTTTGGCACGAGTTCCCGTGGTATGGGTCATCTCGTTACACTTTGGTGTTTGGGAAAATGTACTCCTCGAGTTAGATGATATTATTGATGTTCATGTTTATTATTTCGCATGATTAAATTTGACTACACTAAATGCAACAACTAAAAAATGTACTTTTCCGCACTTTTAGCCATTATCCTTCCTTTGTTATTACCTTGCATTACTATTGCATTTGCGGTGTCTTGTTGAGTACTTTTTGTACTCGTACCCGTTGGACACACCATTCAGAGGATGCCTTCTACGAGGATGGTCTGGAGTAGCGACCCAGTCAAGAAGAAAGATCTTGAACAAGACGTTCGTCATGCAGTTTATTATCGTTACTATTTTTATTTCACTGTTATGTAATAATATGGTCTGCGTACCATGAATGTTTGTCTGTATGTACGATGTTGCATGATGAACCTCTTGTTATTATTGTTTTTCTATGAAATTCAATAATGTTCCGATTTCGATAAATCAGGGCGTCACAGGTGGCTATCAGTACCGGTCTTGCTAATTCACACTCATTCAGTTTATAAGTTTCCACAAAACTTGTTGAGATAAAAGAATGCGTAGCTCCAGTATCAAATAAAACCACTGCAGGTACTGAATTTATTGTTGTTGTAGCAATTGCGTTAGATACAGCATAGGTTTTGTATGTGTATATGGTGTGTAAAATGAACCTCGAAGGGTTCTCTTAGAAGGAGAAAGGATTTATACTGGTTCGAACCACCCCAAAGTGATAATAGCCCTACGTCTAGTTTGAGGTGGATTTAGCATAGTATGCCTTAATTGGTTGAATCTAATGAATCCCGAGGGTCTCATGGCCTCTGGAAGAACTGAACTATTACAAGGGCTTGGCCCTACTTTTATAGGCACGCATGCCAAAGGAAAAGACCTAAATGCCCTCTATAAACCATAGGCTTATAGGGGCAAAAAGGGAAAAATGCTAGTCTACTATACAAAGTGCTTTACAGCTTTACAAACGTGTCAGATAAACGTCACTTCTTGACCAGCTAAATGACATACTAGGGGCAGAGGGGCCCTCGGTATGGCTTCTACACTGTTGCGAAGTACAGATATTTTCTGGGTTCAGAGTAGTGGCTGGAGCTCTTTGGGCGGAGGCTATGAAGAAGGCTTCGAAGGACACTCTGAAGTGGACTTCGAAGTATGCTCCGAACCAAACTCCGAATTGGGCTCTCGGAGGCTTAGCTTCGAATTGGCTGAAGAGGGTCCGGAAACGGGCTCTGGGAGCTCCAAAAGGAGCTCAGAGGTTAACTTCGAAGATAGCCCGGAGGATAACTCCAAAAATAGCCTAGAGGCTAACTCCGAATAGAATTTGAAGACTTGGCTTCTGGCAGACCTCAAAGAGAGCTTGGAGGCTTCGCTCTAGAGGGCTCCAGAAAGGGTCCGGAGGCCTCGCTCTCGAGGGCTCCGAAAGGAGTCTAGAGGCTTAGAAATAACTTCAGTAGATAGGGACCTGCTTCGACAGTGCTAGGCTCTGGGCCGAAGGCCAATAGAGGCTGACGTCGTTTGGCCCTGTTTAAGGGAAAACTTATTTCCCCAACTAGTAGCCCCTCGCCCGCAGCCCTCCGGAACGAAGGGGTGCGTGTGCCACTTTGACCAATGACAGCAGAAAAATGCAACTTCAGAGAAGACAGGCCTTCGTAGCATGGACCGAAGGTGGGTTCGACTTGCACAGGTAATAATTGCCTGCCTCGACTATCAGATCGACCTCGGGGAGATCAACTGACTCCGCAATGGCTATAAAACTAACCGTTACAGTGCGCCGGTTCGCTTCAAATTCGCTTGAGGCCCACCCGTCAATGACTTCAGCACGGGAACCGTCGGGATTTTTACCGCCTATAAAAAGGGGTTTACCGCACACGGCTTCGGCACGCTTCTCATTTCCTTCTTTCTCAGCGCCTCGCATCCTTCGCCCTCTTCTCTTCATCTCTAGCTTCGCACGGAGCCAACTTTGCAAGCCTTAGCGCCCTTTGCTCCGAAGCTCCACAAAATGCCGAAGAAAGTAGCTTCGAAGAAGGCTTTGGCCCTGGGCTCGAGTTCGAGCTATGCCCATGCGCAGGCAGCGGCTGCAGCGGTGGTGAAGCCTGTAGTGAGGCGATTGGGGCCGAGGGATCTTCGGTCGCCATCAGATAAATTTGAGAAAACCTTAGAGATGAGGTCTTCGATTTCGATGGAGGAGTCTGTCCGAAGGGCCTGCGGGGGGAAGATATCACCGAAGATCCAGCTTTGGGTGCCGGAGAAGTCAGAGGCCATACCGAGGCCTCGGGCTGATGAAGTAGTACTCTTCGAGGCTTTCTTCGAAGCCGGCCTCAGATTGCCAGTTGTAGGAATGCTGATCGAAGTTTTGAAGGCCTTCAACCTCGAGCTTCCTCAACTGTCGCCAAACGTCGTGGCTAGGCTAGCATTCTTCGAATGGGCTATGAGGGCCGAAGGCTGTGAGGGCGCATCGATGTCTTCATAGCTCTTCATGACACCAACTACCAGCCGAAGCCGAGGGAGGGATCAGACCACGTCAAGAGGGCCTTGGCCTTCGGAAGTTCAGCTGCGGAGGGAGTATTAGGATGCCTTCCCAGCGAGGGCCGCCAACAGCAAGTGGTACTCGAGATGGGATAAAGAGTGGTTCTACGCCTTAGTTGGCGCGAACTCTCCCCTTCGGAGTACCAATGCGCTCATCTCTTACCGACGCGAAGGTGTGGTGAAGACGAGCCCCGACACCCTTCGCTCGAGGATCCTGCTCCTGCGCAGGGTGGCTTCGAAGATGAGCATGAGGGACCTCGCAGAGGAGTTCATCACCCTTCGGCTCAGCCCCCTCGTGCGCTCTTGGCCGGAGGGCCTCTTTCAACCTTCGGGCTCGGAAGGCCTAAGCGAGGTGTCGACTAGAATGCCTTGGTAAGACTTCAAAATCTTTTCACTTTCATACTTCACAAAATAACTTTGCTCTGACTTAGAATCTTGATGAAGCCGCTCATGAAGTAAGGACTCTAGAGGAGGCCATCATGGCGGCGGAGCGCGTTGTTGGAGCCCCGACACCTGAGGAGCAGGCTCAACAGCTCACTCTGGTGGGGACTTGGGACTACTGGAACAGAGTGTGGACCTGGCTCGGTGTCGAGGGGGTCCAAGCTCTGCCAGACTTCTCCAACCCTGCACCCTCGATGAGCGGCTCCAAGAGGAAGAGGGTGGACGACAACGAACCCGAAGCCTCGAGGGCTCGTTCGGAGCTCCAAACGACCGAAGCTCCTACTACGGAGGAGGCAACGATCGCGAACCCTAGGACCGGAGCAGAGCCAGCAGGGGCTCCGGAGGCAGCTACTGAGGTGGTGGCGAGGGCCACGACAGCGATGACTTCGGGCGCGGGGGTTGAGGTTGAAACTTCGCAGCAAAGGGATTGGGGAGCACACATCTACCCCTCCGCCTTCGAAGAAATCTCCGACGAAGGTAAACACTTTAAACATACTTCTCTTTTCATACATGGATATTGACTTTAACTTTTTTGCAGAAGTCGATGTCGGTGCGAGTACCACCGCACCGAAGCCAACGGAGGCCTCCGGCAGCAGCAGCAGTTCATAGTTTGATAGCACTTCATCTGAGGAGGACGGAGGTGATGACCGTGGCGAAGGGAACCCTTAGGACGGAGCTGACGAGCACATCGAAGTGGTGGACCAGACCTCGGCTCTGCTGGACATTGCACCGGAGGTTGAGATGGAGGAGATAGTCCGGTCTCTATAGCCGAAGGGGGCCATGATGGAGGCGGCCATCCATGATTTTCATGAAGGCTACGTCGCTGCAGAGTTAGGGGGCTTGGTGGCTCAACTCAGCCTCTCGAGCCCCTTCGACCTCTTTACAAATGCAAATAAAGCCCTCATCCAAGTGAGCGAAGTCCTATACAGCCTTCGAGTCATACTTGCTCTTCAATCAACACTTATAGTTTTCTTGAATTCTTTCAGGCCTCCGCACTGAACGCCGCAGCAGCAATCTCTGCGGACAAGTGGATGGGTCACTTGGCAGAGGAGAAGGATGCCCTCCAACGTGAAATCTCGGTGGAAGCCGAGAAGCGAAGGCGGGCCGAAGCCTCAGCAGAGACGGTGAGGGTCGTGGCCGATAAGGCGAGGGATGTCTTGGTCTTAGAGACCGACAAGCTCTGAGCGGAGCTTCGAGTTTCGTAGGATGCCAGAGCGGAGTTGGCAGCGGAGAACTTAAAGCTTCGCCAAGCCGGCCACTGCCTGCAGGACTTCGTTGTTCATAACGTCGACGACGCCACTTTGAGCTTGACCGAGGTCCTTAAACAAATAGGGACCGAGTGCCGAGTTCCAGACTTCGGCCTTCAGGACCCAATCAGAGATCGCGTTGAGTTCCTAATGACGGTAGCTGCGATGGTGGAGGTTTCTTTGATGGGCTTCGCCTTGATGGCCGGCCGAGTGGCGGGTCATGTGGTGCTGCAGATGCTTCATGACTCGGGGTGCAACCACCTCGAAGCAGCGACCTCGGCGACTCCGGTGGCCTTCGAAGGCTAGCACTTGGTGATGCCTCCGCCGGGCGTCCGCGGAGCCTGGCGCCATCTTCAAGAGCCTTGGAAGGCCCAAGGCTGCGAAGCAGTCCTTGAACTCCAAAAGGCCATCCGCCTTCGCCGAGCCAGGGCATTGGCCTCGCCAGCTCAACCTTCGACATCGACGCATCCACCTCCAAAGGTGTAGATCTCCTTAGGCTCCTTGTAATTCTTAGATGTAGGCTTGTAAAAACTTATCAGTTTATTAATATAAATGCGGGGGTACTTTATACCTACCCAGGCTCAGCCTTCAAATGTTGATCTCGAAGTACTTGAGGACTCTGAGGAGCTTCGCCAATTATGGGTGGTCCTCGAGGTAGCTAGGTCCGAAGGCCCCCCTCGGTTCAAGCTTCTGAGGGGTCCTAAGGGCGAAGCCATTTCCGAAGTAGCCTAGTAGCTACTGGCTACCGTGAAGATGGAGCCCCTTCAGAGTTCTTCTTCTTCGCCAGACTTAAGCTGTTTCGAAGTAGACTTAAGTGGCAAGGGGGTACAGCCTTCGGGAACGGCGTTGACGGGCGATGAAGCCTTAGACTTTTCTGCCTCGACATGGCACCGCCTGCCTCGCAGACTTTGACAAACCTACAAGGTGGAAGACGACGTCTACGGGCTTTGGGGCGTGGACGAACCGGACGTGGGAGAGCAGGCTCCGGTGAGGCTTCATCCAGCCGAGGGGGCCCTAGCCAGAAGAAGACCAAGAGAGGGTCGGGGCCTCGAGCTCGCTTTTTCTTAGGCTTAGATACAGACTACTCATAATTTTGTTTTCGAAGTGTATTTGTAACATACTTCTCAATTATCATTTAATGAATGAGATTTGTTGTATTAGCATACATTGTCTGCATGCTTCGCATGATTTGATTGTTTCGAACGTTTTAGCTTGTCACGATCATTCTACGCATTACATTCGCACACTTTGAATACATACTTCCCCCCTTGTGCGAGGGAGGTAGGGACTTAGTAGTTGCTACTGCAGGCAATTAAAAATGCGAAGGGGTGCGCCTTTTTGACGGATTCAGACGCTTATATCGTGTCGAGCGAAGGCCTCTTTTGGGCTCCGAATGCATTAATTTGGTGTGAAGCAAGGCATCAGTGTAGCCAAATTAAGCGAAGCATGCTTCGGCATGCTTGGATTTGTATATTGTGCGTGCGCGAGGCTCCGAAACGCATGTAGATTTTAAGCGAAGCATGACTTCGAGATGCTTAATTTTTAGATTAGATCACGTCACGCGAAGCAAGGCCTTAGTGCGTGTTCAGATAGCGAAGCAAGGCTTCTTAAGCTTGATCCTATAGTGAATGAAAAGGATATTTGGTGTGGATTCAGCAAACCTGCGATAGGTTGAGCCAACTTCGACTTTGGGTCACCTACGACCCTGGGCCACCTTCGACCCGAAGATGCATCAGGCTGGAGCCTGGAATCCCAGACTTGATGAGTCGTCGCTCGGAAGTCTCAAAGCCCACTGCTACGGGCTCGGAGGCGCTGTGTAGCCTTCGGAGGGGTGCTCCGGATTTAAAAGTCTTCGATGTCGTGCTTTGGTCCTTAACAATACAAAGCTGGAAACCTTAGTTCTTAAAAGAACGAGGCTATTGGCTTCAGGTCTTGAGAAGGAGACAGCAGAGCGGTTTTAAATGAAAAGGAAGCAAGGCTTCGATTTTAGAACACGAAGCAAGGCTTCGGCTCCATAACGCGAAGTAAAGCTTCGACTTTTGATAAGATGGAGCAAAGTTTTGCTTAAAGAGCGAAGCAAGGCTTCGATTTTAAGGTGAAGTAGGCTTCGATTTTAAGGTAGAAGCAGGGCTTCGATTTTATTAAAGTAATTGCAAATTTGTACATCGAAGTGATGCTTCGGGCAGTGTACATACCTCGTAAAGCGGGTGAAAAACCTACCTCGTAGGCCCTTGGGGATTCGAAGGCCTTTGGCACACGAAGCGAGCCCCTTGCCAGAGGGCGAACTCCAAAGCGCGAAGGCCTTCGAACTGCACCCGAAGCCCCTTGACGGAGGGTGCGCGAAGCAAGAATGCTTCGAAGCTCCCCCCTCAAGCTCATTTCGAAAGGCAGGCAGCGGCACAGAACTTAGCTTCTAGGACTAAGGTCCCCACGGATGGCCCCAACTGTTGTAGCAATTGTGTTAGCTACAACACATGTTTTGTATGCGTATATGGTGTGTAAAATGAACCTCGAAGGGTTCTCTCAGAAGGAGAAAGGATTTATACTGGTTCGAACCTCCCCAAAGGGATAATAGCCATACGTCCAGTTTGTGGTGTATTTTGCATAGTATGCCATGGTTGAATCTAATGAATCTGGAGGGTCTCATGGCCTTTGGAAGAACTGAACTATTACAAGGGCTTGGCCCTGCTTTTATAGGCACGCAGGCCAAAGGAAAAGACCTAAATGCCCTTTATAAACCATAGGCTTATAGGGGCAAAAAGGGAAAAAAGCTAGTCTACTATACAAAGTTCTTTACAGCTTTACAGACGTGCCAGATAAATGTCACTTCTTGACCAGCTAAATGACATACTAGGGGCAGAGGGGCCCCTGGCATGGCTTCTACACTGTAGTGAAGTATAGATATTTCTTGGTTCGGAGTAGTTGCTGGAGCTCTTTGGGCGGAGGCTACGAAGAAGGCTTTGAAGGACACTCCGAAGGCTCTCGGAGCTTTAGCTTCGAATTGGCTGAAGAGGGTCCGGAAACCAGCTCTGGGGAGCTCCGAAAGGAGCTCGGAGGTTAACTCTGAAGATAGCTCGGAGGATAACTCCAAAAATAGCCCGAATGCTAACTCTGAATAGAACTTGAAGACTTGGCTTCTGGCAGACTTCAAAGGGAGCTTGGAGGCTTCGCTCCGGAGGGATCCAGAAAGGGTCTAGAGGCCTCACTCCGGAGGGCTCCGAAAGGATTCTGGAGGCTTAGAAATAACTTCAGTAGATAGGGACCATATTCGACAGTGCCAGGCTCCGGGACGAAGGCCAACGGAGGCTGACGTCGTTTGGCCCCTGTTTAAGGGAAAACTTATTCCCCCAACAACTATGAAGTTACCCATGACTATCTCCGGTGTGTCCTGAGCTTCTTTGGTGGTGACGTGGTTAACGTGAGCGCGGACGACAGGATTCACCGCGAGTCCTTGCGGACGCATGGAATGGGGACACTGATGAGAGTAGTGTCCCTCCTGGCGGCAGTTGAAACAGATAACTAGCTTGCCGTGCTTGTCGCACAAGACCTCTGCTTTCTTGGCAGGGGTGGTTGGACCAGCTGGTGCGGCGGGAGCGGGGCGAGGATGTATGGCTCCCGGGTTGTTCGCTAGTGGAGCTGGCTTGTAGACGGGGCGCGGGTGATACTGGGGCGGCAGTGGGGGAGGTGCATAGCATGGCCTCTGTGCCATTCCCTGCTTCTGACGGAAGGCGATCATCCTCTTTTTCTTCAAGTCGACCTTTTTCTGCTCGGTCTCTTGAATTATGGCCTTGTTCACCAACTTCTGAAAGTTGGCGTAGTCACCGGAGACCAGCTGAAGGGAAAGCTCATCCTTCAGCCCCCGGAGAAACTTAGACTATCGGGCCTCATCAGTGTGTACCTCTTCTGGGGCATACTGGGCTAGCCGGTTGAACTCGTGCAGGTATTTCGTAACGAACCTACTTCCCTGTTGCAGGTCCCAGAACTCCTGCTGCTTTTGGGCGATCACGCCGTCGGGGACATGAGCGGCACAGAAAGTAGTGGAGAACTCTGGCCATGTGAGGACATGACCCTCTAGGGGTCTCATGCAGGTTGTCCCACCACTCTGCGGTGGGACCCTAGAGTTGGTGAGCAGCGAACGCTACTCTCTCCTGCTAGGTGCCTGGCAGAAGATCCATCTTCTTCCCAATAGTCCTCAACCAGTCACCCACCTCCATCGGGTTGGTGATGTTGGAGAAGACAGGTGGCCGAACACGTAGGAACTTCGAGAGTTGGGAGGCTGGTGCCAGTGCCGGGGTAGCTGGGCGGGGTGGCTCTGGCTGCTGTTGCAGACAAAATAGTTGGGCTTGTTGCTCCTACATCTGATTATTTTGTTGCTGCATCTGGTTCAGCTGCGTAGCAATCAGTTGATTTTGGTTGGCCATCATCTCGGCCAACGTGGGATGGTTGGCGACTGGGGCCTGCCTCTGCCCGGTCGCTACCCACTGAGCTAAATTTCTAGTATCATTCCCGTTCTGAGTGGCAATACAATCATAACAAAACAAATGAAGCAAGCAATCGTAAGCTAACGCCTAAAATAGCTCGGGGGAGGGCTTGATCGTCGGCTCAGCGGGGACGGTCGGTGTAGGGGTGGTGGAGCTGGAGGGCCCGGCGGAAGAGGCGCTGCGAGAGATCCTCTTCGGCCTGGCCAAAGGGGTCCGAGTGACTTCCGCTTACGCGGCGGAAGGGGTGCAACCTCCTCTAGGTCCTTCTGCAGCTCCTCTACCCGGCAGCGCAACTGCGCAGTGTCGGCGATGCCCTGGCACAGAATCTTGTTCTGATGCCTCAGCTCCTCTACCTCGGTGGCCAAGTGGCTCCCCTGCTGAACCTGGTGGTGGAGATCTTCGTTCTCGCGGTTCAGGCTCTCCGATGAGTGGCGGTAGTAGTCGATGGTGTCGTGCTGGCTGTCGGTGTGAAGTACAGCCTCTGTGTGAAGATCATCCATCGCCTCCAGTAGACGCATGGTGCGGGCGATGGCGGAGTTGCGCTGGGAGAATGTGCTGACGTAGATGCTGCGATGACTCCTCGGAGTGCGCATAGGCATGAAACGGTAGGCAGTGTCGAGGAGCTGGCCATCATAGACCAACCGGGGCTCGGAGAGGGCCTAAAGGGTGTCGTGCTCGCTGGCTACCATGAAGGAAGGTCCTTTGACTCCGTGGGTGTAGAAACCGGGCTGCGTGGTGGAGGGGCGGATGACGACGGTGACCTCGTAGTAGCTCTCATTCACGTCGGGGAAGATCCCATGGAACGCAGGCTCGTGCTCGAACCCGAGGAAGTCTACGAGCATGCGGAGCTCGCGAACGAAACCAGCCTCATCGCGGAGAGTCCCACTCATGGTATGAACCGACATCTACAAAATAGAGAAATTTATGGTAAAAATTATGAAAGACGAGGTAGTAAGTAGTTTGTAAGAAAAATACGGTTAATATAAGTCCTAGGGTCAGGTCTGTTTGGCTTCCTATAGTCAAGTCGGCTCTGATACCATCTTGTAACGAACAGATTTAATAAATCCAGACTTTTATTGAAATTCCATAGAAAATCAATAAATCAAGACGTTCATCACACGACCGCGTACAATACATCAAGCATTCATGGTTCGTAGACCATATTAGTAGAAAAGTGATAAAGCAAAAAGAAACTAATAATATAAAGGTCCTACATGAACGCCTCCTTCAAGTCTCGCCTTGACTGGGTCGCTACTCCAAACCTTCATCCTGCTCGTAGTAGACATCCTCTGGTGGTGTAAGTCAATGGGGGTGAGTACAATCGTACTCAGCAAGCCACCGAATGCAGATATAATGCAGAGTAACAACAAGGAAGGTAGTGGCTAATTTTGCGGAAAAGCATATTTGTAAAGCAGTTAATGTGAGCAAGTTATTAGTATGGAAAATTAAACATGTATATTCACCATCTTCTAAATCGAGGGGTACAGTCAGCCCACCCTCGCTAAATAGTCCTTACATGCCATGAATAACACAAATATTCAAACAATAGTAAACTAACTACGAGAAGTCACACAACCCGCCCTTGACCGTGGGCTCAACTTTTCGAAAATATTTAAACTCTGATCAGAGGTGTACTACTGTACCCACAAGGCACACACTCATCCATGGACACCAAAGTGTATGAGATGACCCATACCACAGGAACTCGTGCCAAAACCTTCAGCATTGAACGCACCAATTCGATAACACCCTCTTATAGGTTTCATATGGTGCCCCGACCCGTCGGGCCAACACCATACCCCCCCTTGAGCCTTGTCGGTACAAGTCACCAGCAGGTTGCCCATTGCCCCCTCCACTATGGTGCTTCAAGTTGGTACGATCCATACCTCCAGTTAGGACTTACCCGCTACAGTTTTGGTTAGTACGGAACTGCTTTGCAACAGATCCCGCAGACCGGTCCTTATAGTGCCCTGGGTGCGACCAACCAATGCCCTAGCTTGCACCCGGAACCCACCATACTTATAACATAGCCAACTCCAACAGAATCTAGAGACGAGAATAACGGGGAAATCATATAGTAGAATCCAACTATCTACGACTCGTTCGTTTATCCTATAGTAGTTGTGTCGATACATTGGACACTAGCTAATATATTATTGTATAGTGACAAGGATTTTAGGCTCAATAAGCATGGTTTGGGTTTACACACAAGGATGGGGATCTAATAAATATAATGTAGGGATTGATATTAGACTAATGCAATTATTTCCTATGTGTTATAGCGATATTTAAATGAAACATGGGCTCAGTTATGATCAAAATGTGGGTTGTGACTTGCCTTGATCAGCAAATGCCAATGGTGGAACCTCATGGTAGTACTCCGAATCCTCGACGGTGTTGTAGTCTTCTCGATACAGAAAATTAAATACGACATTCAATAAACAATCAAAATATCACAAAATATAAACATACCAGTTTATGGTTTTAAACAAGGGGAATAAAGCCTTAATATTCTGAAGTTATGTTGAAAATATTAAGGGTTAATTTTAAGGGGTTTTCCTGAATTATTTAGTGAAATATAAATTTATTCCTAAAGGGGTTTTATTTATTTATTTAATAAGAATATTTTGTGCAAAATAAACATATTGTTTTTATGGCATAAAACAGTAGAGAATAAAAAGAAAGATAGATTTAACAAAATTTGAATGGTGAAATTTTGAGTTAAAATGAGCAAGTTATGAATTTTCAAAGTTTAAATCCATTTCTAGATTTTTATTTAAACTGGAAATCAGTCTCTGGTCCACGGTGAACCAGGTTCACCGTGAACCATTGACTGCGCGTGTGAGCCGGTCGTGTGGCTGCGGTCGGATCCAGATCCAACGGACGGCGTGCGCGTGGTATCGTTAAGTGGAAAGCGACGGCCCACAGCGCTCTGTTCCGCTTCAGCATGGATCAAGGGCCCATATTAAATCCCCTCGGGATTTAATCTACGCCGCTCGCTTGAGATCATGCGGCTTGTATGAAATCCGGCATGGCACACGCAAAGGAGTAACTACCCCCTTCGTTCTCGACTCCAGTGGGCTCGGGTGCGGTGGCGACGCCGACGGCGAGGGGGCTAGGCCCTAGCTCTAGGTGGAAATGGATAGAGGAAGGGGTGGGCGTCATGACCGTACCGGAGATAGGGGCGATGGGCGACTGATGGCGACCGGCGGCCAGAGTAGACGGCGAAGGCTTTCGGGTCGACGGTGGCGACGGCTGTCTGGTGGCATTCTAGTACAACGGAGTCGAGGCCGAGGAAGGGTGCGCGATGGAAATCCCTGTGGTGGTGTCGGCGAGGGCGGCGAAAGTTCAAGGCGCCGGCGAGGGCTTGCCGGAGCGAAGTAGGGGAGATGCTCGAAAAGCTTGGTGCGGCAGCTCGGGAAGGCGTGGCTAAGGCAAAAATGTGAGGCCTAGGCTGCGGTGAGCACTGGGGTATATATAGGGGTCTCTGGCAGGGTTCCATATGCACGGGCTAGCTTCCAAATAGGTGAAAATGCGTCGGCTATAGATGGTAGGTGATCACCGAGGTCGGAGGAAAGGAGTCCGGGGCAAATCCCGGGGGATAGAGGCAGCCGGTGGTGGTTTTGGAATGGTGGCCGGCAGGTATGGAAGGGAGAAGGATCCCCTTCCATCGAAGAAGACGGGCCCGACAGACGGGTCCCACCTGTCAGCGGCCGAGCGCGACACAATGGTGCCGACATGTGGGCCAGGCTTAGCAGCGTCCGAGCGAGGGGAGTGAGGAGCTGACCAGTGGGCTAAGGCAGGCGCGGTGCATCGGAGAGAGAGGGGGCGCACGCCGACAAGCAAGCCCCACATGGTGGTGACTCAGCTTCGGACTGGGCTGGGCCTAGGGAGCTTTGAAGGTTGCAGCCCAATAGGATTTAAAATGTGTTTTCGATTTAAAATATTTCTAGAAAATCATTTATTTGTTTAGAAGTTGAATCACTGTTGCTTAAATTTTGTAAAAATTCCTAAAAATATTTCTTGGCCTCTAGATTCCACCATAAATTTATCAGGTTCAAATTAGAAGTTTTCCCCTTGCTTAGCTTTAATTAGGTTCTTTTAGCCTTTTCTTTAATTAAATAATTTTTTAAATTCCTGAAAATTCATTTCCCTCATTTTATTTATTTTTAAATCCTGGGATGTTACAATCCGGCTCGGCCACTTTAGGATCTGTCACATCCTCCGGCACGTGTTGTTGATCCATTTGTGGATCTGCCACTTTTTCGGACATGTGTTCCTTGATTTCTTGAGCCATTTGATGATCTGCCACTTTATCGGGCACTGGCTCCTTCTTTGCCTCTTCCACCATCTCAACTCATCAACAGGTGATAAAGATCCTATATTTTGCATATCATGAGATGAAGGATATGTGGGGGATTGCGACGAGAAAATAGGCGATCTACTCTGAGAACTTGTCGAAGAATGCCTCTAGAGTAATTTAAGATCTCGGCTCACCCATAAGACAAAGTTATTCAGTGCATCTCGATTGTCTCAATCCCTCATCAAGCATTGGAATATCCAGGGGGTCATTGATAAATATGTCGTTGGTGATCTCATTGACCTGAACCTTGGTATACTCCACGGGAATAGGCCAATTATGAAATAGATCCCTAGGCATAGCAATGCCTCATGCAACCTATTGGGATTGTCCTTTGCGTCCAATCGGTACATGCAGACTGCATGGTCTATCCTCTTTGATATAATTTACAGGAAATTTCTCTTGTACTGATCCAACAATGCTTGGTACGCTAAGTCGTACCTCTGGCACAACTATCTGTCCCGCTGCAGCCTACATGATGTTTGGATTCTCACTAATAAATTCAAATAAGTGTCTCTCCCACTCTACATGGTGCTCCAGGGCGTCGTCTGTGTGTGCTTGACACTTCTTGTATGTGGCACCATCCTGCTTCTTGAAAGTATTCTTCCAGGGTGCTATAGAAGAGACACCTCGGGTGCGCCCTCAATGTTCCTTGTTTCCAAGAGCAGATGTAAGTGTTTCCAGGTTCACTTGATGTGAACCGTTCGTCGCCTCCGAAGTCACCTGTGTACCACCGACAAACAAACAAGTGTTTCTAGTACCCCAAAGACCTCTCCGGTAAACAACCATTGGTACACACTCCGGTGTACCTCCCAAAGTAACGAACCCTTCGGTACCACCAATTCATCGTGGTCTGCTGGACCCCTCCAATAGACACACTCCACTGCACAGCTACAGTAAGCACCACAGAACCCTTTGGTAAACACCTCCGAACCACTTCGGAGGGACCCCTTCACCCAGAGAAGGAACCTTGTCAATCACTCATCACAGACTTGAAACAAAGGCACATTTCAACTTGGTTTCTCAATCTCCCCCTTAATGAGTGCATTGACAACCAAATTGAAGTTAAAGAAAATTTGAAGATTTTCAGCACACAAGTGACCATAAAAACTCAGAAAAGAGCCAAAACATGTCACTTTATTAATGAATTTCAATTGACTTGAGTCATTAAAAGCCATTTTGCAAAAATTCCTTATTCCTCTTTTTGGCAGTAAACTTTTCTCGTCCTTTTTAGTTACATCACTTGTTCTCCCCCTTAGGTAAGCAAACCAGGCATTTTTCTCCCCCTTTGGCAATGCAAGATTCAAGGAGCAAGAAACAATGCAAGGCTTCGAGATGATGAAAAGTGTGAAAACATATGGTGCAAAAATATGCCAAATCATAGTGTCAGGTTCAGATGCTCAGTTCAAGGTAATATATTCCAAGTGCAATGTGTGATGCATGAGATTGTCAATTTTTTGAAAATAAAACAATCACCACTTAGACTAGTCATCTAGACATGTGAAAGCAAGAATTGCAAAAGCTAAACAATTTCCACCTAGGAAAGCAAGTCCAATTGCCATGGTGCATTTATCAAGCTTGACTAGCAATTTGATTCAGACTTTGCAATTCTTTTGATTTTGCTAGGGGTTATTTGCTAGTCTACCTAATAATTTCCAACCAAGCCAAGCCTAGGTCAAGAAAGACCATCAGAAGCTTAAGACAGTGATTTTGGCAGACACTAAATTATGCCAGTTCATACCAAAGGGCAATTGTAAGCAGTCTAGAATAAAGAAGTGCGACAAGCAAACCCGCCTGGATCTTTTCATTTTTATCACATGAATCATGGATATTTGATTTTTTGGTCGTGTAACATTTGTTGTATGATTCCATGAGTAGCAATATTATTTGCAAGCTGCAATTTTGCATCCATAATAAAGGATTCTAGATACCAGGCAGATAAAAGATAGCTAAAGCAATTTTGTACTACACATGCTAAACTCAAGACTAAGCAGTGAACAAGTTTTGAATTTTGTAAATTAAAATCATGCTCATCTTGAAGTGGGATATATTAAACAGAACTAAGACATCATGATAATGACAACCATGTGACGACATATAAAAGCAACAAAAGTGCGTCAACAAATCATCATAAGGAAGCCAATGCAATACACATAAAAACATGCTCCCCCTCACAAAATGTCGTAAGGATAACAAATACCTAGTTCCCCATGCAAATAAGCAAATCGGGATGCATCAAGTGGTTTGGTAAAGATGTCGGCAAGCTGGTTCTGGGTATCAACATACTGAAGTTCAATATCACCCTTCTCATTGTGATCTCTAAGAAAATGATATCTCACATCAATGTGTTTGGTTCTGGAATGCTGAACCGGGTTATTTGCAATGCATATAGCGCTAGTGTTATCACAAAATAGTGGAACACCCTTATAATCTAACTTGAAATCCCGCAAAGTGGAAATCATCCACAAAATCTGTGAGCAACAACTAGTTGCAGCAACATATTCGGCCTCAGCCATAGATTGCACAACACTAGACTGTTTGCGGGAAGACAAACAAACAAGAGAAGTACCCAGAAAATGACAAGTACCAGAGGTACTTTTCCTATCAATTCTACATCCAGCAAAATCCACATCTGAATAACCACGAAGACACAAAGAGGAAGATGCAGAATACCAAATGCCAAACTCGAGGGTATGCTTGAGATAACTAAGAATTCTCTTTACCGCTTGGCGGTGCGAAGACCATGGTGAAGCCTGAAAACGAATGCACAAATACACTGCGAAGTGTATGTCCAGCCTCGTAGTGTCAAGTAGAGGAGGGAGCTGATCATGCTTCGGAACTCCTTCTGACCTACGGCTTCTCCATCATCGTCAAGATCCAATGATACAGATATAGCCATCGGAGTAGCGAGAGTCTTCGCATCGGACATATCAAACTTCTTGAGCAGGTCCTTGGTGTACTTCGTTTGATGAACGAAAGTACCTTGTTTGCTTTGCTTGATTTGCAAACCAAGGAATAAGGTGAGTTTGCCCATCATGGACATTTCAAATTCCCTGCTCATAATTTCAGCAAACTCAACAACCAAAGCATGAGAAGAGCCACCAAAGATGATATCATCCACATAAATCTAAACTAGCAGAAAATCTTTGCCATTCTTGAGAGTAAAAAGGGTTTTGTCAACTGACCCCATCATATACCCTCGCTCAAGCAGAAAAGACTGAAGTCTATCATACCATGCCAGAGGGGCCTGCTTGAGTCCATAAAGAGCCTTATGAAGTTTAAGAACTCTATGGGGGTATCTAGGGTTCTCGGAGCTTGGGGGTTATTTTACATAAACATCTTCGCCTATGAAGCCATTAAGGAAAGCACTTTTAACATCCATTTGGTAAAGTTTGAAACCACAGATGCCGCAAATGCAAGTAAAATCCTAATTGCCTCAAGTCGAGCAACAGGTGCAAAAGTTTCAGTAAAATCAATCCCTTCTAATTGAGAATAACCCTGAGCCACAAGTCTAGATTTGTTTCTAACTACAGACCCATCATCTCCTTGTTTGTTTTTAAAAATTGATTTTTTTCCAATAAAATGAACATTAGGTGGAGGATCTACAAGAGTCCAGACTTGGTTTCTCTCAAAATTTTCAAGTTCCTCATGCATGACATTGATCCAACTAGAATCAGAAAGTGCATGACTCACATCTAAGGGCTCAAAAGAAGCAACAAAAGCAGAATCAATGAAATGAGCATGAGAACGTGTTACCCTTTGATCAAGCTCACCAATAATCTGCTCGGGAGGGTGCATCCTTTGAATGTGATGAGGAGCCTCATGGCAGGACGCAGTCTCCCCCTCAACTTGTGCCGTTGAATGGTCGAAGATGACCGATGTTGAGGTTGTAGCTTCGGGGCCTTTTGCCAAAGTGAATGAATCAAGGTCGGCTTCATGAGTCGATGTCGAGGGTAGTAGTGGTTCATCCTCGAAATCTCTGGGATCTTCATCTTGAAAGATGGTCTGCTCCATATCGTGTTCATTTGCCTGTTCAAAAGAAGAGCTAACACAGGGGGTTGATTCATCAAAAGTCACATCACATGACTCGATGACAGTGTTAGTTTCCAAATTGAAAATAAGATAAGAATGACCATGAGTAGTATAACACAATAAAATCCCGTCAGAAGATCGCGACTCAAATTTGTCCAAATTTCCACGTTTTAGGATAAAGCATCGACAACCAAAAACTCAAAGATGAGTACCTTTGGGCTATCTCCTAAAACACAGTTTATAAGAAGTTAAGTTCAAAATTGAGCCGCAAGAAAATTCGGTTTGAGATGTAGCAAGAAGTGTTCATGGCCTTAGCCTAGAATTTTCTAGGAGTCATGTGCTCGTCGAGCATCGTCCTAGCCATCTCAACCAAAGTGCAGTTCTTCCTGTCAACAACACTATTCTGTTGAGGAACTTGCAGAGCAGAGAAATTATGTTCTATGCCATGCTCCATGCAAAAGTCAACAAACAGACTGTTTTTGAACTCAGTGCCATTATCACTTCGAATGAATTTTAATGCACCGAGGAGTTCAGTGAAAAATCTCAAAGACAAGCTCAGAAAGTGTGAAAACACTTCATCCTTGCTGGCTAGGAAGGAGACCCAAGAGTAGTGAGAGAAATCGTCGACAATGACTAACACATACCACTTGCCACCTAAAGAACTAACTAGAGAAGGACCTACAGTGTCAATGTGGAGAAGTTCTATGGGTTGTTGAGTCATCACCATGGTGACTGGCGAGTGCGATACGACAATCATTTTTCCATGTCAACAGGGAGTGCAAACTAAATTCTTCTCAAATTTGAGCTTGGGCAATCCTCGGATCAGACCTAGAGCACTCAGATGAGTGAGGAACTCAAAGCTCATATGCCCTAGTCTCCTATGCCACTTCCAAAGCTCAGAAGTCAAATGTGCAACAAGGCAGTGCTTAACCAGATAACTCAGAAAAATCAGCTCCAAAAACTCTCCCAGCTCTAAAGATCTTACAGACCACAGCGCCATCAGAGTTGAGTACTTGCGAAGTATCATGATGGAATCGCACTTCGAAGCCCTCATCAAGCAATTGAGATACAAACAACAAATTGTATCCCAAATTTTCAACCAAAGCAACATCTTTGATATTTAAGTTCGAGTTGATTTTTACCACATCTTTACCTTCCACTCTACTCCTTCGATTGTTGTCGAAGGTGATTTGTTCCTTTTGCTTGGTTGTGGTGAGGCTGGAGAACCATGTTGCATTTTCGATCATATGGCACGATCAACTGGAGTCCATGATCCGAGTGTCCTCCAAGCCTCAATCCGATGCCTACACATAATGAGAGAACCTCGATCGCTCAGTGTTGGGGTGAGTGAAAATATGACGAGGCATCCAACACTGAGTGATACGAGCAGTAGGGCACAGTAAAGGTAGACTGTCTACTCACTAGGAAAAACAGAATGGTGCAAAGTGCGAGGTCTACCTACATGTTGTGATCTAAAAGCATGACGAGGTCTCCCAATCTGTCTAGACACATGGACACTGACACGTGGTCTAACACCATATGAAACATGGTGAACAGGACGTGCGAGGATCTACTATAATTGTTGGACAATAAAGCCCCTGCGAAGTGTTTTGCCTGCTAAAGCCCGAGGGGCTAAGTGGCTACCACACAAGCCTTCATGGATTTCCCGAAGTATATCTTGGCCTTTAGGTTGCGAGATGCATCGGAGTAGAGGAGAACAGACTCTGGCTTTATATAGCACTCCGTTGACAAGCTTATAATTGTGGACCCTTGACTGTAATCTTTGCAATTCTGGGCCTTCGAGGGGAGTTGATTTGTTTTGCAAAAAATCTAATATTGGGCTCCGCTAATCATTGATTGGTATACAAAATACTTCGGTGGAGGGTGGATGATGTACCGAAGGGTTGACAAGCTCTTCATAAAAAGCCCCATCCGGGACACCCAATGCTCCGGCTGCAGCCTTCGCCAGGATATCTGCAAGATGATTATCTGCTCAAGGGATGCTCCGAATAGAAATTCCTTTGAACAATTCCTCCGTCTTGCGGATCTATTCTAAGTACTTCACAATATGTGGATGCCGAGCTTGGAACCTTTTATCAACATGCCCTACAATGACTTGAGAATCTGTCTTTATTACAATTCGAGTGGATCCAAGTGCTCGCGCTTTGTGGAGACCAAGCAGGATTCCATCGTACTCTGCAATATTGTTAGTGGACTTAAAGTTGAGCCTTGTAGAGTACATTGCTTTTGTCCCGAAGGCGAAATTATTACGGCTCCGTCACCAGCTCCGGATGCTTGAAATGCTCCGTCAAAGTACACTATCCAGACTCCTTCGCATGAATCTTCTAGAGCCCATATTGTGGATGGAGTCCACTCTGCAACAAAGTTAGCCACAACTTGAGACTTCAATGGTTGTTCTTGCCATGAAGGAAATGCCGAAGGGGGCTAGCTTGATAGCCCATTTTCCAATTCTCCTCGTGGAGTCTTTTCTTTGGAGCACATCACCAACGGGATACGACATAGGGAAAATTATATTATGTGCTAAAAACGAATGCCTTAGCTTCCGCAATGCCATTACTAAAGCATATGCAAATTTCTTGAGCACGGAGTACCGTGTCTTTGCTCCCAACATGGCTTCTGAAATGAAATATACTGAGTTCTGTACCAGTTTTCCATTGAGCTCTATCTCTCTAACAAGTACTGCACTCAACGCAGTGCCTGTTGCTGCAAGATAAAGGAGGAGAGTTTCCTCTGCAAGGGGCACAATAAGCTTTGATAGATTTCCAAGATAGTCCTTGATTTTGTCGAAGCTTTTCTAGCTCTCTGGCGTCCACTTGAAACTTTCGAACCCTTTTAAGGCTTTGAAAATTTCGAGGCTTCGCTTCACAGATCTGGCTAGGAATCTGTTGAGAGCTGTGAGGGGTCCGGCTAGCTTCTGGACTTGCTTCAAATTTTTAGGCAGAGCCATCCTTTACAGTGCTCTTATCTGCATCGGACTAGCTTTGATTGCTCTACTCGAAACTAAGTACCCTAGCAATTTTCCTTCTTGAGCTCCAAAAATACATTTTTCAGGATTGAGGCGAACTCCACATGCTCAGAGGCTCTCAAAAATTTCTGCTAAGTCTAGACTATGCTGGTGCTTTAAAGCACTCTTTACTATAATGTCATCCGTATAGGCTTCGATATTTCGACCTATTTGGTGACCTAGAGCTTTAGCAATGAGACATGAAATTTTGCCCTGGCATTTCTCAAGCCGAAGGGCATTCGAACATAACAAAATACTCCGGAAGGGGTTATAAAGCTCGTCTTGGCTTCGTCTTCACGTTTCAGCCAAATTTGATGGTAACTGGAGTATGCATCAAGGAAACTTAGGAGCTCGGAATCAGCCGTAGAGTCAAAAAGTTGATCAATGCAGGGCATGGGGTAGGGTTCTCGTGGACATGCTTTATTTAAAGATGTGACGTCAATGCACATGCACCATTTGCCGGAGCCCTTTTTCTTGACGAAGATAGGGTTAGCCAACCACTCCGTGTGGGCCACCTCCCTAATGATTCCGGCTCTTAGCAACTTTTCTACCTCCACTTTAGCGAGGTCTGCTCTTTTAGTTAACAACTTGTGGAGCCCCTAGATAATATGTTGAGCCTTAGGGTTAACGAGCAAGCTATGCTCGATAATGCTTCGGTTAACTCTAGGGATATCTTCGTCTGACAAGGCGAAGATATCTAGATTTTTTCGGGCCACTTCTTCTAGCGAAGTGGCGATCTCTCAAGGAAACCCCTTACCAAACTGAATGGGGTATTCTTTGCCTTCTTTGACAATGATCCTCATGACTACATCACCTTATGGGCTTGGCTTGATGGAAGGGTTCTTCAGATTGTCCAGGTACCCTGAAGCGTCCTCTGAGTGTTCTTGCACACTGTTTACCTGCTGAGAAACGAGAGGTGGGCCATGGTCATACTCCTGGGATTGTAAGGACTCCACCTAACATGGGCATTTTAAGACACAAATAATTGCGGTGTGCCATGACTCCAAATTGATTCAGCATCCCTCTTCCGAAGATTGCGTTGTAGGCATACGGGGCATCGACAACATCAAAGATGACCTCTTCGACTTTGGCCAGGGGCCCCTCACCGAATGCAACCTTGAGGCCTATTTGGCTGATGGCATCAAGACGAGGGCCTGCGAAGCCTTGGATTGGGCGAGCTACTGGAAGTAGATGCCTTAAGGGGATGCACATTTTATCGAAGGCTCGGACAAAAAGTATGTCCACAAGGCTTCCACCGTCGACTAGTACCCTTCGAACTTCCACTCCAGCAACGTCAGCTGAAATGACAAGGGGGTCAGCATGGGGGAATTTCACCCCTACAACATCATTGGTAGATAATGAGATTGGCACATGGGACCACTCGGGCATTTCTGCAGCTGAGTTTGAAGTCCCTATATGCCATACTTCCTGAACGTATTCCCTTCGTTGATGCTTCGACATATTACCAAGGGTCCCTCCTCCTGAGATGGGTAGGACCACTCGTTTCCCAAGATCTTAAGGGTCTTCTTCCTTTGGTGGTGCCATAATGTTGGCCACCGGAGACTGCATAGGAGTTTCGAGATTTCCTGCACACCCGACAGCTTGTACATGCTCCGGTCATGCTATCGGAGGAGCTTAGTCTATAGTGCCTCGCCCTGAGTTTCTCCTAAGATACTCGCCCGGAGAGCCAGTATGGACATGAAATCCTTGGTGGCATGTCTTCTGTTTTCACCATGCACACAACAAAAGAGAGTCTGGCCTCAACCAGCTAGTTTATCTAGTGGCTTCGAGCCACTAGCTTTATTGCCTTGACCCTGTTGATAGTTGGAAGGCATCTTTGGAGCGGAGGGGGCAATATTCAACACTTTGGAGTGAAAGTGTTTCTTTCCTCTTCTCTGATCGCTGAGAATGATTATCGAAGAGGTCCTGCGGAGGACTCAGAGCCCTTGGCTCTATCTTGACTTCTTGGGGGAGGGTTGGTGTGGACGAAGCATTCCTCCGGAGGCATCCCTCTTCCGCTTTGTCATACTGCTCGAAGTATGTCATCAATTGTTCTACTGAAGACACCGGCTTCCGGTGAAGTTTGCTGAGGAGGTAGGGATTCATTACACCTTTGCGCGCCGCATCCACAACAGATGACATGGACAACCCCTTGATCTAGGACTTGGTGTGGGCAAAGCGCGTGAAGTATTCCCGAGGAGTTTCTCCCGCCTGTTGTTTCACCTGAAAAAGGCTTCCCATAGGCATTGGGGCTACAAAGGTCTCCTGGAAGTTACTCACAAATTTCTTCTTCAATTTCTCCCACAAATTAATTGATCTTGGCTTTAGAGACCAGAACCAACGAAGGGCTACACCTTCTAATGCAAATGGGAAAAACTTTGCCATCGTATTTCGGACCCCTCCACTAGCTTCTATTGCAAGAGCACAAGAGCGAGAGAATTCTCCGGGGTCAGACCCTCCGGAGTACTTGTGCAGCTTCAATGCTCGGAACCTAGGATCGAAGCGCACTTTCTGCAAGTCTGGATTTAGCAGAGATTTGGCGTTGAAGGAGGCATTCTCGACACTCTCTTGAATTGAGGGGCTTTGGGATAATTATCGAGGTTGTCGTCTTGATGCATCTCCGAAGAAGCAGGGTTGGCCTTAGGACGAAGCTTGTTCGTGGCCTACTTCCTCCATCTTTCCACCTCTGCCTGAAGCCGGGTCATCTGATAGCCACATCTTCGGGGAGGTCATCACTTCCTCCAAAGGGGTCCTTCGAGTCTCGAGAACTGACATAGTTAGTTCGGAGCATGGACGAAGCTGTCCAAGGAGCTCCGGTTGCTCGGGGTTTGTTGACTACTTCAGGAGTTTGGGGAATGACTAAAGGTCCTGCTCCGGAGGTCCGAGAGGACCTTCGGAGGGGGCCGATGGCTATACTATACTTGGGAGGCATGACTTACGAAGCTAAGCAGGTCCAGAGACTGAGAGCTTCGAATGGTGGTGGAAGGCAAAAAAGGACTTCGAACTTTACTTGAAGCCCCTTGCCGAAGGGTGCGTGGAATCCTGGGACTCCGAAACTCCCTCCGCAAATACACTTTGAAGTACAGGCAGTGGCAGAGAACTAGATTTTAGTACTGAGTTCCCCACAGACGGTGCCAACTATTGGCGTAACGGATTATGCTAACATGTTCTATCAAATGAAGAACTGACAAACGAAGTGTTTGTGAATGCGCACTATCTTAAGCCTCCGAAAAGGATAATAGCTTAGAATAGTTCGAAGTGTGTATTGAATATCAGAATATTCGATGCCTCTTACAGGACGAGAAGGGGGTATTTATAGGTAAAATCTCTAGAGAAAAGACCTTTTTACCCCTCAATTACAACCGACATAGTGGATACTATTTAGGTATCCCTTATAGGGTTAATATAGTAAAAAATGATCGAAGGATGTTGATAAGGTAGACTTCCCATCATTCTGGTTGTTTTCCACCCTAGGAGGAGAAGTCTTTCGGAGGGTCTCTTCGGATCGGAGCCTAGGACAGACCCTTCGGCTTCGAGCCCTTTAATCCGGAGGCAAGTCTTGGGCTCCGAGATTAAGACTTGCCTTTATCTTGGAGGATCATAAGGATGAAGTATTTTCCCCCAACATCCATGTATACTGTATAGCACCATGTACATGGTCTAAACGCTAAACGACGGGTGGCCAACCATGTACCCTCCACATGCTAGTCTAACTAGACCCCTCGTGATATAACCGGTCGTAAGGTGGTAGTCTAATCGGTCGGTAGACTCGTGATCAAATTCTTTAGATGGGGCATGGTTCTTTGAGTTATAGTATGTTTCTAAACAAACTAGGACGTCATAAGATTCTGATTATCACAATCCCAATCCCTATATAAGGGATGTGTGAAATGTTTGTATGTTTTCCTAAAAACCTTTCACACACTGGCAAGATCAGGTTTACCCTAAATTTTCACCAAAATTATGGTTTTTGTCAATTTTCAATGACATCTTACATCAAAGAAGGTTACTCAACCTAAATCCTAATTCATCTACATTTTTGTTATCCTATACCCCCTCCGGTTTCACGAAGGAAGTTATTTTGGATATGATTTACAATACTAAGGAGGTCTGTACTTTTCTTGTTTGCCCGTATTAAATAAAATGAGGTAATAAATATAGCACGGAAAATGAGAAGGAAGTAGTCCTACATCAACAGTATAGTCATCCAAAATACACAATAAAATGCAAAATGACTTATTTTAGAAAAATCTTGAGATACATCTAAAACGACTTCCTTTGTAAAACCGGAGGGAGTATCACGCATGCACATTTTATCCATGCATTCCAGCAATTTAGCTCTGTGCCAAACACCACTATGATTACTCTTTGCACAAAAGCAACTGAATAAAATAGGGATTTTGATGCTTCAAGATAACTAATGAGAACATGTACCACTATTATGAAAAAAGTGTGCATAGTATGTAATTAGTTAATCACATCCCACTTCATTCACTTAATCAAACATTGACAAAACCATCCCGTTATATCTTAGCAAACAACTGATCATGAAACCATTTAGTTCCTACTCATCTCACAATAGTAGGACCATCGTCCCATCCCAATCCAAGTCATCCCATTAACCAAACACTATATATCTATCAGCATAGATCATCGGAGTTAGGGCAATGGCAGCTAGCAAAGCAGCAGCACTTGCTAAGACTAATTGTTGCTATATTTCAACTAACAAAAATTATCCATAACTATTGAAGAAAAGAGAATCATGCCAAGGACATCAAAGAAATAGTAAATACCTAAACTCGAGAACCTTTTGGTGGTAAAACTTATCTGATGTTCTAGCTAGTTGCGGATACATGTATTGATAAGAAGCAAAATGAAATAGCGTACATGTTCCAAACGGCGGCGACGGGCTCCGGGATGGCGATGGGCTCTGGGGCGGCGATGGTCTCCGAGATGGCGACGGGCTCGAGGGCGGCGACGGGATCCGAGCTGGCGACGGGTGATGATCTGGTGGTCGCATGATCCGAGGCCGGCGACGGGCTCTGGGGATGGCGGCGACGGGCTCCGGGGGTGGTGGCGATGTTTTCCGGGACGGCGATGAAGGGTGGAGTTCAGCGGTGCGGTTGTTTAATTTCCAAATGAAATTAGGTTTTCATCCGGGTGGGAATGAAAAACTTATATAGGTGGATTAGCAGTGGCGGACAAGATGACGTTATCTTGCCTGTCACTACTATTTCTCTTAGTAGTGGCGGTCGGTGACGTCACCCGGACCGCCACTACTAAGCCGCCCACACTACGTTCGACTTATTTGTGGCGGGTCGGGTGATGTCACCCGACCGCCACTACTAAGAGGAATTGCAGTGGCGGGCAGGTGACGTCAGCATGTCTGCCACTAATTAAACACGCCCGCCACTACTAACTCTGAGGACTATTTTTATTTAGTAAAATCATATATTACCAATAAGTAAATAAAAGGTTTCAATATATATTTTCAACTTTATTATTATTTTTTTGAAGGAATTTTTTATTAGATTAGACATATATATTACTAATAATTAAATAATAACATATGTAACCAATATCTTAAACAAAATGACACTGGTGGCCTGCTAGTGCTATACACATTAATGACATAAATAAAAACATATCTTACTAATATCTTAAACATAAATGATACTACCAAATGACACTACAAATACAAAAAATCTCTTAAGCTAAACATAAATGATCTAGCCTTGCACTAATTTTCCATCACCGTCGGTACGTAGATAAGGAATCACACTACCAAATGACAGTTTTGCTTCAACCACATTGATCATTTATCCTTGCTATGTCAACGAAGAACGGAACCTCATCAAACTAATTGTATTCTTCTTCATCCTCAACTCCATCAACTCCAACAATTCTTTGTTTTCTTGGAGCAACGATGTATTTCTTCTCGTCTTTAGGATCAAGTATGTAAAATACTTGTGCCACAGATTGAGCGAGTATCCAAGGGTCATCTTTATAACCCACCTTATTAAGGTCAACTGTCGTAAACCCAAAATCATCCACCTCCACACCTTCTGGATGTCTGACCCACTGACACTTAATGTTGGACCGGAAACGGTTACCAGAGGGGGGTGAATGGGAGCTTTTAAAATTTCAGACTATAAATAGCCTTCTGTTTTAATTCTGTCTTCCGCGGAACATGCTTCGAACACACCCTTCGAAGTTAAGGTTCGGAGGTATTTGACGGCTCCGAACACAGGCTTCGCAAGGAGTAAAAGTTCGAAGCCAAGAGGACTTTGCTCCACCCACAACCCCGAAAAATCAGCTTTGCTAAGTTAGTGCAGGCTCCACACACAGGGTGCTTCGAGTAGGCTTTGCACTTCACCCTTCGCAAGAGCGGACTACCCTCTGAGGACTTCGACCAAATACTTAGCGACAGCAACTGGTGCTGGGCTTCATACTTCGAAGCTCTAAACGCACACTAAACAGACTTCGCCGAGGACTTCGACAAGGGAAGAAAAATAAGCTTCGATCAGGGCTTCGCTAGTAATCAGAGAGGTCTAGCCTCCAGTTTACACAGAGTGAACACACACTGGAAAACACACTTCGCTCAAAGTACACAAGAGATCGAAATAAGCAGTGAGGTGTGCAAAACAGCTCAAGCAGAAAATGAACACAGAATCAAGACTTCGATGCTTGAACAGGGAACACAAAAGTGAACTCACAGGATGAATACAGAGTGTGGTGGCTAGCATAGGAGTTCTACAATGAATGCTCAAAGTGTTAATGCGACCTACCCAGCCTCCACTATTTATAGGCACTATTCAGCCATGTGAATTGACTACTTTACCCCTAGGGTTTACACTGGTTTTGTCTCATCAGAACAGAGGGATACAAAAGGTAGTCTACTTTATTTGGAGGCTTCTCTTGTCAGCTTTGCAGAGGGGACAACGTCAGCTTTTTGCAGAGCAGACACTGTCAGCCTTTACAGTCTTGGATTCTTCTGAAGCCCCCCTTCGCACGCGAGGGGTGCGGTAGCTTCGGTGAGAACCTTGAGCCTGATGGCCTTTGCTTCACCGAAGTCTTCCTTCGATATAGTGATGGTTTTGAGCCGAAGCCGTCAAAGCCCTTGGGCCTTCGCACCAACACCTTCGGAGTGGACCACCACGGCTTCGCAGCTTCTCCCAGCTCAAACTTCGTCAGTCCGTGTACCGAAGCCATGCATGGCCGAAGTACCTCAAGTCATCCTCACTCCGGAGCCAGCCTCGCTCCGGAGCCTGCTTCACTCCGAAGCCCCACCTTCGGAGTACCACCCTTCAAAGTCCCTCCTTCGTCCAAGGCCTCCGCATGAAGCATTCCATGAGCACTTTGTCGCAGTGTCTCTCCCCGAGCACACTCCCCGATGAGCCTCACCTGGACCATGCCTTCGATGCACCTCGACTTCTGAGACCTTCATCGGGTATACCTTCGAGTGTCTCCCTCCGAAGCACACTTCGAACACCTTGCCTCATTGCTGGGGACTTGATTCACCATACTTCGAAGTCACTCCATTCGGAGTACCCTTTGAAGTGCCTCGCCTCCGAGGACTTCGTCTTGGAGTACCTTCACCCGGAGCCACGCTCCGCACTTACTGCCTCTCCTGGCGCACCTCGACCCAAGGTCCGACCTCGACCCCTTCGCAGCCTTCGTGATGGAGCTCCTTGCTCTGCTGGCATCAAGCCTCCTGCTTGACCCAGGTTTACTCGCTACGAATCGTCTGTCGCCTCCAAAGTCCCCTGCGCACCACAAACAAGCAGACAAGTGTATCTAGTACCCCGGAGACCTCTCTAAGTAAACAACCTCCGATACACACTCCGGTGTACCGCCCAAAGTACCGAGACCTTCGGTACAACCAATCATCGTGTACTGTCGGACCCCCTCCGACAGGCACACTCCGCTGCAACAGCTGTAGAAACCAAAACCCACCGAACCCTTCGGTGAAACAGCCTCTGAACACCTTCGGAGGGACCCCTTCGAATCAGAGGGTAAAATATGTCAATCACTCATCACAAACTCCGAAACCAACCCTTGGTTTCTCACTTAAATACGGGGATTTCTATATAGTTCTCATAGTTAAGTTCTCATAGTAAGCATTCTTTTGTCCAGTGTTGTCTTCTGCATCTGCTCTGACACCACTATTTTGGTGCTTACTCTTTTGATCCTTTGCTTTGGTATAGAATGTGAAACCATTGATGTCATACGCTTGCCATGTTTTAACCATGCTCAATGGACCATAAGACAATTTATTTATCATCATCTCTTCATTGGTTTCTCCAATCGAAAGGTTTAGATCCCTCAGCCATGATGTAAAATGAATTTTGTGCTCTTTCATAATCCATTGTTCATCGCGATCTTCATTCTTTTCATGAAGCTCTTGCAGGTTTTGTTCAACATATGGTCTCATAATCGGCAATTGATGCATGACACTGTAATGTGATTATCTTACTGTTTGGTAGCTATTGTCTCGTATGATTTTCCTTCCTTTATTTCCTTTACCAGTGAGTCTTCCATGGTGTCGGGACATGGGATCACCTATTGGTTTTCCATCTCTTATGTAATCTGCGTAGCACTCAATGGCTTCCTTAGTCATGTAGCCCTCTATCATGGAACCCTCTTGTTGGCGTAAAAGATTACGCTAACAGGTTCTCGAAGATTAAGAACTAACACACAAAGAGTTTGTGAGACGGACTATTTCAAGCCTCCGAATTGGATAATAGCTCAAAGTAGTTCGAAGTTGTGTATTGAATAATTGAGTATTCTATCCTCATTACAGGGTAAGAATGGGGGTATTTATAGGTAAAAATCTTAAGGAAAAGACCATTTTACCCCTCAATTACAACCGACATAGTGGAAACTATTTGGTACCCCTAATAGGGTTAAAATGGTAAAAGACTAATCTAATTAGAAAGAAGATAAGTCTTCCATCCTCGCTGGCAGATAAGATCTCTGAAGATTTAACCTTCGAAGCCATACTCCGAACAGAAGCCTGGATGGATTCTTCGAGCTTGATCATGCACTAGACCGGAGTTAATACTGGAACTTCGGTCTAGTAAATTATCTTTGTCTTATAACTATAGAGACCCTAGGGATGATGTATTTTCCCCCAACAGTAGCCCCTCGAATACGCTTCTCCGAATGATCTGTAAAGTTAGGAGAGCAGTATAAGCAAGAAACATAATCATGCACAGGGTTTAATAAAATGTACCAACCTTGGAAGTATTCAGAAATTTAGAAACTTCGAATCGACTTCCAAGCAGAGGTTTCATTTGAACAGCTCCGAAGACAATTTTTACGAAGCTGAAAAGACCGTTAGACTCAGAAAATAGTCGTTATCTTTTTCTTTCAGAAGAAGTTATAGCGTTGCTTTGTTTTTGGAAAACACACTTCGCTCAAAGTACACAAGAGATCGAAATAAGCAGTGAGGTGTGCAAAACAGCTCAAGCAGAAAATGAACACAGAATCAAGACTTCGATGCTTGAACAGGGAACACAAAAAGTGAACTCACAGGATGAATACAGAGTGTGGTGGCTAGCATAGGAGTTCTACAATGAATGCTCAAAGTGTTAATGCGACCTACCCAGCCTCCACTATTTATAGGCACTATTCAGCCATGTGAATTGACTACTTTACCCCTAGGGTTTACACTGGTTTTGTCTCATCAGAACAGAGGGATACAAAAGGTAGTCTACTTTATTTGGAGGCTTCTCTTGTCAGCTTTGCAGAGGGGACAACGTCAGCTTTTTGCAGAGCAGACACTGTCAGCCTTTACAGTCTTGGATTCTTCTGAAGCCCCCCTTCGCACGCGAGGGGTGCGGTAGCTTCGGTGAGAACCCTTGAGCCTGATGGCCTTTGCTTCACCGAAGTCTTCCTTCGATATAGTGATGGTTTTGAGCCGAAGCCGTCAAAGCCCTTGGGCCTTCGCACCAACACCTTCGGAGTGGACCACCACGGCTTCGCAGCTTCTCCCAGCTCAAACTTCGTCAGTCCGTGTACCGAAGCCATGCATGGCCGAAGTACCTCAAGTCATCCTCACTCCGGAGCCAGCCTCGCTCCGGAGCCTGCTTCACTCCGAAGCCCCACCTTCGGAGTACCACCCTTCAAAGTCCCTCCTTCGTCCAAGGCCTCCGCATGAAGCATTCCATGAGCACTTTGTCGTAGTGTCTCTCCCCGAGCACACTCCCCGATGAGCCTCACCTGGACCATGCCTTCGATGCACCTCTACTTCTGAGACCTTCATCGGGTATACCTTCGAGTGTCTCCCTCCGAAGCACACTTCGAACACCTTGCCTCATTGCTGGGGACTTGATTCACCATACTTCGAAGTCACTCCATTCGGAGTACCCTTTGAAGTGCCTCGCCTCCGAGGACTTCGTCTTGGAGTACCTTCACCCGGAGCCACGCTCCGCACTTACTGCCTTCTCCTGGCGCACCTCGACCCAAGGTCCGACCTCGACCCCTTCGCAGCCTTCGTGATGGAGCTCCTTGCTCTGCTGGCATCAAGCCTCCTGCTTGACCCAGGTTTACTCGCTACGAATCGTCTGTCGCCTCCAAAGTCCCCTGCGCACCACAAACAAGCAGACAAGTGTATCTAGTACCCCGGAGACCTCTCCAAGTAAACAACCTCCGATACACACTCCGGTGTACCGCCCAAAGTACCGAGACCTTCGGTACAACCAATCATCGTGTACTGTCGGACCCCCTCCGACAGGCACACTCCGCTGCAACAGCTGTAGAAACCAGAACCCACCGAACCCTTCGGTGAAACAGCCTCTGAACACCTTCGGAGGGACCCCTTCGAATCAGAGGGTAAAATATGTCAATCACTCATCACAAACTCCGAAACCAACCCTTGGTTTCTCACTTAAATACGGGGATTTCTATATAGTTCTCATAGTTAAGTTCTCATAGTAAGCATTCTTTTGTCCAGTGTTGTCTTCTGCATCTGCTCTGACACCACTATTTTGGCGCTTACTCTTTTGATCCTTTGCTTTGGTATAGAATGTGAAACCATTGATGTCATACGCTTGCCATGTTTTAACCATGCTCAATGGACCATAAGACAATTTATTTATCATCATCTCTTCATTGGTTTCTCCAATCGAAAGGTTTAGATCCCTCAGCCATGATGTAAAATGAATTTTGTGCTCTTTCATAATCCATTGTTCATCGCGATCTTCATTCTTTTCATGAAGCTCTTGCAGGTTTTGTTCAACATATGGTCTCATAATCGGCAATTGATGCATGACACTGTAATGTGATTATCTTACTGTTTGGTAGCTATTGTCTCGTATGATTTTCCTTCCTTTATTTCCTTTACCAGTGAGTCTTCCATGGTGTCGGGACATGGGATCACCTATTGGTTTTCCATCTCTTATGTAATCTGCGTAGCACTCAATGGCTTCCTTAGTCATGTAGCCCTCTATCATGGAACCCTCTTGTTGGCGTAAAAGATTACGCTAACAGGTTCTCGAAGATTAAGAACTAACACACAAAGAGTTTGTGAGACGGACTATTTCAAGCCTCCGAATTGGATAATAGCTCAAAGTAGTTCGAAGTTGTGTATTGAATAATTGAGTATTCTATCCTCATTACAGGGTAAGAATGGGGGTATTTATAGGTAAAAATCTTAAGGAAAATACCATTTTACCCCTCAATTACAACCGACATAGTGGAAACTATTTGGTACCCCTAATAGGGTTAAAATGGTAAAAGACTAATCTAATTAGAAAGAAGATAAGTCTTCCATCCTCGCTGGCAGATAAGATCTCTGAAGATTTAACCTTCGAAGCCATACTCCGAACAGAAGCCTGGATGGATTCTTCGAGCTTGATCATGCACTAGACCGGAGTTAATACTGGAACTTCGGTCTAGTAAATTATCTTTGTCTTATAACTATAGAGACCCTAGGGATGATGTATTTTCCCCCAACAGTAGCCCCTCGAATACGCTTCTCCGAATGATCTGTAAAGTTAGGAGAGCAGTATAAGCAAGAAACATAATCATGCACAGGGTTTAATAAAATGTACCAACCTTGGAAGTATTCAGAAATTTAGAAACTTCGAATCGACTTCCAAGCAGAGGTTTCATTTGAACAGCTCCGAAGACAATTTTTACGAAGCTGAAAAGACCGTTAGACTCAGAAAAATAGTCGTTATCTTTTTCTTTCAGAAGAAGTTATAGCGTTGCTTTGTTTTTGGAAACGATAATGGTATAGAAGACAGAACGTCGAGTATGAACGGTAATAATTTGTGAGTTCAGGCTATAAATAGAAGGGCAAAGGGGCATTCGAGATACTTTACTCACTGTTCTCGCACAATCCTTCTTCTAGCTTCCAGAACTCTAGCTCCAAACTTCCCACTCCGTTCAATGGCAAAGACTAGCCACAAAGCGCCCGTAGCAGCTTCAACCTTGCCTAGGCAACAAGCCATGGCGGCAGCAGCAGCGGCGGCACCTGCGGGGAATCCCTAACAAGTCGGCCCCCATGACCTCCTCCCGGCATCTTCCAAGTACTCGGACCAGTCCTACAACTTGGGGCCATCGACCTGCAAGAAGAAGACCATCGCAGCAGCAATTGCGCAGAAAGTTGGTCCGGGAATCAAGATCAGTCAGCCCGGTCAGGAAGCAATCCCCTCGCCTTGACTCAGAGAGGTGGTTGTATTCGAGGCATTCTTCGAAGCTGGGTTAGGGCTTCCTGCAGTAGATTTCTTGTCTAAGGTGTTGGAACTTTTCCATGTCACCCTTCCTCAACTGTCCCCGAATGCCATAGTGTGTCTTGCGATCTTCGAGTGGGTGATGCGAGCCGAAGTCTGTGAAGGGAGAGCGAAGATCTTCGCAGTGCTCCACAAAGCTTCCTGCCAGCCGAAGACTTATCTGGGCTCTGGAGGAGAGAAAATAGTAGTTTCATTTGGCAGTATCAACTTCCGGCTCCGGGATGAGTTCTAGACTCGCTTTCCGGCGAAGGCCATCAAAGCCAGATGGTACACAAACTGGATTCTTCGCTGGTTCTACACCGAAGTGGGAGTATACATCACTTTGGCTGGACCTCTAAAAGACATATATTTCCGGAGGGAAGACAAAGTTCATCCGGATCCAAGCCAGCTTGAAGCTCGCCTCAACCTACTACAAACGATAAGTCGCCGCATGATCATATGGGACTTAGCGGAGGAGTTCATCGGGCTTCGGATTCCGCCTCTGATGGCCAACTGGCCTATTAACTTCGAAGAGAATCTAGAGGGTGGACTCCAAGAAATCTCTTCGAGCTCTGTAGGTAACTTCGGAAACTGCAAAATGTTTTATATGCACTAATTTCATAAAAAATGATATGACTTAATCTTATCTTTCAGCTCCATGCGCTACTGTGACTTTGGAGCAAGTTGTACGGGCTTCGGAGAAGATCCTCGGAGCCCCTACTCTCACTGAGAAGGAATAGAGAGTGAAGCTGGTGGGTCAGTGGGATCGGTTAAACCGAGTATGGAGTGTGCTCGAAGTTGACGCTCCTTCTCTTCCAGACTGGAGCACCTCCAAGACTGGTCCTAAGAAGAGGAAAGCTGAAGCTGGTCCTTCAGCACTGGCTACAAAACCTGTGAACAAGCTGGCTCGAAAGCCAAAGTACATATCCCCTTCCAAGTCCTCTACTTCATCTTCAGAGTCATCTGAAGATGAAGGACATATAGAAATACAAAGGGAGTTCGAAACTCCTATTACCGAGGATGAAAGGGCGCATGCAGAAGTTGAAGTTCCCACCGAGGGTGACACAGCGGTTGTGCCTGCCGCGAAAGGTAATCTCAAGCAGGCAGAGACTTTGAAGGTCTCGTCTGGCCAAGAGGTCCTCGCTGCAGAAGAAGGCGGAGTCGAGGCGACAAATGATCAAACTTTGGCTCTAGATGAAGTGCTAACTACTGTTCTCTGGAGAGATTTCAGCAACTAATCCTTCGATCCCCAACTCCGAATCTAAGGAAGACTTCGAAGAGGCATTCGAGCCTCCGAGCAGCCCTATACTCATCCGTCGACAGAATGTCAGAGGTAAGCCTTAGTTGAATGCTTTTCCTTTCTTTTCGTGTCCTGCAAAATTTATGAAATATATAATACCTTTGATTTTATAGGATCAACCCCAATGGAGATGACCCCTGCCGTGAAGACTGTGCCTGAAACTTCGACATCTCCGAAGTCGATTCCGAAGGAGGCTATGAAAATGGGGCCTAGAAAAGGTAAATGAAAAGTGGATCCTTTGCTTGCTCCTCCCATCAGAATCTACAGACGGAGGACAGTCCACGGAAGGGGGCAAATCCAGAGAGGTCTCCAGGGATGCGGCGTTGTGCTCCAGCCCTTCACCAAATAAAGGCGATCAAAGAGCCTTGTCAAGGGTCCCCCTCCTAGCTCCTTTTCTGGAGCGAAGGACCGGGCTTCAGACTCTGCTAGAGCCTCTGGCTCGAGCTAATCGCGAAGTCGGGGAGACCGACTTGGTGGCTATCCTTGGAGAAGCTGAGGGGTCGGAGTTAGATGCAGCCTTTGAGCGGGCAGCCTACTAGGTACGAAGTATCTGCAATAACAGAGTTAGTTTAAACATGTAAATAGTTTACTTACATCACTCTTTTCTTCCTTCACAGCAAATAGTCTTGGCCCGAGCTGCGGCTGTATCAAACGAGCGAGAGTGTAATCGTCTCAAGGAGAAGATAACTACCCTCCATGGGAGTCTTGTCAGCTCTGAGATTCAGACCTCCGGCTTGGATGAAATGGTAGCAGCGGAAAGGAATGCCAGACTTGGTCTGGAGGCTGCTAATCGGAAGCTCGAAGCTGAACAAATCGTGCTTCGGGCAGAAGTAGAGAAACTACGGATGGAGCAGGCGACCACAGGGACCGAGCTAGTCAAGCTCTGAGAGGAGCAGGCGAAGTTGATTGAGGAGGCCAATAACTTGTTCAAAAGAACTCCTTGGTTATGGAGGAAGCTAGGCTATCTTCTTTGATAGACGAGCTGTCTTCGTCAAGGGATATTTTGTCCAAAGACAAGGTAAAGTGCGAGAAGGTAGCCTTAGAGACCATGCCAAAACTAGAAAAGGCTTGCTCATGCTTTTGATTGGTTAGTAATCACTTGAGTTTTTCATCCAGTATTTTAGACAACATTCAAGGCAAATGTTTCATGCGTAATGTCATTGTTGTCCATCATGTTTTAGAAGCTTACATCTACACTTATCTCACCTTGCTGCTTGCATTGCCAAAGGGGGGAATTTACTTCATGTTTTTCATGCTTCTAAAGGGGAGAAGGAGGATTTTAAAATTTAAAATCAAGTGACATGTTTTGAATCGTTTTCTAAGTTTTTATGGTCACTTGTGTGCTAAACCGAATTTTCATCTTGATTCTTTTGGGTGTTGTCAATGCACTCAACATGGTGGACATTGAGAAACCAAGAGGAGTTGTACCTTGGTTTTATCTTTGTGATTGACGGGTTTGTTTGGTTCTACATGTGATCTGTGATTGTCCACGTGATTACTGAGTTCATCGATGATGTCAGTGTGTGTATATGGAGAACGTGTAAACTTGTCTCATGTTGTGCAGGTTTGTGATGCTACTCAACTATTAACGATAGTCATCAGGGTTAGGCAAGGAGCTTGATGCTAGAGAATTAGGGAGGTTAGGCTAAGTTGAGAAAGGTCTCAAGATGTACACGGGGAGATGGAGCTGGACATGGATTGATGATCGATCAAGATAGTGGGTTGACCAAGACCGGCGAAAGGGACGCTAGTGCAATTGACAAGGCAACTCGAGGGATCGAGATCGGGAGAGACTTTGTAGCGGTCGAGATCGTGGGTTTGGTGACTCATGTCGAGATTAGAAGAGGCTTTGTCGGTTTCAGCTAAAAACTGGTAAATCAAAAAGTGTTATAAAATTCTAAGAAATAGAAGTTTATTTTTCAGTATAGTTAGTTTTGGGAATAGATAGTCTTTTTAGTATTTTTCTCATTTTTAATTCTGAAAAATACCTAAAGGGTAGGTTTAAATTCTGAAAAATACCAAAGGGTATTTTAGGTATAATGCTTAGTTTTAAGTATATTTTTGTAAATAATCCCTAAGGGCACTTTTAAGATTTCGTAGGGATGTCTATAAAAGGGTCCCCATAGCCTTGGAAAACAAACCAACAAATGAGAAATCCATTTTTCCAAATCTTCAACAGCTTTACTCATTTTTTCTTCTGTGTTCATCATCCGATTTCCTATTCCTTTTGTCAGTAGCACTGTGCATATTCATATCGCTGTAGTGTTGCCAGCCGGTACGGTCATTCATCGTTGAATATTTTACGTGCTAATTTGTTGTACTGATTTTTGGTGAGTTTTTCTCCTCTGATTTCTTCCCAGTTTTTTTGTATCCAGATTCCCAGAATTCCATTTTTTCAATCTAAAAAAGTTTTTAGCCATTCCTTCTAGGAGTTCCTGTTCATGCAATTGTTGTAGAAATTTTCGGTAGAACTGCACTGTATAACATCCACATTCTGGTTCTTTTTGATGGCTGCTAGTGCTTTTCAGTATCCAGAAATTTGGAGCTGCAATTTCTCAAAGTTTCAAATATTTCAACCAGTTTTCTTGAAGCTTCTGTTCACAAATTTTTGTTTCTATAGCAAATTGTGGTGTGTGGTACTGCGCTTCATCTTGATCACTGTAGATTTTTCCGTTGAGATTCAATTCAGGTGTTGTAGCGATAGTCGGTAGATTGAGTTGTGAAACTTCCAGAGATTGTTCTGGTTAGCAGGTATAGTTTTTTCTCTCAGTTTTCTCTGATTTCATCAAAGTGCACAAGAATTTTTGTTCTGTTTTTCATTCAGTTTTCCTGTATCATTTCATCAGCAAACAGTATTGTTTATCACTCAGTTTTCTGTAGTCTTGTCCGCAGTGTTGTTCATTATCAGCAGTGTTTCAGTATGGTTGTTGTCCTGACTCGACTGATGAGTTTGTCCTGCTCATGTACATGAGTCGTTCGAATTTTCGGCAGCAGTAACAATTCAGAATTAATTTCAGAATTTCATTCAAAATGCTGAAGTTTACTTTTGCCTAAAGTTCGTCAATTCTGATTCCTTATTGGATAATACATGTTGATTTTTTTAGATCAAAGTAATTGCTGAATATCTTGTTGCTTATGGTCTCGCTTGCATAGGAGTTCTTATTTGATTCAAATTCAGTTTGTTGAATTCAAGAGGCTGAGATTTAAGTATCACAAATTGATTAATCTCATGCTAATGAAGAAAACTCTTTATTCTTCATTGTTCTAATTTTGTTTCTAAAATTAATTTTTTGTGATTTCTTTAAGAAGGTAGTTGCAGTGAGTTAATATGTGAATTGCAATCTTTGCTTCAGATTTTCAGAGCATCGTCACGTAATTAGAAAATACCATCAATTCGAAAGAATTCGTTGAAACGCCTAATATGCCCCCCCTCTAATCACCTATTACAATCCTACACACGTCGTTTTGGTCTACATCTTCCTCGACTCGGTGGGTCCCTGTTTCAGCCCGATATGTATCACGCAGCACATCAGGCCTAGAAATTGAAGCCTTGGGAACCGTGCCACCCGTCCCTGTTGCTGCCGAAGTTTATCGCCTGGACCGCTTGGTCTATTGCTCTAATCCAGAGGCGATCCATCATCTTCAGTGTCTCTGCCTTGTACAAGAGACCGCAATTTCTCTAGCGCTGATTTTCTGCATCTCTTCATCAGGCGAGTACAGATAAATTCCTTTTTTCCTGATCAGAATATATTTTTAATATCTGACTATATGCTTGTTTGATCAGAAAATTGCTTGATCAGAAAATGGCTCGATTATTTTGAGAAAAGTTCTAGTTAATGATGTGGATGATGAAGTGTACTTGATTAAATGCCTCTGAACTGTGGAGTTTTGCTATATGCTTGAAGAAATATTTTTGAACTATTGTTTGTCAGTCTGATCTGTTAGTAGTCTGAGTTTGCCATTGAGCATTGTGTTTGTCTTTTCAATTAGGACATTGGTTGTTTTTCAAGGCTAGATTATTTATGTAGTGCTTATGATCTCTTAAATTGTTGATTCACATCATATCAAACAGGAGAGTGATAGCAGTAATTATTATATGTGATTTGCAAATTTGTTTGCTTCCACTAATTTACTTTTGAGGAGTGTTGAGTGAAAGAAAGAAGTCATCTCTTCGAAAGAATTTGTTGATGCGCCTATCCACCCCATCTAGTCGCCTGTTTCGGTCATACAAGAGAAATTTAGAAAAATATAACTTGTGACACTTCGATCAATAATATGGATATTAATGGTTTTTAATTCTAAAAGAATAAAATAAAGTATGAAAAATATGACACATATCATATTTTTATAATACGATAAGTAGATATTGTGATAACAATTTAAAAATATTTAGTGCAAGATGTGATATATGATGTTCATAAACCGAAGATTCTTTGAAAATGAAATAATTTTTCCAAAAAAATCATATTCTTATTTTTAGTCTGTTTTTATTCCTTAGCCCTAAATTTAAAAATATTTCACAAAAGTTGTCAATAAAAAAGGAAAACACATTTGATAAAAATTTTAAAAAATAAAAAATATTTGTCGAGTGAGAGATTAGAGATTGTCAATAAACAAATTATTTTTGCTGAGTGCAAATACTCGACAAACAAAATATTTTCATCTTTCGCACCAGAGACAAAAAATTCATATTCGGTGCCAAAAATTCATGATACGAGGATGTGCCCAACCTTCACGACGTAGAATCAAAGATACTCGTGAAACTTGACGAGTCTTGTGCAGCCAACCATTGCATGTGCAACAAACTGTAGCACGTAGTTCGCCCAACCTCACGTTGTCCACTCAACCAAGTCAAGCAGATTACAATCCTCGTTACAATCACAAAGGGCTTGCAAGATTAACGGAAAGGAATGCACAATTCTCAGAGATGATTCAGCTAGTAGCTAGAACACTCAAGAACATGCATAAAGCATAGTTGTTTCATTCTCAAAATTCTATCCTCCCAACACATTGAGAAAGATCCTATTATATAGAAGGGATTGAGAGGGAGATGAAGAGGTGTTCAGGATGTTTTACATGGCATTAAGCCAATATTGGTGCGCAACACCCTAATTAAAGCAAATGAAACATTTGACAGTTTCTGGTCTCCACATTAAGCCGGCGATAACTCTCTGTTCTGGTAGAATTATTGGATGACGCCATATCTGTTGGAAAGCTTATGAAGTAAACGTTCCAAGCTGTGGTCGAACACATTTATTAGATTTAATATGCACTTTCTATGAGTATTTTATTCCATACTAGTCACTTAAATCTGAAATGGCCTTCATTGCATTCATTGCTTGATTGATGGTTGTTGATGAAGTGCTTCTCCTTTGGCCACTCTTCAACATTGTCATACCTAAGAACAATTAAATTATGGGCATTAGGTAGCAACTGATTTTCATGTGTAATGTTATTCTTATTTAGGAGCGAGTTCACCTATTGATTTATTTGCTTTGCACGAGCGCGAGTTATTGCTCCTTCAAAATGATTTCGAATATCTTGATCATTGGGGGAAGGAAATGTTGTTGATGTTAGGCTGTCCATATCATCCTCCCCTTCTTGAAAAGGAGTCGTCCTTGACTCTATTTGTTCTGGTCCAAAGAATTGTGACAAATCAACAACATTGAAAGTAGTACTCACATTACAGTTATCTTTAGGAAGCTCAATCTTGTATGCATTGTCATTTATCTTCTTTAACACTTTGAATGGACCATCAACACATTGCATAAGTTTGGACTTGTGCTTCTCCAGAAAACGCTCTTTGTGTAAATGCACCCAAACCAAATCTCCTAGTTTGAAAAGCATCTTCTTGCTTCCTTTGTTTGTCTTTTGAGCAAAACAGCGTGCCTTCTTCTCTATAACTTCCTTGGTCTTTAGATGTATAGCTTTAACAAACTCTTCATGCTTTGTTGCCTCCATGTTTGCTCTCTCTTGAAAAGGTAGTGGCAGCAAATCAAGTGGTGTGATTGGCCTAAAACCATACACCACTTCAAATGGGCACAATTGTGTTGTTGAGTGAACAACTCTATTGTATGCAAATTCAACATGTTGAAGGCATTCCTCCCATTCTTTCAAGTTCTTCTTAATCATTGTTTGCAGCAACATGGAGAGTGTACGGTTTACCACCTCTGTTTGACCATCAGTTTGTGGGTGACAAGTTGTTGAAAATAGAAATTTTGTGCCAAACTTGGCCCACAATGTCTTCCAAAAGTAACTCATAAACTTCACATCATGATCTGAAAGAATGGTTCTAGGCATCCCGTGCAATCTCACAATTTCCCTAAAAAATAAATCAGCAATATGTGAAGCATCGCCGGTCTTGTGATAGGGAATAAAGTATGCCATTTTAGAAAACCTATCCACGGTTACAAATATGGAATCTCTCCCACTCTTTGTCCTAGGGAATCCCACAATAAAGTCCATACTAATATCTTCCCAAGGTGCACTAGGAACAAGATGTGGAGTATACAAACCATATGGGTTAAGTTTGGACTTAGCTTTATGGCATGTGGCACAACACTCCACAAATCGTTCAACATCTCTCTACATCTTTGGCCAATAAAAATTATTGGACAGCATGACCAAAGTCTTTTCTCTCCCAAAATGTCCCATTAAACCACCGCTATGTGATTCCTGCAACGACAGCAAACGTACGGACGAATCTGGAACAGATAGCTTGTTAGCATGGAACAAGAATCAGTCGTAACCATGAAATTTTTTCTAGCCTTTTCCATCATTATATTTAGTGTACGGTTCATCAAATTCTTTATCTACAACATACAAATCTTTCAAACTTTCCAAACCTAGAATGTTAATATCAAGTTGAGATAAAAGAACAATCCTACGAGAGACAACGCATCAGCAACCACATTTTCTTTGTCGTTCTTGTATTTCACAATGTAAGGGAAAGATTGAATAAATTCAACCCATTTAGCATGTCTAGGTTCAATTTAGCTTGCCCTCTCAAATATTTTAGTGCTTCATGATCAGAATGTATGATAAATTATTTGTGCAATAGATAATGTTGCCAAGTGTCTAGAACACGGACCAAAGCATACAACTCTTTGTCATAAACAAGATAATTTAATTGAGCACCACCAAGTTTCTCGCTAAAGTATGCTACTACTTTTCCTTCTTGTATCAAACACCACCAATACACAACCACTAGCACCACATTCAATTTCAAATGGTTTTGTCAAAATCAGGAAAAACAAGTAATGGTGCTTCAGTGAAGCATTTCTTGAGTTCTTGAAATGCTTTTTCTTGACACTTACCCCAAATAAACTCAACACCTTTCTTGGTGAGCTCATTTAAAGGCGTAGTGATGGTGCTGAAATTCTTCACAAAACATCGATAGAACCCAGCAAGACCATGAAAGCTTCTCACTTGACTGACATTGACAGGTGTTGGCCAATTCTTGATTGCTTCAACTTTAGATTCATCCACTTCTACTCCCTGTGCAGAAACAACAAAACCCAAAAAGACAACCTTGCGTGTGCAAAATTTGCACTTCTCCTTGTTAGCATACAACTTTTCAGATCAAAGTACTTGCAGCACTTGTACAATATGGTCAACATGCTTTTCTTTGCTACGACTATATATTAGAATGTCATCAAAATAAACCACAAAAAAATTCCAATGAATGCTCTCAAACATGATTCATTAGTCTCATGAATGTATGTCGCGCCCCGATTTAATAAATCAGGACTTTATTGAAATTCCATAGAAAATCAATAAACAAGACGTTCATCACACGACCACGTATAAGACGAGCAATCATTCACGGTTCGTAGACAGCATTAATACAAAAGTGAATGAAAGTGAAGAGAAACTAATAAAATCAAGGGTCCTAGATGAACGCCTCCTTCCAGTCTCGCTTTGACTGGGTCGCTACTCCAGGACCTTCATCCTCCTCGTAGTAGATGGGCTCTGATAGTGTAAGTCAACGGGGTGAGTACAGATGTACTCAACAAGCCACCGAATGCAAATATAATGCAAGATAATAACAAGGGAGATAGTGGCTAGTTTTGCGGAAGCAGCATATTTGTAAAGCATTAAATGTGAGCAATTTATTAGTACGGAAAAGTAAACATGTGAATGCATCATCATCTTCTAACTCGAGGAGTACGTTTTACCTCCTCGCACAACAGTCCTTACATGCCATGAATAACTCAATCTTTCAACCAATTGTAAACTAACTGCGAGTAGTCACACAACCCGCCCTTGACCGTGGGCTCGGCTTTTCGAAAAGATTTAAATTACTTTGATCAGAGATGTACCACTGTACCCACAAGGCACACACTCATCACTTACACCAAAGTGTAACGAGATGACCCATTTCATGGGAACTCGTGCCAAAAACCTTCCATATGGTCTTCCCCGACTCAACATCACCCTCTTATAGGTTTCGTACCGTGTCTCGCCATGTCGAGTTTCCACAATACCCCCCCTTGAGCCATCGTCGGTACAAGGCGCCCTGAGGGCTAGCCCCTTGCCCCCTCCACTATGGTACTGAGAGCCGGAGTGTTCCACACTTCTAGTTAGGACTACCCATTAGACTTGTGGTTGGTACGGAAGGCTTTGCAACAGATCCCGCAGACCGGTCCTTATAGTGCCCCGGGTGCGACATACCAAAACCCGAGCTTGCACCCGGAACCCACCATACTTATAACATACCTAACTCCAACAGAGTCCAGAGACAAGAATAACGGGGTATTTCATATACCAAAATCCATCTAATCTACGACTCGTTTCTTTTATCCTATAGCAGTGGTGCCGGTACATTGGGCACTAGCTAATATAATATTTGTAGAGTGACAAGGAGTTAAGGCTCAATAAGCATGGCTTGGGTTTGCACACAAGGACGGGGATCTAATAAATATAAGTGTAAGGCTTGATCTTTGACTAATGCAATATTAACCTATGAGTTTATAGCGATAATTTATTAAATCCTGGGCTCAATAAGGATCAACTGTTCCACAGAGGTGGTCGATGACTTGCCTTGGTCAGCAAAGGGGGGAGGGAGGAACCTCGGGGTAGAACTCCTGCTCCTCGACGAACTCGTAGTCTTCTCGATACGGAAAATAAATAAACAACACATTCAATAAAGCATCACCAAACAAAATCATACAAATGTTATGGTCTAAATATGTGATTTGAGCTTTATTATTCTGGTGTTACTCTTAATAATATTAAAAGTTGAGTTTTAGAGGTTTTTATTAATTCTTTCCCTGAATTATTAATTTATCCCTAAAGGGTTTTTATTTATTTAATCCATAAGTTTATTTTGTGCTAGGATATCATACTGTTTTATGGCATTAAAGTGTAGAGAATAATATACTGAATTTAACAAATTTTGAATGGTGAAATTTGGAGTTAAAATGAGCAAGTTATGAATTTTCAAAGTTTAAACCCTTTTCTGGAATTTTATTTAAACAGAAAATGGATTTTAGTCCACGGTGAGACAGGCCCACGGTGGACAGGCGCACTGTGCGCGTGGACCAGATCAACCAGATCCGTTGGATCTAGATCCGACGGCCAGGCGCGAGGCGGGATCCCTTAAATGAAAACGGGACGGCCAGGATTAGATCCCGCGAACCGGTATGACGTGGACGCACCAGATCGATCCAGGGGGTTAAGTGACGATCGACGGCCGAGAGGCCTCGATACCCCTTTGACCAGATCTGAGGGCCCAGATTAAATCCTGAGGGGATTTAATCCTAGCCCTCCGATCGCAATCGAACGGCCGTGGCACGATCGGGCACGGCACGACGTAAGGGGGCGCGTACCCCCTTCATCTCCGGCGACGGCGGCCTCGGATGCGATGGCGACGGCGGCGGCGAGCGCCTACGGGCATAGCTAATGGCAAAAATGGAACGGGGAGGGGAGGGCGGTCATGACGTACCTTTGACGGCGACAACGGAGGTCCGGAGGTGACCGACGGCAAGCGTAGACGGCGGAGGGGTTCGGGTGGTCGACGGCGATGGTGATCTGGCGGTCTTCTTGGCCGACGGAGGGGTGGCCGAGAACGGGCGGTCGACGGCGGACCCGACGGTGGCTGGTGGCTAGGACGGAGGATGCCGGGATTGACGGCGAGCGACGGCCAGAGGGGGAGCAGGGGAGAAGGGCCAAAACCGAGAGGGGGTGCTTTGCTTTCGCTCAGGCTTGGGCTACGATGGTGTGGGCAGAGGGCGGTGAGCTGAGGGGGTTTTATAGGGGATGGCCGGCGTCTGGATGGCAGGGAACCGAGGGCTCCTGTGAGCTCCGGCGATCCCTTTCCAAAAGCTTCGGGTAGCTTCCCATACACGCGAAGACGTGTCGGCTAAGGAAGGAAAGGGCGGCGGCGTTCGGGGAAGGTGATCCGGGGTGAATCAAGCGAACGCGGGCGGCCGGCGGTGAGGAAAATGGAAGGTGATCGCCGGGGAAGGAAAGGGGATAGAGGGTTTCCATCGGAGAAGACGGGTCCGATAGGTGGCCCCCACCTGTCAGTGGGCGAAACCAAAAAGGAAGGGCCGACAGATGGGCCACGCCTGTCAGGGAGAGGAGAGCGGAGGCGGGAGGCTGCCATGCGGGTCCAGGCGGGGCGCGGGCGGGAGGAGAGAGGGGGAAGCGGCGCCGACAGGTGGGACCCACGGGTCAGTGGCTCATGGCTTGGACTGGGCTGGGCTCGTATGCTTTGGAGGTTAAGGCCCATCAGGCATTTTTAATTGTTTTCTGATTAAAATAAATCCAGTAATCCATATATTTGATTAAGGGTTGAATCACTGTTGATAAAAATTTGTAAAAATTCCTAAAATTATATCTTAGTCTCTAGTTCATCTCATAAAATTTTCAGGTCCAAATTTTGAATATTTCTCTCTGTTTGGCCTTATTTGAGTTCTTTTAGGATTTTTCTTTAATAAATAAATCCAGAAATGATTTAAATAATCTTTTTCTTTTATTTTATTTGTTTTTATTTCTTGGGGTGTTACAATCCTATCCCCCTTACAGAGAATCTCGTCCTCGAGATTCGGATCAATCCTCGAATAGCTCAGGATGCTGTGCCTTGAGTTCATCTTCTTTTTCCCATGTAGCTTCCTCAACCGGATGATTGCTCCACTGCACCTTGCAGAAGCGGATGACCCGACTCCTGGTGATCCTTTCCTTGACCTCCAATATCTTGACAGGCTTTTCCACATAGGTCAGATCCTCTTGGACATCTAATTGCTGAAGATCCACTTGCTCTATCGGGACAGCGGAGACACTTCTTTAGTTGGGAAACATGAAACACATCATGCACTCCAGCCAATGAGGGTGGTAGTTCCAACTGATAAGCAACCTCGCCTTGGCGTCGGATAATGGGGAATGGTCCAACATATCGAGGGGCCAACTTTCCTCTCATGTTAAATCGTTGAGTACCACGGAGAGGCGTAACTCGAAGATAGACATGGTCTCCTTCTTCAAATGTTAGGTCGCGACGGCGATTGTCCGCGTAGCTCTTTTGTCGTGATTGGGCTGTCTTGAGTCGGTCTCTGATGATCCGTACCTTCTCTTCATCTTCTCGAAGGATGTCCGTCCCGAACACTTGGGATTCACCCGTTTGGTCCCAAAGTAGTGGCGTTCTGCACTTGTGTCCATATAAGGCTTCGAAGGGAGACATCTGAAGGCTGGCTTGATAGCTGTTGTTGTATGAAAACTCAGCGTACGGTAAGCTCTTGTCCAAGTGGCTCCAAAATCTAAGACACATGCCCGTAACATATCCTCCAATATCTGGTTTACCCTCTCTGTTTGTCCATCCGTCTGAGGGTGGTAGGCAGTACTGAAGTTCAATCTTGTTCCCATCTCTTCTTGAAGGTTCTTCCAAAAACGAGAGGTGAACTGGCTTCCTCTATCGGACACTATCTTCTTAGGCACTCCATGAAGACACACAATGCGGGCCATGTATAATTCTGCAAGCTTGGGGACACTAAAGGTCGTATTGACGGCTATGAAATGCGCTACTTTTGTAAGTCGGTCGATGATTACCCAAATAGAATCATACCCAAGTTGGGTCTTTGGTAGTCCGGTGATGAAATCCATACCGATCTCTTCCCACTTCCATTCAGGTACTTTCAATGGCTACAGCAGCCCTGCAGGTCTCTGGTGTTCAGCTTTTACCCTCCTGCAGGTGTCACACTCGGCGACAAACTGCGCAATCTCCCTCTTCATGCTAAC
>JAAALK010000285.1:47109207-47131877 GCA_019279435.1 Zizania palustris | reverse complement strand
AAACTAAATATTAATATCCTAAAAACGAATTAAACATAGATCGTCAGTTTTACGCCGAAACTGACAAAGCGTCCACTGTCTTCGCACGGGTACCGGATTGGGCTGACCTGAACCCGCAGCTTCCTCAGCCCGGCAACCGCTTGCCGCCGTGTACCCTGAGTCAAACCCAGTAAACAGACCAGTGGATCATCTGCCGCTCCTAGCCATGTACCCGGATTGGGCCAGCCCGACTCCGCGGCTCCTCTGCCCGGCCGTCGCTCACTGCCGTGTACCTGAGTCACATGCGCCTCAGACTCGGCAGGTCTTCATCTCTCCCTTCCTTTGACTCCCGTTGACAATCACTCATCACATCTAAAATATCAAAACCATATTCTTCAACATGGTTTCTCAATCTCCCCCTTGATGAGTGCATTGTCAACACCCTTTTCAGCTCATCTCCAAAACCTGCAAAACATGTGGAAACAGAAAAAAAACAAAGAAAATAGAAGAAAAAAATAAATGTTTAACCCTAATGACCAAAAGCCAAATAAAAGCACGAAAATGGTCATTATAGTTAACCAAAATTAAAACATCAAAAACAAGTGCAAATCTCATAATTACCAACAAGAATAAACTCCCCCTGAAATAAATCCCAGAGAAAGCCAAAAATATATCCAAAATTTCTCCCCCTTGTTGACAATTGGACTCATCATGTGAGACTAAATGCACTTTAAAGAGACATAAACACAAACTCCCCCTGAAATGCAGCTCCCCCTCAAATATGCCATGAATGCAGATGAGGTGCAGGTGGAGTGTGAAAAGCATGCTTCTTAGATATGATTAACTGCAATAACAACATCTAACAGGTATAGCGAAAGATATACTGTCTAAGATACATGACATGATCAGTGCAATAGATGATATCTTAAGAAAGTCATTAGCACGCATTTTTCGATTTTTTGCAAAACAAAAGCATCACCACATTTTCTAGTTGACAAGCAAGGTAAAACATGAGATGCAAAAGCTAATTGATATCTACCAAGATAAGCATTGTCCAAAACAAAGTGCTTCAGCAAAACTATCATCTTTTTAAATTTTTCAGACTTTTTCTTTATATTTTTCATTTCTGCCAGGGGTTATTTGCATGTCAAACCTTATGCTAACCGACCAAGTCAAGCCTAGGCCAGAACTGGACCATCAGAAGCTTAAGACATGGTCTTGGCATACATTACACCGTCCTAGTTCATACCAAAGTGCTATGGTATGCAGTCCAGAACAATGCAATGCGACAAAAGCAAACCCACCTGGATCTTTTCTGATAATCATAAAAAATGCATAAATTTTTATTTTTCTGAATTTTTTATCATTTGTATAGCACATTTTTCATATTTAAAGCATATAGATGTCCAAGTTGCGTATCTGCATCTAAGTAAGGATCTAGCTACAAGGCATGTAAAAGATAGCGAAAGCATTCAGCCTACACGTGCTAGTTACAAGAAGCAATGGTGATCATTTTTCAATTTTAAAGCATAAAATCCATGCATATGACAAATATCAGATATATCATGTGAACTGAACCAGAACATGATCATCGACAGGTAATCAAAAACATATACTAGCTAGAGAAAGTAAAGCAGATTAATCATATAGCAGAAGCAAGTTCAAAATGTGATTGATGATTATGCGTGATATGAACGCACACAAAAAGACTCAATAAAAAAATAAAAATAAAAAAGAAAGTAAAACTGATACCAATAAAAAGCTGACTCAAAATATCCTAAAAAGGATACACAACTCCCAAATCAAGATCAAAAGTCATGAGTGGGAACAAACGGTCCAACACTAGGTTTGGCAAAGGTGTTAAACCAGTGTCGAGCCATCTGCTCATATGTTGGAAAGCAGAAGTAATCATATGAGCCTAAACTGAAACGCGGATCAAAGTGCGGTCCTCTGTTCTTCCTAAAATCACGGCCGTGAGATCCGAAACCGTATCTATAATGAACTGGAACTCTGCAGGAACAAAAACCACCCTCTGGAGCACGATCATAAAAACCGTCTCCACTACCACCACCTACACGACGTGGCCTGGCCTCTAGCCTCTCTCTACATCGAGGAACTCTCTGTCTACCACCCTGCTGGTAGAACTGCTCCTGCCCACCACGAGCTCTCTCCGCTCGTTCAACCCGCTTCCTCCTGAAGCAAAACTCCTCAAGATGCCCATCTCTTTGACAAAACTCACATTGATAGGTAGGCTTCTTGAAATGTGGTTAAGGCTTGGGAATCTTAGGCTTGGTGGTGTTTGATGTATCATATTTAGTGGTGTTTGGGACCTAGATCTGCTTCTTAGGTGGAGCTTTAGGTTGTTCTTGGATCACTCCATCCTTGGGATGACTATCCTTAAAGGACTCAGTAGATTGAGTCGTGGGATATCTCTGTTCGGGAGTCATCTTACTCCACTCCACTGCACGGCTAATGGCGCTCTCAAAATCAGCCTTGGTATATGTGTAACCTACTCCAAAACCATCATGTCTCTTGAACTGCTGGATCATCATGCCGAGTTGTGGCTCTTTAGCACTGATCCAACTCAAGATTGAATGGAGGTAAAAGTTCTCGTTCTGAACATTAGCTAGCTCCTCTCTCAAAGAAGCTAACACCTCCATCTGAGACAAGCAGATCTCACACTCTTTATCAACTTTGACAGACTTCTCAGCTTTTAGCTTGATCAACTCCATTCTAATGGATAAGCAGTTCTCACAAACAGTGGATGGAACTGACATGGTCTTAAGCTCTAGCTTAGTCTGCTCCAACTCAGCTCTCACTCCAGCTAACTCGCTCAACTGCTCATCACTCTTGGCTCTCAGCTCAGCTATACTAGCTAAATGAGATGAGCAGTCTACACAAGGTGCGACAACAGTGGCATGAGCATCTTTTAGCTCCTACTGAGCGCTCTCAAGCTCAGTGGCCAATGCATCTCTCTCATCTACTCTCTCTGTGTACCTGGACTTAAGAGTCGTCAGGTCACACAACAGCACCTCACAGTTAGGGCACTCACTACTATCACCCAAGCGAGGGGAAGAAGACAAACTCTCAATCTTGTCATTCGCCGTGGCTAGCTCACTCTCAAGCTCATCTATCCTCTTCTTAGCCCCTCTAAGCAGTTTCTCCCTATACTTCAACTCCTGACTGTTCTGTTCTAGTAAATTAACAACTTCTTGTTCATAGGAAGATGTCTTCTCATCGTCGTCATCGTCGGAGTCGTCGGAGGAGTCCTTCTCTTTTTTCTCCCTAAGAGCCATTGAGCAGAAGCTCTTGTGGGGTCTTATCGCGCCCCGATTTAATAAATCAGGACTTTATTGAAATTCCATAGAAAATCAATAAAACAAGACGTTCATCACACGACCACGTACAATACGAGCAATCATTCACGGTTCGTAGACCGCATTAATACAAAAGTGAATAAAGATGAAGAGAAACTAATAAAACAAGGGTCCTAGATGAACGCCTCCTTCCAGTCTCGCCTTGACTGGGTCGCTACTCCAGACCTTCATCCTCCTCGTAGTAGACTGGCTCTGATGTTGTAAGTCAACGGGGTGAGTACAGATGTACTCAGCAAGCCACCGAATGCAAATATAATGCAAGGTAATAACAAGGGAGATAGTGGCTAATTTAGCGGAAGCAGCATATTTGTAAAGCTTTAAATGAGAGCAATTTATTAGTACGGAAAAGTAAACATGTGCATGTGTATCATCATCTTCTAACTCGAGGGGTACAGTCAGCCCCACCTCGCTCAACAGTCCTTACGTGCCATGAATAACTTGAACATTCAAACAATTTGTAAATTAACTGCGAGTAGTCACACAACCCGCCCTTGACCGTGGGCTCGGCTTTTCGAAAAGATTGAATTACTCTGATCAGAGATGTACCACTGTACCCACAAGGCACGCACTCATCACCTACACCGAAGTGTAACGAGATGACCCATCACACGGGAACTCGTGCCAAAACCTTCCATATAGTCCTCCCCGACCCAATAGCACCCTCTTATGGGTTTCATATGGTGTCCCGACGCATCGGAGCCCCACCATACCCCCCTTGAGCCTCGTCGGTACAAGTCGCCCGCAGGCTAGCCCCTTGCCCCCTCCTCTATGGTGCATCGAGCCGGAGAATTCCATACTTCCAGTTAGGACTTACCCATTAGACTTGTGGTTGGTACGGAAGTGCTTTGCAACAGATCCCGCAGACCGGTCCTTATAGTGCCCCGGGTGCGACAAACCAGTGCCCGAGCTTGCACCCGGAACCCACCATACTTATAACCTAGCCAACTCCAACAGAGTCCAGAGACGAGAATAACAGGGAAATTCATATACAGAATCCAGCTATCTACGACTCGTTCTTTTTAACCTATAGCAGTTGTGCCGGTACATTGGGCACTAGCTAATATTTTTATAGTAGAGTGACAAGGAGTTAAGGCTCAATAAGCATGGCTTGGGTTTGCACACAAGGACAGGGATCTAATAAATATAAGTGTAAGGCTTGAGTATTTGACTAATGCAATATTAACCTATGGGTTATAGCGATAAGTTATTAAAACATGGGCTCAATTATGATCAACTGTTTCCACAGAGATGGTCGATGACTTGCCTTGCTCAGCAAATGGGGATGGAGGAACCTCGGGGTAGAACTCCTGCTCCTCGACGAACTCGTAGTCTTCTCGATACGGAAAATAAACAATACATTCAATAAACAGATAAAATTCACCAAATATTCAACATACACATTTGTAGGTTTTATTATGTGAAGTAATATTTAATATTTCAAGGTTTTTGTTCAAAACAGTAAAGTTTAATATTTTGGAATTTTCCCACTTTATTTTCTGTATTATTAATTTTAACCCTAAGGGATTTTTATTCATTTATTTATTAATAATATTTTGGGCAACAGAAACATACTGTTTTTATGGCATTAATGTGTAGAGAATAATATTCTGGTTTTAACTAAATTTGAATGGTGAAATTTGGAGTTAAAATGAGCAAGATATGAATTTTCAAAGTTTTAATCAATTTTCTGAAATTTTATTTAAACTGGAAAATGGGCCCTGGTCCACGGTGAGCCAGGCCCACGGTGGACTGCGCCACTCTGCGCGTGGACCGGATCAACCAGATCCGTCGGATCCAGATCCGGCGGCCAGGCGCGAGGCGGGAAGGCTTTAATGAAATCGGACGGCTGTGATTAAAACGTGGCGAAGAGGTACGCGTGGACGCACCAGATCGCTCCAGGGATTTAAGTTACGATCAACGGCCGAGATGGCACCGTACCCCTTCGATCAGATCTGAGGGCCCTGATTAAATCCCGAAGGGATTTAATCGTAGCCCTTCGATCACGATCGGACGGCCACGATGCCTTCCGGCACGGCACGGGCGTAAGGGGTACGTACCCTTCGTCTCCGGCGACGGCGAGGCCTCGGGTGCGGTGGCTGCGGCGGCGGCGAGCGCCTACGTGCCTAGCTAGGTCCAAAAATGGAACGAGGGGAGGATGGCGATCACGATGGTACCTCTGGCGGTGACGGAGGGCGACGGACGGTGGCCGGCGGCGAGGGTAGATGAAGTAGAGCGTTCGGGTGCTTGTTGGTGACGGCGATCCGGCGGTGTCCACGGCCAACGGAGGGGTGGACGGGGACGGGCGGTGGTCGACGATCACTCCGGTGGCGATGGCTAGGGCGAAGGGGGTCGGGATCGATGGCGATTGCTCGCCGGAGGTGGAGCAGAGCCGAAGCTCGAAGAAGAGGGCGACGGCGCTCTGGAAGGCTTCGGTTAGGGCTTAGGAGGTGTGGGCTGAACGCGGCGAGGGGAGGGGCTTTTATAGGGGTCGCCGGCGGTGGATATGGTAGGGTTATCGGAGGAAACCGAAAGGGATCCTTTCCATCTCCGGTGAGGTTTCCAAACCTTCGGATCTACTGCCATTTTCACGAATTCCGCGTGGGCTAAGGATGGAATGGAGGCGGTGGCGATCGGGGAAGGTGATCCGGGCGATCGGATGGGATTTGGTGGCCGGCGGCGAGGGAAACAGAAAGGGATCGCCGGGAAGAAGGAAGGGGGCGATCCCCTTCCATCGGAGACGAAGCATCTGACAGGTGGCTCCCACCTGTCAGCGACCGACGCAGAAAAGGAAGGGCCGACAGGCGGGCCACGGTGGTCAGAGAGAGGGAGGCTGAGGTGTGAGACTGCCGTGTGGGGTCAGGCGGGGCGCGGGCGGGAGGAGAGAGGGGAGGCGAGCGCCGACAGGTCGGTCCCCCCTGTCGGTGGCTCATGGATGGGCTGGGCCGGGCTGAGGGAGGTTTCGGGGTTGAGGCCCATGAAGGATTAAAATTGATTTCTCATTTAAAATAATTCCAGTAATTCGAATATTTGATTAAGGGTTGAATCACTGTTGATAAAAATTTGTAAAAATTCTTAAAATTATATTTTGGTCTCTGGTTCATCTCATAAAATTTTCAAGTCCAGATTTTGAGTATTACTCCCTGTTTGGCTTTATTTGGGTTCTTTTATGAATTTTCTTTTAATAATAACTCCAGAAATGATTTAAATAATATTTTTCTTTTATTTTAATCCTTTTTAATTTCTGGGGTGTTACAATCCTATCCCCCTTACAGAGAATCTCGTCCTCGAGATTCGAATCAATCCTCGAATAGCTCAGGATGCTGTGCCTTGAGTTCATCTTCTTTTTCCCATGTAGCTTCCTCTACCGGATGATTGCTCCACTGCACTTTGCAGAAGCGGATGACTCGACTCCTGGTGGTCCTTTCTTTGACTTCCAATATCTTGACTGGCCTTTCCACATAGGTCAGATCCTCTTGGACATCCAACTGCTGAAGATCCACTTGCTCCGTGGGTACGCGGAGACACTCCTTGAGTTGAGATACGTGGAACACATCATGCACTCCAGTCAATGAGGGTGGTAGTTCCAACTGATAAGCTACTTCGCCTTGGCGTCGGATAATGGGGAATGGTCCAACATACCGAGGGGCCAACTTTCCTCTCATGTTAAACCGTTGAGTACCACGGAGAGGTGTAACCCGAAGGTAGACATGATCTCCTTCTTCAAAGGCTAAGTCTCGGCGACGATTGTCTGCGTAGCTCTTCTGTCATGATTGGGCTGTTTTGAGTCGGTCTCTGATGATCCGTACCTTTTCTTCAGCTTCACGAAGAATATCTGTTCCGAATACTTGGGATTCACCGGTTTGGTCCCAAAGTAGAGGCGTTCTGCACTTACGTCCATATAGTGCTTCAAAGGGGGACATCTGAAGACTGGCTTGATAGCTGTTGTTGTATGAAAACTCAGCATACGGCAAGCTTTTGTCCCAAGTGGCTCCAAAATCCAAAACACATGCTCGAAGCATATCCTCTAGTATCTGATTTACCCTTTCTGTTTGTCCATCTGTCTGAGGATGGTAGGCGGTACTGAAATTCAATCTCGTGCCCATCTCCTCTTGAAGGTTCTTCCAGAAACGAGAAGTAAACTGACATCCTCGGTCAGACACTATCTTCTTAGGTACTCCATGAAGACATACGATCCGGGCCATATATAGCTCTGCAAGCTTGGGGCCACTAAAGGTTGTCTTGACGGCTATGAAATGAGCTACTTTCGTAAGCCGATCGATGATCACCCAAATAGAATCATACCCAAGTTGGGTCTTTGGTAATCCGGTGATGAAATCCATACCGATCTCTTCCCACTTCCATTCCGGCACTTTAAGTGGCTGTAACAATCCTGCAGGTCTCTGATGTTCAGCTTTTACTCTTCTGCAGGTGTCACATTCGGCGACGAACTGGGCAATCTCTCTTTTCATGCTGACCCACCAATATCGTTCCTTCAGATCTTGGTACATCTTGGTACTGCCGGGATGAATGGAGTACAACGTCTCATGGGCTTCCCTTAGGATAAGAGTCTTTATTTCAGGTTTATCCGGCACACATATCCGAGTTCCAAACCATATGGTGCCACTCTCGTCCTCTGAATATCCGGGGGCTTTTCCTTGTCTCATGTTTTTCTTAATGGCAGCTATATCCGGGTCCTCTAACTGGGCTTCACGGATCTGCTCAAATAAAACAGGTTGGGTCTCCAAGGTGGCTAGATATGCTCTGGTGGTTAATCCAAGATTTAATTTTTCCATCTCCCTACATAACAAGGGTGCGTGTTCTTGAATCATCATGGCTGTGCAATATCCCTTGCGACTTAAGGCATCAGCTACCACATTTGCTTTTCCGGGGTGGTAGTGTATACCTAAGTCATAGTCCTTGATTAGTTCCAACCATCGTCTTTGCCTCAAGTTAAGGTCTGGCTGTGTGAAGATATACTTCAAGCTCTTGTGATCCGTAAAGATCTCACAGCGATTTCCAACCAAATAGTGCCTCCAAATCTTGAGGGCGTGCACTACGGCGGCTAATTCCAGATCATGGGTCGGATAATTTAACTCATGAGGTCTCAACTGACGGGAGGCATAAGAGATAACTTTCCCATCTTGCATAAGAACACATCCCAACCCTTGGCGAGATGCGTCGCAATAGACATGGAAGTCTTTGCGGATATCTGGTAGGGTCAGTATAGGTGCAGATACCAAACGAGTCTTGAGGGTGCGGAAACTTTCCTCGCATTCAGGAGTCCATTCAAACTTCTCTCCTTTCTGCAACAGCTTGGTCATAGGCTTGGCTATCTTAGAAAAATTCTCGATAAACCTCCGATAATATCCGGCCAATCCCAGAAAACTTCGTATCTCAGATACGTTCGTGGGTGGCAACCAGTCCGTAACTGCTTCCACAGTGGCAGGGTCTACTGCGATTCCTTGCGCAGAGATGATGTGTCCGAGGAACTTTACTTCTGCCGTCCAAAACTTGCATTTGCTGTATTTGGCATATAATTGGTGTTCCCTTAGCTTTCCTAAGGTTAACCGGAGGTGAGTCTCGTGCTCCTTCTGGTCCTTGGAATAAATAAGGATGTCGTCTATGAAGACCACTATAAACTTGTCCAAATACTCCATGAATACTTTATTCATCATATTCATGAAGAAGGCAGGGGCGTTGGTCAATCCAAAGGACATAACCGTGCACTCATATAATCCATAACGGGTAGTGAAGGCTGTCTTGGGTATATCTTCTTCTCGGATCCTTAACTGATGGTAACCAGACCGCAGGTCGATCTTCGAGAATACCGTAGCCCCTTTGAGCTGGTCGAAGAGATCATCGATCCGAGGCAACGGGTACTTATTCTTGATTGTTACCTCATTCAAGGCGCGGAAATCCACACACATACGCTTTGCCTTGTCTTCTTTCTTCTCGACAAAGATGACGGGGGCACCCCATGGCGATGTGCTAGGCCTGATGTAGCCTTTCCTTTCAAGATCCTCCAACTGCTGCTTCATCTCAGCTAATTCATTGGCGGCCATCCGGTATGGTCGCTTATAAATAGGAGTGGTTCCGGGCACCAAATCAATCCTAAACTCGATGTCCCTCTTAGGTGGCATCCCTGGTAGATCCTCTGGGAATACGTCCAGGTACTCACTGACTACTGGTATCTCCTCCAATGTAATCTGATGTAGTCTTGTCCTTCCGGCCTTCATGCTGGGCATCTGGAACGTGACTATAGTCCCTTCTTCATTAGTCAGCGTTACTTTTCTCTGGGCACATTCTATCACACCTTGGTGTTTATTTAGCCAATCCATCCCTAGAATGAGGTCCAAACCTCGACATTCTATTAGAATGGGGTCGGCCCAAAATATCGTGCCTTGGATATCTACCCATACCCTTGGACTAAAGGAACAAGCGAGGGTTTGCTTTCCCGGGGTAGCTATTAGTACTGGCCTGGGTAGTTCACTTATGTCCAGTGCATTATTTTCCACAAGAGCAGTTGATATAAAGGAGTGGGTAGCTCCGGTGTCAAATAATACCACTGCATGCGATGAATGAACCATAAACTTACCCATGACAATCTCTGGTGCAGCCTGGGCTTCCTCGGCGGAGACGTGGTTCACTTTGGCGCGGACGGCGGGGTTGGAGGTGACTCCTTGAGCTCTCTTGGGATGGGGGCACTGGTGGGAGTAGTGTCCCTCTTGGCGGCAGTTGAAGCACACCACAGGCTTGCCATGCCTGTCTCTCAAGACCTCCGGCTTCTTGGCCGGGGCGGCTGGGGCGGTCGGTGCGGCTGGAGCGGCACGAGGTTGGCTGGCTCCGGCGTTGGCAGCTGGTGGCGCCGGGCGATACACTGGCCGGGGGTGGTACTGTGGCGATGGTGGAGGTGGAGCAAAACGGGGTATTTGGGCCATACCCTGGTTCTGCCTGAAGGCAATCATGCGCTTCTTCTTCAGGTCGACCTTATTTTGTTGGGTCTCCTGTATGATAGCCTTGTTCACCAACTTCTGGAAGTTGGTGAAGTCTCCAGAGATGAGTTGTAGGGACAACTCGTCCTTCAGTCCCCGAAGGAACTTAGCTTGTCTGGCTGCATCCGTACGGACCTCCTCTGGTGCGTACCGGGCCAGACGGTTAAACTCATGTAGATATTCCGTGACAGATCTGCTCCCTTGCTGCAGATCTCTGAACTCTTGTTGCTTCTGAGCAACGATGCCGTCGGGGATGTGGGCGGCACGAAAAGCGGCCGAGAATTCCGCCCAAGTGGGGGCGTGGCCCTCGGGCAGGGTCTCGCGGTGGTTGTCCCACCACTCTGCGGCGGGACCATGAAGCTGGTGGGTGGCGAAGGCCACCCTCTCCTGCTCAGTGCAGGTCAGGAGATCGAGCTTCTTCTCGATCGCCCGCAACCAATCCCCAGCCTCCATGGGGTTGGTGGTGCTTGAGAAAGTCGGTGGGCGGACTCGGAGGAACTCCGAGAGCTGTGTCGTGGGAGCGGGAGCTGGTGTGGCAGGTCGGGGCAGCTCGGGCTGTTGGTGGAGGCGAAAGAAGTGAGCCTGCTGCTCTTGCATCTGCTGCTGCTGCTGCTGCATCTGGTGCAGGAGGGCTGAGACCAACTGATTTTGAGTGGCCATCATTTCAGCCAAGGTGGGGTGGTTGGCGACCGGGGCCTGCCTCTGCCCGGTGGCTCCCCATTGTGGCAGGTTGCCATTGTCCCCTCCGTTCTGAGGAGCGTCCGATCCCTGGGTGTTGGTCATCCTGGAATTTCCAATGTGTACACATTTATTTTGGTGAACTTCTTTTATATTTTATTTCAAAAGGATACCGTTCTTGCGGTTACATTTATTTATTTTCTCATTCATGCCTTATATTTTGACATGAATGCTAATACAAGCAAGCAAAAATGAAAATAACAATCAATCGTAAAACTACGTCTAAGGCAGCTCGGGGGACGGCTCGATCTCGGGCTCGTGGGAGACGGGCGGGGTCGAGGAACTGGACGGTCCGGCGGGTGGTGCGCTGCGGGAGATCCTCTTGGGCCTCACGGTGGGAGTCTGAATGGGTTTCTTCCGGCGAGGCGGAAGAGGTGCGATCTCCTCAATGTCCTTCTTCAACTCCTCGATCTGGTAGCGGAGGTGTGGGTTGGTGGCGACACGCTGTCGAAGGAGCTCATTCTGACGCCGCAACTCCTCTGCCTCGGCGGCCAAGCGGTGTCCCTGCTGAATGCGGCGGCGAAGCTCTCCGTTCTCGCGGTTCAGGTCCTCGGAGGAATGGCGGTAGAAGCTGATAGTGTCGCGCTGTCCATTGGCGTCCTGCAGTGCCTCGTAGTGGAGATCGTCCATGGCCTCCAACAAGCGCATGGTATGTCCAATCGCCGAATGGCGCTGGGAGAGGGTGCTGACGAAGACACTGTGTGGACTCCCTGGGGTGCGAAGGGGTACGAAGCGAAAGTCCGTGTCGTAGAGCTCGCTGTCGTAGATCATCCGGAGCTCCGTAAGTGCCTGGAGAGCGGTGCGCTGACTGGCTACCAGGAAGGTAGGTCCTCCTCCACGGTAGGTGTGAGCTGTCTGAGGGGAGGGCTGGACGACGATGGTGACCTCGCAGTAGCTCTCTTCCTCGTCGGGGAAGACTCCATGGTACATCGGCTCATGCTCGAATCCGAGGAAACTAACGAGCATGCGTAGCTCACGGATGAATCCGGTCTCGTCACGAAGGTTCCCATTCACGGTACGGATCGGCATCTACAAAAGAGAAAAATTTTTGTGAAAAATCTCAGAAGGTGAGAGGATAAGTAATCTTTTGTAAAATATAGTGAATATATATAAGTCCTAAGGTCAGGTCTGTTTGGCTTCCTACAGTCAAGTCGGCTCTGATACCATCTTGTCGCGCCCCGATTTAATAAATCAGGACTTTATTGAAATTCCATAGAAAATCAATAAAACAAGACGTTCATCACACGACCATGTACAATACGAGCAATCATTCACGGTTCATAGACCGCATTAATACAAAAGTGAATAAAGATGAAGAGAAACTAATAAAACAAGGGTCCTAGATGAACGCCTCCTTCCAGTCTCGCCTTGACTGGGTCGCTACTCCAGACCTTCATCCTCCTCGTAGTAGACTGGCTCTGATGTTGTAAGTCAACGGGGTGAGTACAGATGTACTCAGCAAGCCACCGAATGCAAATATAATGCAAGGTAATAACAAGGGAGATAGTGGCTAATTTAGCGGAAGCAGCATATTTGTAAAGCTTTAAATGAGAGCAATTTATTAGTACGGAAAAGTAAACATGTGCATGTGTATCATCATCTTCTAACTCGAGGGGTACAGTCAGCCCCACCTCGCTCAACAGTCCTTACGTGCCATGAATAACTTGAACATTCAAACAATTTGTAAATTAACCGCGAGTAGTCACACAACCCGCCCTTGACCGTGGGCTCGGCTTTTCGAAAAGATTGAATTACTCTGATCAGAGATGTACCACTGTACCCACAAGGCACGCACTCATCACCTACACCGAAGTGTAACGAGATGACCCATCACACGGGAACTCGTGCCAAAACCTTCCATATAGTCCTCCCCGACCCAATAGCACCCTCTTATGGGTTTCATATGGTGTCCCGACGCATCGGAGCCCCACCATACCCCCCCTTGAGCCTCGTCGGTACAAGTCGCCCGCAGGCTAGCCCCTTGCCCCCTCCTCTATGGTGCATCGAGCCGGAGAATTCCATACTTCCAGTTAGGACTTACCCATTAGACTTGTGGTTGGTACGGAAGTGCTTTGCAACAGATCCCGCAGACCGGTCCTTATAGTGCCCCGGGTGCGACAAACCAGTGCCCGAGCTTGCACCCGGAACCCACCATACTTATAACCTAGCCAACTCCAACAGAGTCCAGAGACGAGAATAACAGGGAAATTCATATACAGAATCCAGCTATCTACGACTCATTCTTTTTAACCTATAGCAGTTGTGCCGGTACATTGGGCACTAGCTAATATTTTTATAGTAGAGTGACAAGGAGTTAAGGCTCAATAAGCATGGCTTGGGTTTGCACACAAGGACAGGGATCTAATAAATATAAGTGTAAGGCTTGAGTATTTGACTAATGCAATATTAACCTATGGGTTATAGCGATAAGTTATTAAAACATGGGCTCAATTATGATCAACTGTTTCCACAGAGATGGTCGATGACTTGCCTTGCTCAGCAAATGGGGATGGAGGAACCTCGGGGTAGAACTCCTGCTCCTCGACGAACTCGTAGTCTTCTCGATACGGAAAATAAACAATACATTCAATAAACAGATAAAATTCACCAAATATTCAACATACACATTTGTAGGTTTTATTATGTGAAGTAATATTTAATATTTCAAGGTTTTTGTTCAAAACAGTAAAGTTTAATATTTTGGAATTTTCCCACTTTATTTTCTGTATTATTAATTTTAACCCTAAGGGATTTTTATTCATTTATTTATTAATAATATTTTGGGCAACAGAAACATACTGTTTTTATGGCATTAATGTGTAGAGAATAATATTCTGGTTTTAACTAAATTTGAATGGTGAAATTTGGAGTTAAAATGAGCAAGATATGAATTTTCAAAGTTTTAATCAATTTTCTGAAATTTTATTTAAACTGGAAAATGGGCCCTGGTCCACGGTGAGCCAGGCCCACGGTGGACTGCGCCACTCTGCGCGTGGACCGGATCAACCAGATCCGTCGGATCCAGATCCGGCGGCCAGGCGCGAGGCGGGAAGGCTTTAATGAAATCGGACGGCTGTGATTAAAACGTGGCGAAGAGGTACGCGTGGACGCACCAGATCGCTCCAGGGATTTAAGTTACGATCAACGGCCGAGATGGCACCGTACCCCTTCGATCAGATCTGAGGGCCCTGATTAAATCCCGAAGGGATTTAATCGTAGCCCTTCGATCACGATCGGACGGCCACGATGCCTTCCAGCACGGCACGGGCGTAAGGGGTACGTACCCTTCGTCTCCGGCGACGGCGAGGCCTCGGGTGCGGTGGCTGCGGCGGCGGCGAGCGCCTACGTGCCTAGCTAGGGCCAAAAATGGAACGAGGGGAGGATGGCGATCACGATGGTACCTCTGGCGGTGACGGAGGGCGACGGACGGCGGTCGGCGGCGAGGGTAGATGAAGTAGAGCGTTCGGGTGCTTGTTGGTGACGGCGATCCGGCGGTGTCCACGGCCAACGGAGGGGTGGACGGGGACGGGTGGTGGTCGACGATCACTCTGGTGGCGATGGCTAGGGCGAAGGGGGTCGGGATCGACGGTGATTGCTCGCCGGAGGTGGAGCAGAGCCGAAGCTCGAAGAAGAGGGCGACGGCGCTCTGGAAGGCTTCGGTTAGGGCTTAGGAGGTGTGGGCTGAACGCGGCGAGGGGAGGGGCTTTTATAGGGGTCGCCGGCGGTGGATATGGTAGGGTTATCGGAGGAAACCGAAAGGGATCCTTTCCATCTCCGGCGAGGTTTCCAAACCTTCGGATCTACTGCCATTTTCACGAATTCCGCGTGGGCTAAGGATGGAATGGAGGCGGTGGCGATCGGGGAAGGTGATCCGGGTGATCGGATGGGATTTGGTGGCCGGCGGCGAGGGAAACAGAAAGGGATCGCCGGGAAGAAGGAAGGGGGCGATCCCCTTCCATCGGAGACGAAGCATCTGACAGGTGGCTCCCACCTGTCAGCGACCGACGCAGAAAAGGAAGGGCCGACAGGCGGGCCACGGTGGTCAGAGAGAGGGAGGCTGAGGTGTGAGACTGCCGTGTGGGGTCAGGCGGGGCGCGGGCGGGAGGAGAGAGGGGAGGCGAGCGCCGACAGGTCGGTCCCACCTGTCGGTGGCTCATGGATGGGCTGGGCCGGGCTGAGGGAGGTTTCGGGGTTGAGGCCCATGAAGGATTAAAATTGATTTCTCATTTAAAATAATTCCAGTAATTCGAATATTTGATTAAGGGTTGAATCACTGTTGATAAAAATTTGTAAAAATTCTTAAAATTATATTTTGGTCTCTGGTTCATCTCATAAAATTTTCAAGTCCAGATTTTGAGTATTTCTCCCTGTTTGGCTTTATTTGGGTTCTTTTATGAATTTTCTTTTAATAATAACTCCAGAAATGATTTAAATAATATTTTTCTTTTATTTTAATCCTTTTTAATTTCTGGGGTGTTACAGGTCTTCGGCTGTGACGTGAGCGACTCTTCGGCTTGTTCCCGAAGGTCATGAAACATAGGCCCGCCGGATTGTCCCTGTCCTTCTCCTTCCTGATCATGATCTCTTCATCACTTGAACTTGAAGATGAGGAGGAAGACGAGGATCTCTTGGAGTATCTTTTCTCCATCTCGGTGAAGAAGGTCTTGTCTCGCTTCTTGTTCTCACACCTATAATCTTTTAGAGCCTTTCGAAAGAATCTTGTCTTGGGCTTTTCCTTCGTAGAGTTGTCGTGCTTGCCGGAGTTGTAGGAGTTGTCGCTGGTTCCCTTCTTGTAATTTTTCTGCTTGGGACAGTCGGTGATAAAATGACCTGGATCACCACACTCAAAGCATCCGGATTTTGTCCCGTGTCTCTTAAACATTCGCTTATCATAAACACGTCGCACCCGGTTGTTAAACAAGCACAAATCATCATCTCCTAGAGTATAAAGTTGTTCCTCGGAGATAGACATCAAGGAAAAGGCAGTACAACTCATGGCATTAGGATCTACAGACGATGTCGCAAGCGCCAGAGTCTTTGAGCCAGGATCAGTGAGATTTGATCTCAACTGAATATCGACCTCTGAGGCCTTTAGCTTACTAAAAAGCTCTGCGATGGTCAAGGTATCATATGATGTGCTCTCAACAATAGAAGAGACCTTGATCTCCCAGATCTTAGGGTCCAAGGTATGGAGTACCTTAAGCGCCTGTTCATGATCTGAGACCAGCTGATCACCCTCGGCCTTGTTAACACGAAGCTTGTTAATGATCGATTGAAAACGACCAAACAAAGCCTCAACAGTCTCACCCGGCTTCTGTGGGAAATTTTCATACTCGCGCCGGTAGGTCTGATATAGTCTAGCCTTGACCTGAGATGTCCCCTCATGGTGTGCCTGGAGGGTAGCCCAGATCTCACGAGCAGTGGTGAGATGGCTAACACGCTCAAATTCACTAGGACCTAGACCAGAAAATAAAATATTCACTGCCTTATTATTATTTTGATGCTGGGTAATTACATCAGCAGCAGTATCCGCAGCAATAGTTGTTATGGTGAAATTAGGATGCACATAAATCTCCCATATGTCCGAGCTCTGGCTCATAAGGTATGCTCGCATGCGAGTCTTCCAATAAGTGTAGCCAAAAACTTCTAGGGATGAGATTTTACCAGAAGACGTCATGGTCACTACCTAGGTTTAGAATCGGTTAAGATATTAGAAAAACCTAACCTTGCTCTGATACCACTTGTAGGACCGAAAGTAGCGACCAGAGGGGGGGGTGAATGGGCGCCTAAAAATTTCTTGCTAAACTATATTTTGATCCCAACACTCAAACAAACTTAACCAGACAAAAAATATTAGCAAGTACTGGAATTAAAGTTGTCTAGCTTAAAAATGATATTAAAAATAAACTAGACAGAAATACTACAATAAATAAAATTGGCACTAGAAATATTTAATAATTTCGTAAAATACCTAAATAAAGACTTGAGATAATAATATCTCAGTCTAGAAATAAACTACTAATCAAATGAATAAATCTAGGATCATTAAAAATTAATTCGGAACTAAACCTAAAATATTGTAGGTAGAAGCTAGTATAAAAATATAACTGCGACTAATTTTTTTTCTTTTTATATAAGCAGATTATACAGATAAAAGATAAAACACGATAACTAATAAAATTTAACAGATTAAATATAATAGAACAAAAATTGGAAATAGAATTTTTTGGCTAATTAATTAATGAATGATTATCTCTAAAAATTGATTTACTAAAAAATAGGAGATTGAAACACTTACCTGTGACATCTCGAAATGTACGTCTCGGTCGTCGTGTTTGCCCGGTTCACCGGAAAAAATTCTCACCGTGGAAAAACAACGTAGCCGTGCCTAGCGATGAGAAAGCTACTGCCGTCTCAGCCGCCGCATGCAACCAAGGGCCCACCGATATGCTGCTGCTGCTAAAAATCAAAAATAGATGCCTCCCGTGCGTCTGGATGCTGGCCTACAGGAACTGTGCCTGCTGCAAAAGCCTTTCCGTCTACCATCCTTGCCGTGGGACCCGCAGAAATCTTTCGCCGTGACTCCACCGCTTTGCTGCCGCTGCTGCAGGAACTGTTGCAGCGTCTGTAGAAGCCGCGCGGAAGAGAGGACGGGGAGGAAAGCTACGACGCTGGCGACTTGGAGGAAGACAAATTTTTATAGATTGAAACGCCGTATATGGACTGTAGATTGTAGATTGATCTAAAAAACCAGTCATCTATCCCCAAGGGGATAGGAGCCTATTTATAGGCAAATCCTAATACATGAAAAGACTACTTTACCCTTGGGTAAAATAAACTGACCCTAAAATAAATTCCGAAAATTACTAAAATATTCTTAGAAAAATTAACTGACTCGAATAAAAATATTCTAAACTTAAAAACTAAATATTAATATCCTAAAAACGAATTAAACATAGATCGTCAGTTTTACGCCGAAACTGACAAAGCGTCCACCGTCTTCGCACCGGGTACCCGGTTTGGGCTGACCCGACCCCGTAGCTTCCTCAGCCGGCAATCGCTCGCCGCCCGTGTACCTAAGTCAAACCCAGTCAACAGACCAGTGGATCATCTGCCGCTCCTAGCCATGTACCCGGATTGGGCCAGCCCGACTCCGCGGCTCCTCTGCCCGGCCGTCGCTCACTGCCCGTGTACCTGAGTCACATGCGCCTCAGACTCGGCAGGTCTTCATCTCTCCCTTCCTTTGACTCCCGTTGACAATCACTCATCACATCTGAAATATCAAAACCATATTCTTCAACATGGTTTCTCAACGTTACACCTTGCTTTCACAACTTGACTTCAAAATTTTTGGTTTAGAAACAATTAAGGAACAATATGCTAATGACAACGATTTCAAAGATGTGTTGCTGAATTGCAAAGAGGGAAGAACTTTGAACAAATTCGTCCTTACTGATGGGTTTATATTTAGGGCTAACAAATTATGTATTCCATCTTGTTCTGTTCGTCTATTGCTGTTACAAGAGGCACATGGTGGCGGATTGATGGGACACTTTGGTGTGAAGAAGACAGAGGACATACTTGTTGATCACTTCTTTTGGCCCAAGATGAGGTGGGATGTTGAACGCTTCGTCTCTCGCTGCACGACATGTCAAAAAGCTAAGTCACGATTGCATCCACATGGTCTTTACATGCCTCTTCCTATTCCTAGCGTACCTTGGGAGGATATATCCATGGATTTTGTTTTAGGATTTCCTAGAACAAAGAAGGGGAGGGATAGCATTTTTGTTGTTGTGGATAGATTTTCTAATATGTCACATTTCATTCCATGTCATAAAAGTGATGATGCTACCCATGTTGCTGATTTGTTTTTCCGGGAGGTTGTTCGATTGCATGGTGTACCAAACACTATTGTTTCAGATCGTGATGTTAAATTCCTAAGTCACTTTTGGAAAACTTTGTGGGCTAAATTGGGAACTAAATTGTATTTTGTACTACTTGTCATCCTCAAACTGATGGGCAAACAGAAGTTGTGAATAGAACATTGTTTACCATGCTTAGGTCCATCTTCAAACAAAATATTATGATGTGGGAAGAATGCTTGCCTCATATTGAGTTTGCATATAATCGTTCGATGCATTCTACTACTAAGTTCTGCCCCTTTGAGATTGTGTATGGTTTTACTCCTCATGCCCCAATTGATTTATTACCCATTCCACCTACGGAGAAATTAAATTTTGATGCAACAAAGCGTGCTGAAATGATTCTGAAACTCCATGAGACAACAAAAGCAAACATTGAATCTATGAATGAGAAATATCAACTTGCTGGTAGCAAAGGGCGCAAGCATGTAACTTTTGAACCTGGTGATCTTGTTTGGTTGCATTTACGTAAAGAACGATTTCCTGCATTACGTAAGTCTAAATTGATGCCAAGAGCTGATGGTCCCTTTAAGATATTAGAACGTATTAATGACAATGCATATAAACTTGAGTTACCTGTAGATTTTGGGGTTAGTCCCACTTTTAACATTGCAGATTTGCGACCCTACTTGGGGGAAGAGAACGAGCATGAGTTGAGGACAACTCAAATGCAAGAAGGGGAGGATGATGAGGGCATCTCCGACATGGTTAAACCCAAGACTCATATATTAGAACCAGCTCCAACAGAAATACAAGGTCCAATCACTCGAGCCCGTGCGCGACAATTAAACTATCAGGTGAAATCGTTTCTTGTATTGTATACACATACACAATTGAATGGAGAACTACTAAATTTGTGTGATGCTATTATTTTGCTTAGGAATGAAGGAAAAGAAGAAGAAAACTGAGCTACTTCGTGTTGGGAAAATCTGCCACGTCAACATGTAGATAGACTGCATTAAAAGCATCATAACTTTGGAATCCCTTCATCAAATGGAATGTTTGAGTACTCTTTGGAAAGCGGAGAAAGTCTCCTTCGCAGATATATATTTACTCAACCGAGATATCCCAGCGAAGGAAGGAGAATCACTGCTTTCCTTCTTCTAGTCAATTTGTTTCCTTTTTCTAGATAATCTGTTTAGGTAATAATTTAGTAGTTTCCATATGTAATAAGTTTCCAAACATTGGGAACATTCCTAGGGCTATAAATACCCTATAGACTTCAGTTGTGAACCAGTTTTGGTTGAATACAAAGTTTAGCTACGCTACTTTGCCAGTTGAAGCCGTGGTCGGTTAGATCGCCGTTTTGCTGTTCCAAAACTCACCCCTTGTATCCCTGTGAAATTAGTGTGAGTGCACACTTGTTCATCTTGTTCTTACTAGTTCTCGATTGCTTGCAGGAACAAGAACCATCGTGGTTTGGTTGATCGTGCTTCGTAAAGATCATGAATAGCTTTGGAGTTGGTGTAGCGATTGCTAAGGCGCAACGTCCCTGGATGGTTGTAGTCGGATCATGAACGTCTTGTCCTTCTACCAATCGACCTATCCTCTCATCGAAAGATCGGGCCACCCGATTCCCCATCATGATAGCAATCTGTTACGTAGATTAACGGGTACTTCACGAGCGAAGTAACAAGGTTTACCACAGTTTTGGCGTGGCTGAGCAGAGGGCTTCTAGGCAAACCCACGAAGGTTGCAGAAAGTAAATGAAAATAAAGGTACGGTTCAAAGCTAGGGCTTTGTGATTGATTTGTGTTGGGGGGGTGTTAATGAACCGGCCTCACCCCTATATTTATAGGGGCTAGTTGTCTAATATATAAGATTAATCTATTAAGATTCGACCTAATAACACGTAGGGATAAAATTAGCTAGAATCAGACTCAAACTCTCTCTGGTAATCAGCCCGAAGTGGTCCTTCGGCATGGCCCGCCGAAGCCTGGTCCTCGGGCCCAAGCTTCAGCAAGGTAGTCCTCTGAAGGCCTTCGGGCCGAGGCTAGCAGGCCTTCTGGATAGGCTTCCGAAGCCGAGAGCTTAATGTGTATTTTTGGCCCAAATTACCTAAAATTGATATTTTGACAATCTTGACCATTTAATGCTATTTTTTCTTATCAACACTTCTGTTTTCCCTATAGCCTTGGTGTCGCGCCCCGATTTAATAAATCAGGACTTTATTGAAATTCCATAGAATATCAATAAAACAAGACGTTCATCATGCGACCACGTACAATACGGACAATCATTCACGGTTCGTAGACAGCATTAATACAAAAGTGAATAAAGGTGAAGAGAAACTAATAAAATAAGGGTCCTAGATGAACGCCTCCTTCCAGTCTCGCCTTGACTGGGTCGCTACTCCAGACCTTCATCCTCCTCGTAGTAGACTGGCTATGATGGTGTAAGTCAACGGGGTGAGTACAGATGTACTCAGCAAGCCACCGAATGCAAATATAATGCAAGGTAATAACAAGGGAGATAGTGGCTAGTTTTGCGGAAGCAGCATAATTGTAACGCTTTAAATGTGAGCAATTTATTGGTACGGAAAAGTAAACATGTGTGTGTGCATCATCATCTTCTAACTCGAGGGGTACAGTCAGCCCCACCTCGCTCAACAGTCCTTACGTGCCATGAATAACTCGACCATTCCAACAATTGTAAATTAACTACGAGTAGTCACACAACCCGCCCTTGACCGTTGGCTCGGCTTTTCGAAAAGATTAAATTACTCTGATCAGAGATGTACCACTGTACCCACAAGGCACGCACTCATCACCTACACCGAGGTGTAACAAGATGACCCATTTCACGGGAACTCGTGCCAAAACCTTCCATATAGTCCTCCCCGACCCAACAGCACCCTCTTATGGGTTTCATATGGTGTCCCGACGCATCGGAGCCCCACCATACCCCCCCTTGAGCCTCGTCGGTACAAGTCGCCCGCAGGCTAGCCCCTTGCCCCCTCCTCTATGGTGCATCGAGCTGGAGTATTCCATACTTCCAGTTAGGACTTACCCATTAGACTTGTGGTTGGTACGGAAGTGCTTTGCAACAGATCCCGCAGACCGGTCCTTATAGTGCCCCGGGTGCGACAAACCAGTGCCCGAGCTTGCACCCGGAACCCACCATACTTATAACTTAGCCAACTCCAACAGAGTCCAGAGACGAGAATAACGGGGAAATTCATATACAGAATCCAGCTATCTACGACTCATTCTTTTTATCCTATAGCAGTTGTGCCGGTACATTGGGCACTAGCTAATATTTTTATAGTATAGTGACAAGGAGTTAAGGCTCAATAAGCATGGCTTGGGTTTGCACACAAGGACGGGTATCTAATAAATATAAGTGTAAGGCTTGATTATTGGACTAATGCAATATTAACCTATGAGTTATAGCGATAATTTATTAAAACATGGGCTCAATATGATCAATTGTTTCCACAGAGATGGTCGATGACTTTCCTTGATCAGCAAAGGGGGATGGAGGAACCTCGGGATAGAACTCCTGCTCCTCGACGACGTCGTAGTCTTCTCGATACGAAAAAATAAATGGACAACACATTCAATAAAGCATCACCAAACAAAATCATAGAAATTTTATGATCTAAATATGTGATTTGAGCTTTATTATTCTGGTGTTACTTTTAATAATATTAAGAGTTAAGT